>VWYP01003594.1:19592-43307 GCA_013400435.1 Pycnonotus jocosus | reverse complement strand
GTCAGGGGGTCCAGGGGTGTGGAGGGGCTCTCAGGAGCCCATGGGGAGCTGGGGGTGGGTGGCTGCCCTGGCACGGGGTGGAGGCAGCAGCAGGAAGGGGCACACATCAGGAATTTTGGAGAGTTTGAGGAGTTTGTTCTCAAGCCAGGGGTTAATTCCCACGGGAGTGGAGGGCTGTGAGTGTGAGCTGGTGGCACTGGGGAGGTTCACCTGCACCTGCTCACCTTTCCTGTTCCTGCCGAGGGGGATTGCCTGGCTCAGGGGTGACCACACCACCTCCCTGCTCCTGCTCAGCTCTCCCCGTTTTGCTCCTCCCGCCGCTTTCTCTGCCACTCTTCCCTCATGGCACCGGTTTCCCTTTGGAGGTCCCCTCTCCTCACTGCTCCACGTGCAGTATTTCAGTCTTTTCCTGGGGTTTGTCTGTGTTTTCCTGCATCTCTCCCATCCTGAGCACCTCGGGCTCTGCAGCAGAGCCCTGAGGCCGGGGCTCCCACTGGGAGGAGGAGAAGGATCCACAAAAACCTCTGGGAATGTGTTCAGCCTCGCTCCCGAGATTCCCCTTTCGCTCTGACTGGGCCCTGCTCTGCCCAGGGCTCATCTCTGGCGTGGGTTTCTGTTTTATTTCTGCTTTCTCCAGGTTCCTTATTCCCCGGTCCCCTGCAGCATTTCCCAGCAGGTCCCTGGGGTGCCCGGGGTGTCTCGGGGTTCAGCTGCAGGTGCCAGGTGCTTGCTGAGGTGCTCACAGAGGTGCTGAGCCCACCTGGGCAGGTGCAGGAGTCCTTCCTGCCCGGGGCACTTGTGGAAGTGCTGTGGGACAGCTGGGAAGTGTGGAGGGGCATGGCAAAGTCAGACCAATTCCAGCTTCTCATTCGTGTCTTTAGTCCCATTTCTTCCCAAATCCCCCTGAGCGGGGCCAGAGCACGGACTGAAGGGGGTTTGGGGTGGGAATCCCCTCGGCTTTGGGGAATGGGGAAGCTGCAGAGAGGGAGCAGCAGCGGGGTGGGGACAGGCAGGGCTGTGGGGTGGGGTCCAGCTGAGGAAGGGAATCCTCCTTCCCTCCTCCTCCTCCTCCTCCTGGAGCTGCTCTCAGCATCCCGGGGAGGGCTGGGAGTGCTCCGTGCTTGGAAGGGCTCCCTGGAACAGGCTCCGTGCCCACGGGCTGGTTTTGTGTGTCAGGGAAGGAGCTCTGGCTTGGATTTGGCTTTGGACTGGTTTCTGCTGCATCCCACGTGATGCTGCTGCTCCTCTGTTTGGGTTTATTTATCCCTCAGATTTTCTTGGGGCCTTTTTCTGGTTTGTTTTTTTTTTTCCTCCTCCTTTTTTTCCTCCTTTTTTTGTTTCTATTCCCGTTCCTGGCACTGCGAATCGAGGCCAGATTTCCCCAAGTGCTCTTCCCCCCTCGCTCAGCACCGAGCTGTGCTGCAGCCAGGGAGGAAACGCTGCCAGAAAAGAACCTGAACCTTTTGGTGAGAGGCCTTCAGCACTGGGGACCTGTTGCTTCCTGGAATTCATCAATTATTTTATCCCTGTTCCCAGCGATCTTGGAATTCCCAGTGTTGGCTTTAAGGGATTTGTGGGGTCGGGGTGGGAAGGGTGGGCTCACCCAGGGGCCTGGGCTTCCCTGGGGAGGCAAAGGTGATTTCTCTTTGGGCTGGAGGTGTGTGAAAAGTGCCTTGGAGAGACTAAAAATGGGTCCAGTCAGCACTCCCAGGTCTGCATTCCTGCTTGGAATCCTGTGTGGTGTCCCTGGGTATTTACACCTCTGTCGGAAAGTTTCATAAATGAGAGTGAACTTTTGCTGTGAGGAAGAAAAGCTGTGTTAATTAATGTAATTAATGCAAAGGTTTCTCCTCCTCATTGTGGTGGGATCTGCGGGCAGGCCTGGGAGCCCATCCCGCTCTTGCAGCAGTGGGAATATTGAATATTCCCTTTTTTTTTGTTCTGGGTGTTGGTAGAACAGAGGAGCAGAGGCAGATTGGCATGGGGGTGACAGCTGAGTGCCAGGATTCCTGGGCTTCATTCACTCAATTAATTAATTAATTGTGGGTCCTAAAAGTGTGAGGGCACAGGGGAGGTGTGGGAGTGGGCCTGGGGAGATTGATCCACGAATTCCATTGGATTTTGGACTCTTTCCGTGGCAGAGCTCCCTGTCCCCTGCCTGGAGATTCCCGAGCTGTGCCCAGATGGATTTTCCTGGGCAGGATCCCGAGTGTGGCTGTGTCTGTTGGAGGTGGTGAGGAATTCCCGAGGGATGCTCCCCCTCCCTGGGCATGGCCCTCACCTTTCCTTTGTTTTCCTGGGGATTTTTTTTGGCATCTCCCTGTTCCAAACCCTCAGGATCCCTTTAGGGTGCTCATTCTCCACCCCATAAAGCTTCACCTCTGTGTTATGGGGGCTCCTGCTGAGGGGATCAAACACAGCTCCACTAAACCCCTCTCTGCAGACCCTCCTGCCTGGAGTATTCCTCAGATTTTTAGGGCTCCTGCATCAAACAGTGGCACCATAAAAGCACTCGAGCCTCAGAAATCTGAATAAAGGGAAGTGCCCAGGCGGGATGGAATCACAACAGGTGGGACAGAACGTTTTTATTTGATGGGCAGAGCAGTGTGGGGCCGCCTGTCCTGTTGTTTGAATTCCTGGGCAGGGATTTTATCCGTAGGTGCTCCTTTACCTCCCAGGCAGCCCTGACTTCTCTCTTCCCCTCAAACCATCCACACAGCATTGGCAGGGAAAATATGTTCCAGCTCAGCTCGGGGCTCTCATGCCTCGTTTGCAGCAGCTCTCATTGAAACAAGGGCTCTGAAGTGGTGAAATAATTTCAGGAAATGGGACTCCAGTTTCTGGGTCACTCAGGCATTTCCGAGGTAAAATACTGCAGTGTGCGAGGCCGCCGTGGCTCTGCGGTAATTACCCGGGCTGGGTGAGCGGCAGCGGCTCTCCCCGGCCTCTCCTTCCCCCCGTAAAGCTGAATTATTTCCCTGCGCTGCCGTAGATCTCCGGCACGGCCGAGATGGATCGCCCCGAGGCCACCCCGGAGCTCTGCCGCTGGAATTGCTGCCGGGGGAGCCGCCAGGAGGAAGAAAAGCTTTTTTTCCTGCAGCTCCGGGGCGCTTCGGGCTGTGCTTTTTGCTGGAGTCAGGCACAGGTCGTGGCCCCGGGGAGCTCCGGGTTTAACCAGGGCTGGAGATTGGGGGTTTGGGAGCTCCTGGGGGCTGCTCCCGAGGTCCTGGAGCCACCAAGTGTCACCAGAGCAGTGCCCAGCCTGGCTGCTGTGTTTGTGGGAGCTCCCGGATCCCCTGTCCCTGTGCTTAGGGCCGTGTCTGAGTGGCCTCCCGAGGCTCCTGCACTGGAGTTTCCATCCTGCAGGCACAGCCAGCGACACTTTGGTGGCCCCGGGGAGCTGTGGAGTGTCCCTGGCACAGCTGGGGCTGGGAACAGCCCCGGGGCAGGCTGCAGCTCCAGCCCAGGGACTTCTGTTGCTTTAAGTGCCGGGGAAAAGCTTTTGTGTCTGGGCAAAGCCTCCCCCGGCTGGGTTGGCTCTGCGTGTGACGGGGCTGTGGCAGTGCCCCCCCGTCCCAGGGCCACCCTGGCGCCCCCCTGTCCTTTCTCAGGAGGTCTGAGCCTTTCCCAAAGCCCGTGGAATTGCTCTGCAGTCCGTCTGCTCCTGCCAGAGCTCTGGGAGCCGCTGTGGGAGTCACTTCATGTGCAAACGTGTTTCCATCCTGCAGGCACTGCCGCTCCAAGGATGGTTTAAGGCCCTTCCAAGCAAGAAATGAGGGTTTTGCTCATCTCCCACACCCCTGAGGCGAGGGGGTCCCGGCTTTTTGGGGATCCCCTCCAAGCCTGGACCCCAGAAAGGCCCAGACCCGAGGGAAACGCTCGGGCTTGGCTGAGCTTTCACTGCTGAACACTCTGTGCCTGGGGGGGATTTGTTTCCAGCGAAACCCCTGCCAATATTCCAGTTTATACAGTTGGGTTTGCTTTGCTTTGTCAAGCCCACGAAGCGCGAGGGTGTTGTGCCTCCAGAGCAGGTTTTATGGCCGGGGCTCTTGGCCTCCTTTCCCACACGGCAATTTGCAGCTCTCACAGCTTTCTGGTTACAAAGCAAACACTCTCCCTCCTTTCCCTCACACCCCAAAATAACTTGAAAGCCGGAGTTGAGGCCCAAGAGCCGCCCTGGGGGGGCCTCTCCCTGCAAAACTGAAAGTCTTTCGCAATTTCCATGGGTGGATCCCAGCTGGGAGAGGCAGGGAGAGCTGCGGGCACCCCGGGGGTAGGGCCAGCCCTGTGCCCGCTCTCTGCAGGCTCCAAAATCGGGGCTCAGACCCGGCGGCAGCGGGAATGAGGGGCCAAAGGGGCTCTCCAGAGCAGCTGGGCCCCCACTCCTGCTCCTCTCCTTGGGTTTTCTAAGGAAGAGCTGGAGCTGTTTGTCCTTCCCTCGTTTGAGGATGGATCTGTGCTCCCACTGGAAGGGGACAGGGCTCTGTCCCTGCCCTCTCGGGGTGGCCCTGCTGACCCCAGCCCGTCCCCAGGCTCAGGAAGCTCCGGGCTGGCCATGGCTGCCCTCAGAAAAACAACAAGGAGCCTTTCCTGCTTCCTTCCTGGCGTTTTCAGGGAGCTGTGGGGCTGCTCCGGGGGCTGGGAATGGCCCTGGGGCTGCCTCCCCTCCTGCTGCTGTCCCCAGGCCCGTCCGGGGCTGGCATTGCCAGGGGTCTGTGTCCTGCTGGAAGCCAGAGGCTCCTGCAGCCATCCATAATAATCTGCTTTGTTGTGGCTCCGTGCGCTGTCCCCCTGCCCGTGCCTGGAGCAGTCTGTGTTTGAATGGGTTTGTTTGTGCTGCACTGGGGCTGCCGGAGCTGCTCCTGGCGGGGCTCCCGGGGCTGGGCACGGTGGCCCAGACGGGGCTGGGGTGGCCTGGCCGCTCCTGGGGCTCTGGGACTGAATCCCGGGGGCTCAGCTGGTGCAGGGCTCAGCTCCTGCCTTGGCTGCAGGGTCAGGAGAGCAGGGGAGAGCAAGCTGGCATGGTGGAACCCAGGCTGTGAGCTTTTTTTGGGCAGTTTGTGGGTAAAACCCCATTTCTGCCTGTGCTCCTGCTGTAGTTTTCCTGCAGAGCCCCAGCCCTGCCTGGATCCTCCCCCTTCCCAAGGACTCTGTGCCCCATTTAATGGCCTGGCAGGGTTTTGGTGCTGCCTCTTGGCACAGGCACCTCACCTTCAGCTGCACCTCTGCTTGGGCTTGTTCCTGCAGGCCTGAGGGCAGCGGGGTTTGAGTGTTCCTCTCCTCTCAGGGTTTGTGTCCAAGCTGTTCCTCTCAGGGTTTGTGTCTGAGGGTTCCTCTCCTCTCAGGGTTTGTGTCTGAGTGTTCCTCTCCTCTCAGGGTTTGTGTCTGGGTGTTCCTCTCAGGGTGCAGTGCCCGTGCAGTGCTCTGCCAGCAGCGTGCTTTGGTGCCTCTTCAGGCTGAGCCTATTTTTAGGAGGTGGCTCTCGCAGCTCTTCTGGTTTTGGTTCACGGTTGGTGCAGCCCTCAGCTTTAATTTTGTGGTCACATTAGTGTAAAGTTTATCCTCGTGATTTATGGGCAGAAGGCAGGACTGTGGTGGTGCTGGTAGAGGAGAGAGTGCTGGAGAGAGATCCCAGCTGGAAAGGGATCTGTCCTGGAGAGGGATCCATCCTGGAGAGAGATCCCAGCTGGAGAGGGATCTGTCCTGGAGGGGAATCTGTCTTGGAGAGGGATCCCTGCTGGCACAGAGCAGTGTCTGCATCCCCCAAGTGTTTTTTGGGACCTGCAGCGTTCCCAGTGCAGTTCCCAGTGCAGTTCCCAGTGCATTCCCAGTGCAGTTCCCAGTGCATTCCCAGTGCAGTTCCCAGTGCAGTTCCCAGTGCAGTTCCCAGTGCATTCCCAGTGCATTCCCAGTGCATTCCCAGTGCAGTGCCCAGTGCATTCCCAGTGCATTCCCAGTGCATTCCCAGTGCAGTTCCCAGTGCAGTTCCCACTGCATTCCCAGTGCATTCCCAGACCTGCAGTGGAGCGTTGGGCACCAGCATTCCTGCAGCAGGAGTCACGTGCCAGGACAACAATAGAACCTTTTATTTTTAGAGCATTCCCCAGCCCAGCTCTGTCCCCAGCATCCAGCAGAGCTGAGGTCCAGGGAGGTTCTTCCATCTTCACGCTGAGGTTTAAGGAAAAGGTGATTTTTTTTTTTTGCTGTTTTGTGTTTTTTCTCATGGGGATTTGAGGTGATGCAGAAGCCAGAGTGGTTCGCAGCTGGCCACAGGAGTGTGGGAGCCCCCAGGGGTGAAGGGCCAGCTGCTCCTGGCTTTGGCAAAGCAGAAGAGATCCAATTCCCAAATCCTGCCCTCAGACACTTCCAGCCTCAGCTCCTTCTCTGAGCCAGCTGGAGCAGCCCCGGGGAGTGATCCCAACACAAAACCCGATCCCAGAGAGCCCCAGCCAGCCCAGAGCCTGGGTGTGAGCCTTGGTGTCACCAGGCTGTCCCCAGCCACATCCCCGTCCTGTGCAGGGCTCAGATCCGGGCTGTGGGCAGCACCTTGGAGGGGGGGAGCTCCAGAAGTGCCAAGGGGGCTTTGGGAACGTGGTCCTGCTCCTCCTGCCCCGTTCCCAAGCGGGATTTCCTGGCTGGGTGCCTGTGGGGTGTCCTGGGGACAGCCCCTGGGGACAGGCTGTGCTGTCATCGCTGTCCCTGAGGCGTGGAGGGGCTGATTCCTTCCCGGGGAGCCCCGGCATTCCCCCGGGAGTGTCCCTGCTGCTGCTGTGCCGTTCCTGGCGCCGGGAACACGGCTGGGGAGCGCTCAGCTCCAGGAGCTTGATGGGCCGTGGGCACGGCAGCAGCTGGGCTGGCAGGGCTCAGCTGGGCACGGCGGGGAGTTTGGGTGATTGAGGGGAAAAACCAGCCCAGCCCGGGGCAAACAGCGGCTCCAGGGACAGGGAATGGTCTGGATTGCCTTGGATCCTGGGCAGCCTCTCCCCTGCTCTGGATCCTGCCCCAGGAGCCCTCTCGGGTGGGCAAAACTCAGATTCTGATTTCAGAGAGGCTGCAGCTTCGGGGAGGAGTTAAAGCTGCTGCAGGGAAGGTCGGATCTATCCCGGGGGATCAAGTGATCTCGGGGGTGTCTGGTGCTCAGCTCCTGTTCTGTTTGGAGCTCTGCAGCAGGAAAGGTGGGATCTATCCCNGGTGGGCAAAACTCAGATTCTGATTTCAGAGAGGCTGCAGCTTCGGGGAGGAGTTAGAGCTGCTGCAGGGAAGGTTGGATTTATCCCGGGGGATCAGGTGATCCCGGGGGTGTCTGGAGCCAGGGCTGGTGCTCAGCTCCTGTTCTGTTCGGGGCTCTGCAGCAGCCCTGGCTGCTGGAAAGGGGCTCTGACGGGGCTGGGGCATGCTCTAGGTGTCACTCCCAGCCAGCCCAGGTGATGTGTGTGGGTCAGCAGGAGGAAGATTCCCCACCCAAGCCCGGTTTGTGTGAGAATTCCTCCCCTCGAGCTGCCCCGGAGCTGCCAGGGCTGTGTGAGCAATCTGTGCGAGCATTTCCTCCTCGCCCGGCCGTGTCCAGCGTGCTCGAAGCCATCAGAGCAGTGAAATATCGTCCCAGGCTGCCGGAAGGGGGACGGGAAGGAGCTGCCAGCATCCAATGAGCTCCTCACCCGGCCCCTTCCCCGGGACAGGATTTACGGCAGGAATTTATCCAGCTAAATGTGACATAAATCTGGGCACACGTGTGCCGAGTCCAGCTCGGGGAGCGGGGCTGTGTCACAGCTTTGGCCTCTCGTGGCCAAACTCCTCCTGCCCTGCCTGGGGGTGACAGCGCCGAGTGTCCCCAGCCGGGAGCTCTGCATGCCCGGGATCCTCCGGTTCCCAGGCTGGAGTGTCCTGCCTGTGTCCCCATCCACGGTTTTGGTGTCACCACCTCAAGGCTTGGGCAGGATTTGCCTTTCCTGCTGCTGTCCCCTGCTCTGCCACCTCCTGTGTCACTTTGGGGCATTTCTGGGGCCGTTCCTGATGTTTGGGTGCCTTTGTTCCCCCTTTGGCTGCCAGCCCGTGCCGCTGGTGACAGGGACATTTATCCCCATTCCCGAGGGTGACAGGGACATTTATCCCCATTCCTGTTCGCACAGCCCCCGGGGTTTGGCTCCATAAATCCAGCCCCAAATCGAGCCCCAAATCGAGCCCCAAATCCAGCCCCAAATCCAGCCCAGCTCTGGGGGTCTCTGCCTCCTGTCTCTGTGGGGTCACAGCTCCTCTCTGTCACCCTCTGGGTCCTGCTGCCGTGGCTGAGGGGAGGGAATTCACCTCCTGCAGCAGAAAAATCCCCAATTTTGTTCACTTTCAGCAGCTCATTGATTCCTTTCCCGGGGAGGGGGAGCAGGAGGGGCCCATCCCTGCCGCATTCCTGGAGCTCTTTCTCACAAGGCTCCTAAAAATACCAACCCTCGGGGCTGCGAGTGCAGAAACCCTTCTGTCCCCAGGGCCGGGTCCCTTCCTGGCATTCCAGCACCTCCCAGCTGGGAGCAGGAGGAGCTGGGAGCCCCCCGGAGCAGCCCCCCGAGGAGGGGAGAGCCTTTGCTTTGTTACAGCTTCTTAAAATCCTGCTGTAAAAATATCAGTGGGTGGAGGGACCCGTTCATTCCTCGAGTTTGAGATTGGTGGTGGTAGGGGGGGGAGGGTTTCACTTTATTTACTCTTATTTTTTATTAATGAGAACAGCTTCACTTGTAGCATAATAGGAGTGAGTGTTTTGTTATCCTTGGCTGTAATCCGTGATAAACTGCCCCTGCCATCAGCCTTGTAGTTTACCCACTGGGGAGCCCGATTATTGCCTTGTAAAACGGAGCACCACTCCTATAATCCCTTAATTAATTAAATGACAAATTTTAGTTCTCTCCCATTGAAAATATAACCGGTGCAGAGAGAGGCCTTGGATTTATTTGATGGCTGCTCGCTCTCTCTCTGTTTTCCCGTGGATTGCCGCTGTCCCTGCTGGTTTGTTGGTGTGTGGGGGGATTCCTGGGCTGGCTCTGGGCATCCCTGGGGATCCCAGGATATTCCCTGATCCCATCGATGCCGAGGGGGGCGGATGGGGCCGTGCTGGGGGGTTTGGCTGCTGCTCCTCCGCAGGGCTGAGCGCTGTCCCCACCTTGCAGGAGGCGACCCCGAGCTGCAGGAGCTCCCTCTGGGTCATGGGGCAGCCCAGGGAAGCTCCCACACCTCTCCGTGTTCTCTTCCAGCTGTAAAATCCCACCCAAATCCTAAACCCGGGGCTGGGATAATCCCCAATCCCCCAGGGCACTGATGAGCCCCATCCCAGCAGAGGGGCAGCTCCTGCTGCTGCTGTGGGGATGCTGGGGGCCGTTCAGGGATGTTTGGGGGCCCTTTTGGGATGTTTGGGGACCATTTGGGGATTGTTTAGGGATGTTTGGGGGCTGTTTAGGGATGTTTGGGGGCCCTTTTGGGATGTTTGGGGGCCGTTTAGGGATGTTTGGGGATTGTTTAGGGATGTTTAGGGTCTGTTTAGGGATGTTTGGGGTCCGTTTAGGGGTGTTGGGGGGCTGTTTAAGGATTTGGGGGGCTGTTTGGGGCTGTTTAAGGATCCGTCTGTGCTCTCTGCCCCCAGGTGCTGAAGGATGGGTGACGATCGGCCCTTCGTGTGCAGCGCCCCGGGCTGCGGGCAGGTAGGGCCTGGCTGGCTTTGGGCTTGGGCTGCTCTGGGCTTTGGCTTTAATGGGATTCATTAATTAGCCTCCGCTCCACGGGATCTGCAGGGTGCAAATCCTGCCTGGGAGCCCTCCCCTGACGGGAGGGGGAGGGATGGACGGGATGGGGATGGATGGACGGGATGGGGATGGATGGACGGGATGGGGATGGATGGACGGGATGGGGATGGATGGATGGACGGATGCCACGGCCTCCCCTGGGCCTGGCCCCTCATCCCACAGCCCTGCAGGGCCGGGAGGCTCCCGAGTTCCTCCTCTGGAGCAGCTGGGAATGTGACAGGTGATGGGCAAATGCTCCCCAAAATGCTATTTTGGGATGGGCTTTCTTCCCGCTGGGAATTCCTCCTCCCCGGGGCTGCTGTGGAGTTTCCTGGGATCAGAGAGGTGGAAGAGGCTCATCCTCCTCCAGCCACAACTTCCCATCACCATTTTCCTTCCATTTCCAGGGAAAATGGTGCTCCCATCCCATTTTCCTTTAATTTCTACGGTGCTGTCCCAAAGCTCGGGGCTCTCTGACACTTGGTACTGGGAGGAACTGGGAGATCATGGAATTCCTGCTGGGATTTAGTGGGATCTGCTGGACACTGGGGGATCATGGAATTCCTGCTGGGATTTAGTGGGATCTGCTGGAAGCTGGGGGTGCAGAGCCCAGCAGGATTTGGGGTTGTCTGTTCTGAAGCACTGGCACCTCAAAATGCCTTTTTTGGGGGAATTGTGACTCTGAGTCAGATCCTAAGGGATGTGCTCACCCTGCTCTCCCTGCTGTGCTGTGTTCCCAGGCTGGGATTGGTGTGGGATGGGTTTGGGAATGACAATCCATCCCAAGGACCCTGCATGTGTCCTCACTTTATTTCACACCTTCCTGTGGGGCTTTAACTGGAATTAAAGGGAATTCTGCATCCCCAGAGGGTGAACGCTCATCCTTTGAGGAGGGATCTGTGCCGTTGTTTCTTTTCACAGCACAGAAATGGGTCAAACCCCTCACCTGGGAGCTCCTGGGGATTTCAAACCCACAAATTTAGGGTTTCCCACTTCTGGTCACTGTGGCAGGAGCCTCACCCAGACCCTTCCCTGCCCCCTTGCAGGTGAACTTCCTCCTTTTGCCTTTTCTATTTTTTTTTTTCCTTTTTGGGAGGCTGCTTTTTATCTGAAACTTCTTTGCCTGTGAAATTGTGCAGGCCATTTATAAAATGTATTAGCTGTGTTTGAGCACTTAATGGTGTGAGCCCTTCAATCACACGGCCTTAAAACCGGCTTCAAACAAGCAATTAAGGCAAACAACAATGTATTTAAATTTAATCTCCCACAATCTCCCACAAATGACATATAAAGGTGGCTGCTTCCTCCTCTGGCTGTTCCAGCCTGCTGCTTATGGGTAATTCCGACAATTCTTCATGTTAATATGGAAATGCAGGAATCCTGGCAATTCGGGCGGGTGATTCATGGGGATCCAGCCTGACCTCGGCTGGGTTTCCTCAGCGTCCTTCAGGGCACAGCAGGGACTGAGATCCAGCCCCACAGCCCTGCCCCTGCCCCAGGATGGGGTTTGGGTCCGTTTGTGGGGCTGGGGATCCTCCCTGTGTGCTGGAATTCTGGAAACCTGGATTTTGGGATCCAGGGGTTTCCTGGATCATCCCTTAAAACCCCACGGAGCTCTGAGCCTGTCCGTGTGAATCCCAGGCTCTCACCTGTGGTTCTTTGTGCTGTGCCTGTGCTGGGGATGGGGTTTGGGTGGGTTTGTGGGGCTGGGGATCCTCCCTGTGGCATTCCAGGGGTGGCAGGAGGAGAGGGAACGGCAGAACCACACCGAGCTCTGTGAACCCAGCGCTGATTCCCCTCTTGTGCAACGTTAAAAATCAAATTGTTTTGCTTCCTTTCAACTCTTTGCCCGAGCACAGCAGCTGCTTCCTTCCCTCTGTAGCTGACACAGCCCCATCTTTAATGCCTTAAACCCTTTCTTTAATGCCTTAAACCCTTTTTCCTCCTTTTTCCTCCCTTTTTCCTCCCTTTTTCCTCATTTTTTCCCCGTTTCCGTGCAGGGGTTGCTGCCGAGGGCTCCCAGCAGGGATCCGTGTGCGTGTGCCCCCGCAGCCGGGGCTCTGTAAACATGTTTGGGGTTGCCAGGGCTGCAGGGGGGGTTATTTTGGGATGCTCCCGGGTGTCCCTGGCCGGCAGCAGGGCCGGGGGGTGGCACAGCTGACTCGGAACGTGCCGTGCACGGATCCCGCCCAAGGTCAGCGCCCGGAGCCTTCCCCAAGGACAGGTGGAGGGAGGATTTCCCCTTGCCCGGCTCTCTGAGCCCGGGGACGGGGCTGTTCCTGCCCCTGCAGGGCACAGGGGGGTGCCTGGAGCCGGGATTTCCTGCTGGAATGATCGGGGTGCTGTGTGATCCTGGCAATTCTGCAGAGCCCCGGATTCCAGCCCTCCCCGGGGGCTGGGAGCGTTCCTGAGCTCTGGGCAGGGGGACAGCCCCACCTCGTTCATTAGGGAATTAATTAAACCCTCAGGTCTGAGGGAATCTGGGCATTGCTGCTGGAATTGGGAGGTGTTCCCAGGGTTTGGGCAGGGGGACACCTCTACTTCATTAATTAGGGAATTAATTAAACCCTCAGGTCTGAGGGAATCTGGGCATTGCTGCTGGAATTGGGAGGTGTTCCCAAGGTTTGGGCAGGGGGATAACCCCACCTGGGTTAGTACCAGGGAATCGGAGGGAATTTGGGCTCTGCTGCTGGAACTGGGAGGTGTTCCCCAGCTCTGTGCAGGGGGACAGCTCCACCTCGTTAATTAAGGATTAGCTGGCTCATTAAGGCACCCAGAGCCCCACTCTGGAGCCAAGGGGGGTTTCAGCCGCTGCTTCAGGAGCTGCAGGGGCGTTTCTCCGTGTGTGGCTCCATCTTCCCCCTGAGAAAACGGCCCCAAACCCCCTCGAGGACCCCGCAGGCTGGGGGTGCTCCAGGCTCTGTCCCCGTGCAGGAATCTCCTCGTTGGTGACACCCTCGGGCCACCCCTGCTGCCCAAGGCAGCGGCA
This sequence comes from Pycnonotus jocosus, assembly GCA_013400435.1. NCBI lineage: Eukaryota > Metazoa > Chordata > Aves > Passeriformes > Pycnonotidae > Pycnonotus > Pycnonotus jocosus. The sequence continues at coordinate 30,554 of VWYP01003594.1, read as the reverse complement.
GCAGCACAATATTGAATATTTTTACCGGGGAGCACGCCTTGCCCAGCGCTGCCCTCCCTCTCTGCGCAGCATTTCCCCTTTACAAGGCACACAAATCACCCCTCCGGCCCCGATTGCAGAGCCCCAGTTATCCAGGCCATTTCCTCAGACAATCGTTTGCTTTTTAAACCCCCCTTAATTTCCCAATTTATTCCCCCTAAACCCTTGCTCGGAGGTGCTGCTTTGTGCAGCATTCAGGAAACGCCGAGCCCAGAACTTTTCACGAGGCCAGAAAATGATTTTTTTTTCCGCCCCCCTCCTCTTCTTGCTGGTTTATTGTATCCTCTTATCTTGTCATATAATAGAAATAATGTTTATGGCGTCGAGGCCTCAGCATCACTTGGCATTTAACCAACCTCAAAAGCAGTTTATTGCTTTGTATACTCTGCTGCCATGGCCATTATCCCTTAAATCTCTATTGCCCAGTAATGGATGAGGCCCCAAACAGCTCCTGCCATTGGCTGGGCTGGGCTTTGGCCCTGCAGAGCCCAAACCAGCCTGGGTTATCCCTTCAGAGGGTGTGCAGGGGGAAAAACATTGCACGGGGCCACTCTCAGAGCGGGGGCTCCACCATGGGGCCCCTCCAGGGTTGTGGGGTGCACTCCTGCCGCAGCTCTGGGGCACCACAGTGACCTGGGACAATAACAGTGACCTGGACACCATGGTGAGGGGGACACCACAGTGACCTGGGACAATAACAGTGAGGTGGACACCACGGTGAGGTGGACAACACAGTGCTGGTCTCAGCTCGGGGACACCCAGGTGACCAGGACACTGCAGTGACCAGGACACCCAGGTGACCAGGACACCATGGTTCTGGTCTCAGCTCTGGGACACCACGGTGACCAGGACACTGCAGTGACCAGGACACCCAGGTGACCAGGACACCAAAGTGACCAGGACACCATGGTTCTGGTCTCAGCTCTGGGACTCTGCAGTGACCAGGCCATGGCAGCTCTGTGGGGCTGGGGGCTCTGTGTCACCATGGCCCAGGCACAGGGCTGGGTGTCCCAGGGAGCAGCTCCCAGCCCACCCTCAGCCCTGCAGGTGCCCCGGCAGTGCCAAACCTCCCCCAGGAGCCCCTGAGTGTCCCTGCACCGGCCGAGTGTCAGCACAGAAACCCCGGCCAGGAGCAGCTCCTGGAAAGGCCTCCCTGATTTCCTGGGAATGCAGGTTCCATTCCCAGAGGGAATCACTGACAGCAGCTGCAGTTCCTGCGCCAGGCAGCAGCTGCTGCACAGCTCCAGAGGGCTGCAGCAGCTCCCCATGCATGCAGGGAATGCAGGTTCCTCGAGGAATGCAGGTTCCCCGAGGATTGCAATCCCTGACAGCAGCTGCAGTTCCTGCACCGGGCAGCAGCTGCTGCACAGCTCCAGCCTCGCAGCCCTGCATGCACACAGGGCTGGCTCCGGGAGCTCTCGGGCTGTTGGTAGGAAAAGGAGGGAATTAATTTGAGCCGTAACTCCTGGACTGTCAGCAGAGCCCAATGATCTCCCCCACCTCTCGCTGAAGGTATTTTTGGAGGTGGGGAGGGGGAAGGCTAATTTTGAATAATAATAAGCTTGAGAAGGCATCTGAAACCAGTAAACGTTTATTTTTTACACTCCTATAACTTAAAAACGGCCAAACCAATTTAAACCAAATTGGATAATAAAAAATATTGCTCCTAGGCTGAGCCCCTGTTTGCCAAGTTCCAGCCTAGAATGAATTTTTATGGCCAAATTATAAACCCCCTAGAAATGAAGGTTTAAAATGGAAATGTTGACAGACCTTTAACTACAAAAGCACCGTAATAGAACTTCTTTTTTTCTAAAATGGCCGGTTTAAAATATAATTAAGACTTAAATATTATTTAATAGCAGCATTTCCTGTAAGTTAAAATCTTTATCATTCCTCTGGCCGGGGTTCCTTGGCAGTTCTTGGCAGCGCCGTGCAGCACGCGTGTGCCACAGCCCCCCGTGTGTCCCAGGGCTGGCAGCACTCCCCATTCCAGCCGGGAATGCCGGAGCTTCCCGCGGGTCCTGCAGGGCACTGATCCCGGAGCTCAGAGGGGCTGCACTGCAGGAGAGGGGCTCTGAGCCCCCCGGGCTGATCCGGGGCCATGGGGAGCCCTGGGGTGGCTGCTGGTGTTCCCAGGGGACACCGGGAATGAGCCGGGATAAATTGGGAATGAGCCGGGATGAGCCAGGACGGGGCTGGAAGCTTCTGGAAGCTCCTGGAAGCTCCGGTGCCGCAGTGTCCTTGCAGGAAAGGCTTTTGTGCTGCAGAGCCCTGCTCAGGATTCTCCCTGCTCCCTTCCCGAGGGGTGCAGGCACTGACACTGGGGTGGCACGGGGGTGACACTGGCATTGAGGTGGCACTGGCACTGGGGTGGCACTGGGGTGACACTGGCATTGGGGTGACACTGACAATGGGGTGGCACTGGCCCCAAGGTGACACTGGCATTGGGGTGACACTGGGGTGACAGTGGCATTGGGGTGGCATCGCAGCCCCCGGATTCCTGGGCGTTCCTCTGGGCTTTGCTCAGGGTTTAGGATTGGTCCTGGTGCCCCTTGGGCCGAGTTTCTCCCCGAGTTCAGTTTCTGATTTATTTGGGGTTTATATTTTCTCCCGAGCCTCGCTGCCCTGCTCTCCACCTCCCGCAGCAGCAGCAGGGAATGAGGAGGGCGGGTTTTTCTTTTTCGGGAGCGCGGTCGGGGCTGCAGAAACCCCCCCGGAGGAGCTCGGCCGTGCCCTCTCGGGGGGTGGCTCCTTCTCCTTTGCATTTAGAGGCTCTCACACCCGCCGAGTTTGTGCTGGGGGCAAAGGCAGCGGAGCCAAGCGCTCACCTGGAGCCCGTGCTCCGTCCCAGAAATGCAAATTGTGCTGCCAGGAGCGGAGCCAGGCTCGGGGGGGAGCACAGAACGGCGCTGAAGCAGAGCTGGAGCCTGAGCACGGCTCGGAGCCGGGCCTGGGCTGGGCTTTTCCTCCCAGGAGCTGCAGAACCTGCCCCGTTTGTGCCTGAAACCCGCGGGGATGGGGATGGGGCTGGGGCTGTGCCCTGCCGGGGCTCTGCCCGTGCCCTGCCGGGGCTCTGGAGCATCGCTTGGCCGGGCAGGGAGGGCTCTCAAAGTGCCACCGAACCCTCAGGGTTGGAGCTTTTTCCTCCCTGCTCCCGTCTCCGGGTGCTTTCCTGGCCAGTGCAATATTTCCCGGTGTTAACGCCGGTGTTTTGCAGTCAGGGCTGTTTGGTTCCAGAGCCTCGCTCGCTCCCCTGCCTGCTGCTCCGAGACAATTGTAAATCCTTTTTATTTTACTGTGAGAACAAATCACTGACTGCTCGGAGCAGCAGCTCTGACAAAGCCCTCGTTATCAGCATCGTGGATATCCCAGAATCAGCATCGCAGCGGGGACGGGGCTGCGGAGGAAAAGCATTTATCCAGCCCTCAGAAAGGTGCCTGAGCTTGCAGGATTTTCTGTAAACTTCTTGCCTAAAATCCAGCCAAGCTGTCACCTCACTTAAAAAAACACCCCAAGCTGGAGGCGGGGGAATGTGCTGGGTTTTATTTTATCCCTTCCCCGGCGCTGTGGAGGGGATCCGTGGGCTGGAGAAGCACGGGAAAGGTTTCCCTTTTACCCCGCCCTGTGCCCTGCTTTTATTTAACACCCAAATAATCGGGGCTTGATTCCCGAGCTGCTTCCCCCTCGGGCCCAGGCCAGCCCGGCAGCCGAAATCTCTCTTTTCTCCCTTTTCTTCCTCCCTTTTCCTCCCAGGATTTGGCTTTATGGGCTGGCGGCGGCCGCTCCGCCCCTCTGCGGCAGCCGCGGATCCAGCAATGCTGGGAGCAGGGTGAAAAAACACCTTTAATTCCTGTATTTATAGAGAAATGTGGGAGGGGGTCTTTTACCTTCGGGGATTTTTTTTTTTTTCTGACATTTTCGCCCTCCGTTTCTCGCTGGTTGGTTTTGTGTGAGAGCCTTGCTCAGGGCCGGGTTTGGGGCCGGGTTTGGGGTCGGGTTTGGGGTCGGGCTGTTCGGGAAGGNCCCTCCGTTTGTCGCTGGTTGGTTTTGTGTGAGAGCCTTGCTCAGGGCCGGGTTTGGGGTCGGGTTCGGGGTCGGGCTGTTCGGGAAGGGGCCGGGGGTGCCGGGGGGAGCGGGGTGGATGCTCCGGGCTGGCTCCGCGCTCTCCTTCCTGCACCGAGGGCTCCGCAGAGGGACAAAAACGCCTTTGGGGCTTTTCCTTAAGGACCAGAGCCCGGGCCGAGCTCAAACCTTCCCCGAGGGCCAGCGGGGTCAGCCCTGCCCTGCCCTGGGCTGAATTTTGGCCAAAGCGCGTTCGCGGCGAGCGGCAGAAAAGCGAAGCTCGGGGTGGGAGAGGCTGGGGCCGGCTCGGGCTCATCCCGCCCCTCTCGAGCCTCCCTAAATCTCGTTTAACACCTGCTCAAGCACCGCGGCTTCCCAGCGCTCGGCCCAGCTGTTGTGCTCGAGTGATTATTTTCTTTTTTTTTTTTTTTTCCCCTCCTTAGTTTCATTTTTTTATACGCCGGATTAAAACAATAAAAACCTTAAAGTCCTCAAAGTGCCCCGGGGAATGAAGATGCAGACAATGGAGAGCGGCTCTGCGGCAGCGCACAAAGAGCTGCGGGACCCCGAGCCGGGCTGGCCCCGGGGCACGGCCGGAGAATTCCCGGCTCCCTCCCCTCGGGATTTATGGACGGGGAATGCCGGCGGGGCCGCGGCTCGAGGCGGGGCTGGCTGGGCAGGGAGGGGTTTGTGGTCATCGCCCCCGGCTGCTGAAACCCCTTCGGTGCCGGCGGCGGGCGAGGGGCGAGCGGCGAGCGGCTCTCTCTGAAAACCCTGAAAATTTGTGAGAATAAACACCCAGAGGAGCGGTTCTGTCCCAAAACCCTGAAAATTTGTGAGAATAAACACCCTGAGGAGCGGTTCTGTCTGAAAAATCCCTGCATTGGTGAGAATAAACACCCAGAGGAGCGATTCTGTCCCAAAACNTTGTGAGAATAAACACCCTGAGGAGCGGTTCTGTCTGAAAAATCCCTGCATTGGTGAGAATAAACACCCAAAGGAGCGATTCTGTCCCAAAATCCCTGCATTGGTGAGAATAAACACCTAGAGGAGCGGTTCTGTCTGAAAATCCCCGTATTTGTGAGAATAAACACCCAGAGGAGCGGTTTGGGTGATCCAAGGCTGCCGTGAACGCAGCCGATGATCCCGTGATGGCTTTTCCCTCCCCTTCCCTTCCGTTGTGAGGCTCCTGCCTCACCTGCACCCACCTGGCACCTGCAGAGTCACCGGGGAGCTGATCCCGGTGCCCTGCAGTGCCAGGGATTTGGGAATGAGCCTTTCCTGGTGCCCTGCAGTGCCGGGGATTTGGGAATGAGCCTTTCCCAGTGCCCTGTGGCACTGGGAATTTTGGAATGAGCCTTTCCCGGTGCCCTGCAGTGCCCAGGACTCGGCTCTGAGCTCTCCCTGCCCTGCAGCCCCACTGCAGTTCCCTCCTTCCGCTGCTCCCAAGCCATTCTGCTCATTCCCCACGCCGGGAATTGGGGAATTCTCCCCAGCTCGTGTCTCTGGGGCTCTGGGCCGGGCGATTCCTGCTCGTGGTTTGGTGCTGAAGCCTCTCCTGCCTCCCCTTCCCAGGGCCTGGGGGGTGCTGCTGCAGAGCCCCCACACGTCCGCAGAGCTCCCGAGGAGAATTTCAATGCCTTTTGCTCCGTCTGAGGTTTTATTACCTGCAGCCCGAAGCGTGGGCAGGGAAAACGTTTTCAGGCCCCGTAAGGATGGGATTTTGGTGACCTTGGCTTTGTGTTTCCACATCACCGAATCAGCACCTCGCCGTGGGGCGCGGGGGGAGCTGCTGGGAAAGGTTTTCCGGGCGTTTTGGGGTTTTATCCGCTGGGTTTTATCGGGGGCTGCAGGTGGGAGGGTTTGGGGTGGCCAGGACGGGATCTGGGAGCAGAGTGCAGCTGGCAGGCTCCAGCTTCACTGGGAATTCTCTCGGGATCGTGTCAGTGTTGGCTCCCCGAGCCTGATCCTGGCACGGGCTGGGCTCAAACCTCGCAGGGCGAGTCCCCTCTTGGGGATAAAGGCGAGGAGCCTCTGCCACAAAACCCTGACCCCATGGCTGGGGAACCGAGCAGCTTCCGAACACCCACTGCAGGCGGTTTTGGGGGAAGAGAGAGGGATCCAGGAGCTGCAGGATGGAGTCAGGCATGGGAGTGTGCTGGGAGAAATCATAAATCTCCGGGGAGAAGAGGGTCACTGAGAAGCTCATCAGGGTGGGAGCAGCAGCTCCACGTTAATGTGCCCATAAATCCCCGTTCCGATAAAACAGGTGGCTCTTCCAAGAGGCAAAAAGAGGCAAACGCCGATTTTTTTTTTAATTTTTTTTTTTTCTGCTGCTGCTGCTGCTCTCCGTTTTTTAAAAAGCTTTAATTACCGCAGTGCTGACGGCTGGGCGCAGGCAGGAGCCGGGAATGCGGCTGGATGAGGGAAGCAGGGGCAGGGGAGGAGGGAAGGGAGCTGCAGGTTGGCCAAAAGCTCCGGGGAAAAACACAAAAAGGAGGTTTTACACAGGGACTGAGGATGGCACTGGTGGAAAAATTCGGGTGCTTTGGTGCTGGGAATGGGGAAGGTAAAGGGAAATGGAGCTCTGGGAAAAGGTCTGGGAGCTCCATGAGCAGGGATGGGTGAGGAGGGTGAAGGACAGGACCCATCCCGTGGGAACGGGCAGGGACCTGGCCCGGGACACTTCGGGGATAAAACACCCCCGGCTTCCCTGGGCAGCCCCTGGCGTTTCTGCACCTCATTCCCAAAGTATCCACCGATCTCAGCTTGCCCCCTCTGTTCTGTCCCTGTCCCCCCGATGATCTCCCACCCTTCAGGAGTTCCCCCTCCCCATTTTGGGGGGCACCTCTGGATCCGTGGGTCTGCGCTTCCCTGCAGCTTTTTCCCTCCGTGCCACCATCAGAGGGGACAAACCCCAAAGCTTAGAGTGGCTTCAGTTCTCTTTGCATTTGACCTGCTGCCCTTCCCAGGCAGCTGCTGCTGCTGCCGGAGCTTCCCCAGGAGATAAATCCACCAAAACCCCTTTTCCAGGCGATAAAGCCATCAGCAGAGGCTCTGCACTCCGTGAATGGGTGGGCACATTCCCAATATTGCGCTGAATTGAAGGAAATCACCATTCCAGGGCCTTAAAAAAGCTGAATGGGGCCGTGGCATCCTCTGTGCGGTTGTGGGGCCGTCCCAAGGTCAAGGCCGAGGCACGGCGGCGCTTCCAGCCCGGCACGGGCAGCGCCGGATCCCCTCGGAGCCCGCTTTTGTTTGGGGGTTTCTTTTAGGGTCGTTTTTGGGGGAGCTCTGAGACAATGGTGAGTGGAGACCTGAGCCCCCCTGCAGCAGCCCTGGGGAGTGGGGCTGGGAAGGCCCTGGGCCCTCTCCAGAGGCGTTTTCTGATCCCTCCCAGGGCACGGAGAGGCGGCAAATTCACCACCCACAGCTCGGGTTGAGTTATTTTTACACTCCATTCTTGTTTCGGGGCAGGGACCGACCTTCCTGCCGAGCTTTTGCTTGCACGCCAGAAACCCTCCCCTGTTTGTTTGTTTGTTTGTTTGCTGGGGGATAGAACTTTGGGCAAAGCTCCTGGATTATTCCTTCAGGAGCTGTGGGGTGTCCAGGGCAGGGGGGTGACACCGGGTGACAGCACAGGCTGCAGGGGACGGCAGCAAGAGCTGGAGCCGTGGAGGCGGATTTGGTTTTATTGTTATTTTTTCCTCTTTTTCTTCCCCTTTCTTTTCTATCAGCAGCTGCCATAATTCTCTCTGCACACGAGCAGTGCCCCCTGAAAACCCACCAGCAGTTTTAATTCCCAATTTTCCTGCTCGGCCCGGCCTCTCTTTGCCTCGGGGCAGGAATTCTCTGGTCCCAAGCCTTCCCCTCGGTCCGTGCCGAGCTCCGGAGGAGAGCGCGGAGCCGCGGCCGGATCGGGGCGGGGAAGGAGCCGCAATTGCCTTTGTTTGGTTCGGTTCCGTGCCCGCCCGGCTCCGGGGGCGCTGGAGGATGGAGCCTTTTCCCGTTTTATGGCGCTGTCTGCGGCGGGAGGCGAGGATTGATGGCTGCCCAAGGTCACCCGGAGGAGCCGGGCCCCGAGCCGGGCTGGGACCGTGATTCACACCCGCAGCGTCCCGGGGGATGCGCCGGGCCCGGCTCTGGAGCCGCTGACGCTGCCGCGGCCGCTCCTCCTCTCGCTCTCGCCGTTAATTACCGCGGGGCCGCTCCCCTCGGCTCCTGCGGCAGCGCTAATTAACACCCGGCTGTTAATCACCCGCGCTCGGAGGGAACGGAAGCCGGGATTCCGGAATGGTGCAGCGAGCGGAGCGCGGGGATCGCGGCGATGCCGGGACCTGCTCGGGCTTTGGGATCAGTTCCGTGGGATGGATCCATCCTGTGGGGTTTACGGATCCATCCCATGCGGTTTAGGGATCCATCCCGCGGGGTTTAGGGACCAGTTCTCTCGGATGGATCCATCCCAGTGGGTTTAGGGATCCGTTCCATGGGATGGATCCATCCCGTGGGGGTTTGGGGATCAGTTCCATGGGATGGGCTCTGTCTCCCCCGGCCGTGTCAGAGCCGTAGGAAATCCCCGCTGCTCTCTCGCGGTGGAGACTCAGGAGCCAGTTGGGGTTTGTACCCCTGTAACCCCAGCCCGGAGATTTTGGGGCTGGTTCCAGTTGTACCCCTGTAACCCCAGCCCGGAGATTTTGGGGTTGGTTCCAGTTGTACCCCTGTAACCCCAGCCCGGAGATTTTGGGGTTGGTTCCAGTTGTACCCCTGTAACCCCAGCCCGGAGATTTTGGGGTTGGTTCCAGTTGTACCCCTGTAACCCCAGCCCGGAGATTTTGGGGTTGGTTCCAGTTGTACCCCTGTAACCCCAGCCCGGAGATTTTGGGGTTGGTTCCAGTTGTACCCCTGTAACCCCAGCCCGGAGATTTTGGGGTTGGTTCCAGTTGTACCCCTGTAACCCCAGCCCGGAGATTTTGGGGCCGGGGTTCCAGTTCCCTCCCGGGGGGGCTGTGGGGTGCCCAGGGCGCTGCTCCAGAGCCCAGCTCCTCCATCTGCTCCTTCCCAAGGCCTCGGGCGATTCCCTGGCTTTGGTGGTGAGGGGTGTCCAACACCGCGGGTTAAATCCCGGGCCTGGCGTTTCCATCCCGGCTCTCTCCGCGCTGTCTGCTCCCACCCGGGGAGATTTTACCGGAATTCAAGGGGAAAATAAAGCAAGGGACGTGGAATGCGGAGTTGGTGGAGGATTGTGCCCGGACGTCCTTGGCTCCTCACGTACTCAGCCAGATGGTTCCTTGCCCCCCCTGCCCAAACACCTGCATTCCAGGAGGGGCCTGCGCCTGAGAAGCCCTTTGGGATAAGCGGAGCCATAGAAATGTAAATTAAATTATTTACCTACTCCCAGTTAAACGCTCTGCCCTTCTGGCCAAGGAGGATGGCGATGGGGTGGGGAGGGCTCCGGAACCCGCTTTGCTCTTTGTGTCAACTGCGGGGAACTTTGGGCAGGACCTACAAAAGAAACAAAATTCTCTGAGCAAACAAGAAAAGGGGGGAAAAAAATCCCAATTTTGGTGCTTTGAACAGTGTTCAGTGGGGCTGCTGGGCCGGGGATTCCTCACCCAGTGCTGCCCGGAGATTCATTATTATTCTGATTCCTCCCCCTTTTTTTTTTTTAACACAAGGAAGGACCCGGAATCAATCACGGGGCGGGAGGGAGCAGCATTTTAAAGGGCAACGCAGAGTACACGGGGTCCCTGGAGCCGCCAGAGCCAAAAAGAACATTTCAGGGATTAAATGTCGCTGCAGCTTTAGCTGGGGGCAGCTGCAGGGGGGGAAATGGCTCAAAACGCCCCCGGGGCTCCTTCCCTGCAGCCGGCAGGGATCGGCTCGGGAAAGGCTCGGGAAGGGCTCGGGAAAGGCCGGGGCTGCTCGGGGTTTTGTGATCCCGGTGTGGAACAGGCTGGGGCTGCGCGGGGTTTTNTTTTGTTATCCCGGTGTGGAACAGGCTGGGGCTGCTCGGGGTTTTGTTATCCCGGTGTGGAGCAGCAGGAAAGGCTGGGGCTGCTCGGGGTTTTGTTATCCCGGTGTGGAGCAGAAGGAAAGGCTGGGGCTGCTCGGGATTTCGCATCCTGCTGCGGCAGAGCTGCAGGGAGCGGAGCGGGGTTCACCTCTCCCAGCCTTTCCTCTCCTGCAGCTTCTCCCTGGATTGTGGAGCCCGAGCTCTCCAAGCGCGGTTCCCGGTCTGGTTTTCTTTCCTGATCCGATCCTCCCAAGGCTTTCCCCCCTCTCCTCCGTCCCCCGTCAGGAGCAGCACCGGGAGCCGCTTCCCCTCGCTCCCGTCGTTGTTCCAGGAGCGCTCGGTGCCCCCGGTGCTTCCCAGGGCGGCTCCGAGCTCCTCTGGGAGCTGCTGGGCCCCACCGGGACCCCCTCCGGCTCCCCAATCTTTGCCCCGTGTCCCCTGCGAGTGCTGGAACGGGACAATTTGTCCGTGTGGTGTTGGATGCTCCCAAACCGAGGCGTCTTTGCGGCTCCCCGCTCATCCCGACCCCCCCTTTCCCATGGGAATGTGGCTGGGATAATTGCCGTGGTCCCCCCGGCCCGTGCCGCCGTGAATCACTCGCGATCACTCGCAATCGGGGCACTTTAGGCACATTAGCGAATTAATCCGTGCGGCCGGGGAGGGAATTATCCCGGCATTGCTCAGCTGGGACATGGGGACGTGGAGCCCGGCCCCGAGCCAGCCGCGGGGTCACCTCACTCACCCTGGGACAGACAGCCTGTCCCCGGGCCGTGGGGACACTCTGAGCCACTGAGCCCCTCTGAGCCACTCTGAGCCACTCGAACCCCCCTGAGCCACCCTGAACCCCC
>VWYP01003594.1:315-11668 GCA_013400435.1 Pycnonotus jocosus | reverse complement strand
GGATGGATGGATGGATGGATGGATGAATGGATGGATGGATGGAGCAGGGATGGAACGGGGATGGAGCAGGGATGGACAAGCAGCAGCTGTCAGGGCTGATTTCGGGACAGTTTCCCTTGCCTGGACAGGGGGAGGAACCAGGTGATTTGCAAGGTCTGGAGCAGATCCTCACTCTGCCACTCCCTCCAGGGCTGGGACGGGGACAATTCTCCTCTCAGTTCCATTGTCCCCTCAGTTCCGTGGTCCCCTCAATTCCATTGTCCTCTCAGTTCTGTTGTCCCCTCAGTTCCGTTGTCCCCTCATTTCCGTTGTCCCCTCAATTCCCCTGTCCCCTCACCTTGCTGTCCCCTGCCCTTCCCTGTCCCCTGCTCGTTGTTAACTGGTTCCACTGGGGCACGTGGCACTGCTGGATCCCAGGGTGGTGGCAAGTGGCCAAGTCCAGGCATATGGTTGGGTTTTATTTTAATGGGGCGCTCATAGATATTTAATAACTTGCATGGCTCTTTGTTTGCTTTTGATAATCGGGTAATAAAATAATTCAGGCTGATTTATACAATGTTTTACAGCTCTTCTGTGAATGAAAGTGCCTCCTGTAACTCGCAGGCATTTGGCTTGGGTACCTGTTCTCCTTAGCAGGGCCCTTTTTATACCAAGAAATCATAATAACAACCCGTGGAGAAGTCATGTGTGTTCCTGAGAACCCACAAACTGCTGCCATCTGGGGCTGCCTCTTGTTCCTGGGCCTCCATCTCCGTTTGGCCAGGGCTGGAGCAGCCCCGCTCTCTGCCTCGGGCTCCCAGATGCTGCTTCAGTACAAATAAATAATAATAATTTGGCAAGAGCTGGGAGCCGGAGCCTCTTCCTCGGGGAGCAGCCGAATGTTTCACAGACAATGCGAGCTGATTGTCCTTTCAGAGCTGATTGTCCTANCGCTCTCTGCCTCGGGCTCCCAGATGCTGCTTCAGTACAAATAAATAATAATAATTTGGCAAGAGCTGGGAGCCGGAGCCTCTTCCTCGGGGAGCAGCCGAATGTTTCACAGACAATGCGAGCTGATTGTCCTTTCAGGGCTGATTGTCCTTTCAGGGCTGATTGTCCTCTCAGGGCTGATTGTCCTTCCAGGGCTGATTGTCCTCTCAGAGTTCTCCTCTCAGGGCTGACTGTCCTTTAGAGCTGACTGTCCTCTCAGGGCTGTCCTTTCAGCGCTGACTGTCCTTTTGGGCTGACTGTCCTTTCCCTCCTGCAGAGCTCCGGGGCCCTGGACATGTCCCTGCCCTCCACCCCGGACATCAAGATCAAGGAGGAGGAGCCGGTGGAGGTGGACTCGTCCCCGTCGGACAGCCCCGCGTCCCGGCCACGCTCGCCCCAGCACAAGGACAAGGTGGGGCTGTCCCCACGGGATGCTGCTGTCCCCATGGGACCGAGCTGTGGGGCCAAGGCTTGAGCTGAGTTGGGCTCTTTGAGGCCTGAGCTGAGCCTCTGAAGGGACAGACAGAGGGGCTGGAGATTCACCCCTTCCTAAAACATCCTGAGTGGAGGGGCTGGAGCTGTCCTGCTCCTCCCCACATGCCGTGGGTGAGGTGCTCCCCTCGGTCTCTCTGTGTGGAGGCTCCTGGATGTTTTACACCTGCAGGAGGAAGAGTGGTGGCAGTGATGGTGATCCCAGCCCTGTTGTGTGTTTTCCTGGCCATCACAGCCCCTGTTCTGTGTTTTCCTGGTGATCACAGCCCCTTTTGCTGTGTTTTCCTGGTGATCCCAGCCCTGTTGTGTGTTTTCCTGGCCATCACAGCCCTGTTGTGTGTTTTCCTGGCCATCACAGCCCCTGTTGTGTCTCTGCCCTGCAGGAGCTGCCCTCCAAGCCGCCCGTGCTCTCCACACCCACACCCACCATTGTCCGGCCGGGCTCGCTGCCGCTGCACCTGGGCTACGACCCCCTGCACCCCACCCTGCCGTCCCCCACCTCCGTCATCACCCAGGCTCCCCCCTCCAACAGACAGCTGGGGTGAGTACGGGCATGGAGCTGCCCTGGGGCAGGAATTGGGTCCCTGGAGGGATTCCCTGAGCACCAGAACCGGGCACAGAGCCTCCCTGGGGCAGGAATTGGGTCCCTGGGGGGATTCCCTGAGCGCCAGAACCCAGAACCAGGCACAGAGCCTCCCTGGGGCAGGAATTGGGTCCCTGGAGGGATTCTCTGAGTGCCAAAACCAGGCATGGAGCCTCCCTGGGGCAAGAATTGGGTCCCTGGAGGGATTCCCTGAGCATCAGACCCGCCAGGGCTCTCAGCAGGGGCTGCTCACCACGGCCCGTCTGCGGGGTGGCAGCGCAGCAAGCAGGAACTGATTGTCTTGGAGGCAGGAAACGAGGCAGAACTCGGTGAAACGAGGCAAAGCTCACCGTGGGGAGAGATGAAAACGCTCCCTGAGCTCGGCACAGCGCCTGGCAGGGCTGGAATGGCTGGGGATTGTCTGGAGCTGGAATGGCTCAGGGGTTGTCTCAGGCAGTGTTCGGTGCCTGGTTGGGCCCTGCACAGGAGGGAAGGAGCTGAGGGTGCAGGGCTCACCCCGAGCCTCGGGGGATGCAGGTTTGGCCCTGCTGGGCCCTCATGAACCTGGACAGTGATGCAGGGACTGTCTGTGTGTGTGCAGGTCCCCCGGCGGCTCCCTCCCGCTCGTGGTGCAGCTCCCCAATGGCCAGACCATGCCCGTGCTGCCCGGGCCCCCCGTGCAGATGCCGTCGGTCATCTCGGTGAGAGAACCTTCCAGAACTCCTGCCCTGCCCTGGAACCTTCCAGAACTCCTGCCCGCAGCAGGAACAGGCTCTGCCCTGCTCTGGGTGCTGCTCCGGGCCAGAGGGAGAGCAGGGGCGGTTCGGCAGGGCAGTCAGGGAGTTGGGAGAAACCCGAGCCCGTGCCCGGACAGACGGGGCTGGAGCCGCAGGAGCTGCTGCCGTTTGGAGCAGCCAAAGCTCGTGGGGAGCGTGTGGGGCTGTGCTGGGCAGGGAACAGCACCTGCAGCCCGGGCTGGGCTCTGCTCTGCCCCACACGGAGCTTTCCATGGGGCACAGGCACTGTGCAACAGCCTCACCCCTTCCCTCCCAGTCTGTGGGCTTTGCTACCCGAGGGGGGTTAAAAACATTTCCAAATTCTCCAAACTCTGGTTTTCCCTCCCTCTTTTTGAGGGAGAGAGCTCCAGAGGGGACACAGTGGCAGCTTTGTCACGGAACTAGAGGGGGTTTGGTGCCTTTCCTTTCATCCTTCTACTGATGGGGAAGGGAAGGGATGGGGTTGAGGTGTTTGTCAGGGTTTACAGCCCTGCTGTGCCAGGGAGCTCCTGCAGAGCTGTTCCACGAGCCAACCCCGCTGTCCCTGCTCCCCCTGCAGCTGGCTCGGCCCATGGCCATGGTGCCCAACATCCCTGGCATCCCCGGGCCCCCCATCAACAGCAGCGGGTCCCTGTCGCCCTCAGGAATGGCGGTGCACTCGGAAGCCAAGATGGTGAGTGGCAGGGACGGGCTGGACACTGTCCCCTGGGCTGGACACTGCTGGGCTGGACACTGCTGGGCTGGACACTGTCCACTGGGCTGGACACTGCTGTCCCTGTGGGCTGGACACTCCTGGGCTGGACACTGCTGGGCTGGACACTGCTGTCCCCTGGGCTGGACACTGCTGTCCCTTTGGGGCTGGGCACTGCTGTCCCTTTGGGCTGGACACTGCTGTCCACTGGGCTGGACACTGCTGTCCCTGTGGGCTGGACACTNGACACTGCTGTCCCCTGGCTGGACACTGCTGTCCCCTGGCTGGACACTGCTGTCCCCTGGGCTGGACACTGCTGTCCCCTGGGGCAGCCCAGCTGGGGACAGCTTTACCTGGACTGGAGTCACTCTCGGTGCCCGTTACCAGCGGGGTGGCCGCAGGGTGTCAGGAGCTGCCGAGAGCCCTGACAGCCCCTCTGGTGTCCCTTTTGCTTCCCTGGCAGAGGCTGAAGGCCAGCCTGGCAGCGTCATCCTCGCTGAACGGCGCCGGGCTGGCGGGCTCGGCCAGCACCATGGTGAGCGCGCGGCCGGAGCAGAGCCAGATCCTGGTGCAGCACCCCGACGCCCCCTCCCCTGCCCACACACAGGTCAGTGCTGCTGCTGCTGCTGCTGTGCTGCTCCTGTGCTGCTGCTGTGCTGCTGCTGCTGCTGCTGTTGCTGCTGCTCCTGTGCTGCTGCTGCCGCTGCCCCGGGGCTGGGGGGGAAAACCTCTCAGCGTCCTTCCCCCCCTGCACTGCAGCACGGGTTAAACCCGGGTTTATCCAGGCACTCCCAGCCCAGCAGGCACCAGCTCCAGCCCCGTTCATCTGCCTGGCGAGCTGTGGAGTTGGGAAGGGACATTTCCCCTCCCTCGTCCCCCTCAGTTATGGGGTTAAACGCTCCCCTCGCAGGCAATCAGCTCGGCTGGCTCCTGATCAGCCGCAGCCAGGCTGCCATCAGCGTGGCCACCTGCTCCTGCCTTGGATGGGCCTGCAGCACTTCCATCTCCATCTGCTGCCCACAGCCAGGGCTGCAGTGGGGCTGGGACTGCCCCTCACAGCCTGTGGGGCTGGGACTGCTCCTCACAGCCTGTGGGGTTTCTGCCCCTCGCAGCCTGTGGGGCTGGGACTGCTCCTCACAGCCTGTGGGGCTTCTGCCCCTCGTAGCATGTGGGGCTGGGACTGCTCCTCACAGCCTGTGGGGCTGGGACTGCCCCACTGCCAGCCCTCGCTGCTTTCCTTTTGTTCTCCCCAATAAAACCGAGACATGCACAGCCCTACAAAACCCTGTGTGCCCGGTTGCCTCCAAGAGCTTGAAGGTTTTGAGGGGAAAATTAATTTTTAAAGCAAATTGCCTTCTCAAAACCGGGGATTTGCTGCTGCCCCAAGCAGCGAGGGTGCCCCAGGGCGGCTGCGGGACCGAGCCCTGCCCTGCCGTGGGTGTCACCGCCGTGTCCCCGAGCCGCTGCTGAGGCTGTCCCCTGTCCCCTGTGCCCTGCCAGGTGTCCCCAGCCCAGCCCACGCCCAGCACGGGCGGGCGGCGGCGGCGGGCGGCAGACGAGGACCCGGACGAGCGGCGGCAGCGATTCCTGGAGCGGAACCGAGCGGCCGCCTCTCGCTGCCGGCAGAAGCGCAAGCTCTGGGTGTCCTCCCTGGAGAAGAAAGCCGAGGAGCTCACCAGCCAGAACATCCAGCTGAGCGTGAGTGTGTCACCGGGGCTGGGCACGGCCCTGCAGCAGCCCCCAGCCCCCGCTGCTGCCTCCCCTCGGGCTCCGCTCCCTCCCCGCGGCCCCCGGAGCCGCCTCTGCACGGTGGGGTTTGCTCTGCTCTGCCTCGCCCTGCCCCTGCTGCTGTGCCAAGGGGTGCAGCACACCTGGAAATGCAGATTTTCACTCCCATTTGTGCCGTGAGAGCAGCCAGCCCTGGCCAGGGGCAGAGGCTGAGCTCAGTGACTCAGTGCCTGGGAGCTGCTGCAGCCCACACCGGGATGGTTTTATTCCCTTCCACGGCAATTACAGAAACCGTTTCCTTGGGCAATTTTGGGATGCAGTTGTCTGGGTTTCAGCTGCTTCCCCACACATTTCAGAGGGATAATCTGAGCAGATTTTTGGGAAGCAAACCTGGCTCACAGGAGCTCACAGCTCAGGGAAGAGCTGGGATGTCCCCAGGGGCTGGGCTGGGTGACACTGCCCGTGTCCCAGCAGCTCTCCAGGTGTCCCTGGGCTGGGTGACACTGGCAGGAGGCTCAGGTGTGGTGGCAGGTGGACAGCCAGGTGTGTCTGTCCCCTCAGAACGAGGTGACGCTGCTGAGGAACGAGGTGGCTCAGCTGAAGCAGCTGCTGCTGGCCCACAAGGACTGTCCTGTCACGGCCCTGCAGAAGAAGACTCAGGGCTACCTGGGTGAGTGAGGGAGCCTGGGCTGGGTCTGGTGCCAGGGGAGGGAGGGAATCATCCCCTCAGGCCGTGCCTGTCACCTCCCTGTCACCTCCTGATCACTGCAGAGCAGGGCAGTGTCACAGCACAGGGACAGAGCAGGGACTGCACAACGCCTGGGCTGGGGGGGACCCTCGAGGCCCCTCCCAGGACACCCCAAAATCCCTGAGGGGTTCCTGCCCCTCTCCTGCTGGGGAGGGTCCCCCAGAGTGTCCCTGTGAGCCCTGGGGTGGCAGCTGGCAGCGAGGGCAGTGCCCAGGGCAGGGCCGTGTCCCTCTGTGCCCCAGGGTGGGTGTTTGATGTGGATCCTCCTCTCCCCGCTCCCGGCAGCGAGCCAAGCCCTTGATAATCCATCTGAAGCCCCAAATTTGCTGCTGCAGAGCAGAGGCAGAGTCAGGAAAGGCCAGACTCTCTCAATGACATCATGGAGCTCCATTGCTCATTCTCTGCCATTCCCATCGAGCTGGCTCGGCTCAGAAGGAAAAAAAAAAAAAGGCTCTTTTTTATCTCCTTTTCTCCCCTTCATTTTTTCTTTTTAATGCTGCCTATTTCATTATAACCAACCCGGGAGCTAAACATGATCTGGGTCCTGCTGCCCTCCCTGCAATACCAATTCCAGGCTGCTGCAAGGCTTTGGGAGGACGCTGGAGTCCTCTAGTGTTCCTTGGAAAAACGGGAGGAGAGGCAGGGATGGATGAGCTGAGAGAATGCAACGGGAAACTGCAAAAACAGAGGGAGAAAAAGGAAAAGAAAATCTTAAAAAATTACAGTTCAGTGTCCTTGGGGCCCATCTGTGGGTCTCTGGAATTCTGCCCTGCCTGGAGAGGCACAGGGATGTGCTGGAGGGGTCTGGCACTGCCATTGTCACCCCCTGAGCCTGGCTGAGCAGCTCCTGGCTGTGCCCAGCCCTGCAGAGGGGTGGGGGTCCCTGGTTTTCCCTGCTCGCCCCCAGTTCCTCTCCCTGCTCCCCACAGCAGCAGGAATTCACCGCGCGTCCCAACGCTAAAAATGAGACTCGCCCCCTCCCCTGTGCCCCCTTTTATGGCCGAGATTTGTGGCCAGGCAGGTCCTGGAACAAAGCCCCAGGGTCCCTGATGGAATTGCAGCTGCCTCTGGACCCTCGGGAGGTTTATTTGCAGTTCCTTGTAAATCTCCTGGGGTTTGGGATGCCAGGGGAGGATATTGCTCTGCTCGACCTTCCCCGAGCCCAGGCCAAGGCTTTCCCAGGGACAGGCAGAAGGGAAACGCAGCCCGAGTCCATTTCCCAGAGCTCAGGGAGGTGTTAAACCCCAAATCTGATTTTTTGCCCATTATTGGGGGTTTTATGTGGAGGAAATATCACAGCTCCTGCCTTTGTTTCGCCCTTGCAAAGGGAGGTGAGCCCATCCCGTGTGGAATTTCCTCCTGCACCCGTCGGTTTGGAGAGCTTTGGGTGCCCTCACTGAGAGCTCCCAGATCATCCCCTGGCTGAGGGGCTCTGCCTTTGTCTGCCCCTGTGCCCTCACGGTGCCTCAAATTCCAAAAAAACAGAGCCAGCAAAGCCTTGTGATGGGCTCTGATTGATTCTATTATCCCAGGGAGTAATAAAGAGCAAAGCAGGTGATTCAGGTAAAAAATACCCCCAAAAGCCCAGCTCCCACTCCCCCTGGCAGGTGGGGAAGGGGCTGCTCGGGGAACCTGAGGGGAAATTAATTCCTTTTAATGAGGAATGAATGGTGTGGGAATGAAGGAGTGGGATGAAGGCTGAGCCAGTGCTGCCCTCCTCGGGAAGCTGCGCTGCCTCCTGCCTGGAACTGGAATTGGGGAGGATTCCACTGCCTGGAACTGGAATTGGGGAGGATTCCAGCCTGCTCCTCCATGGGTGGGGACCAGCAGTCCCAGGGGAGGGGNGGAGGGGAGGGTGGTTATCCCCCAGCTCCCGGATAGTTCTGTCCCAGTCCTGCCAAAAGGGAGGAGCGGGTGGTCTCATATTTCATAGGGAGGGGTCTCATGTTCCATAGGGAGGGTCCCATGTTCCATAGGGAATGGCCCCATATGCCATAGGGCTGGCTGCTGGCTGCTCCAGGCTGGGGACGTGAGTGTGTCCAGCCAATTCCTGATGGTCCCTGATCGTGCTCTGGGCCAGCACNAGATGGCCGGGCAAAGGACAGAGCTGGCCGTGCCCGCGGCCTCGCACGTCATCATGGCCCCACAGTCGCAGTCTGCCGGCAGATGATGGCCCCGGGCCCCGGGAGCGGCACCACGGACTCACCGCGGCCCCGCCGGGGGCCCCACGGGATTTCTCCTTTTCTCTTTTGGGGTTTTATTCGTTTTGTTTTTTGTTTTGTTTTGTTTGAGTTAAGGGCAGCTCTGGCGCTTTCCCACCGCGCAGCCCCCGGAGCTCCGGGGTCCCTGTGGTTAACACTAAACTCCGTGTGTGCGTGGGGACTGTCCCCTGTCCCCGTGCCCCCGGGCAGGAGGCTGTGACACTCACTCCGTGCTGTCCCCGTGCTGCTCCCAGGCCTGTCCCCGCTCCCTGGATCGTTGCACCTTCAGCAGGAGCCTCCCGGAGCTCGCAGGGACCGAGGCCTCCTCCCTCCCCAGCCCCAGCGAGGGGTTTTGGACACGGTGGGAAGGGACTGCTCTGCATTTGGGGCGAGGGGACAGCGTGGGGCTGGGGACAGACGCGTCCCCGGGCGCTCAGGGGCTGCTCCCGGGCCAGGTGCTGGGAAAGGTACGGCCTGGGCAGGGCTGCTCCCGCATTCCCGATGGAAATGGGGCTCGGGGTGTCCCCAGGGAGCCGGGGATGGCCGCAGGGAAGGGCCCGGCTGGCGGTGACAATGGGAGCGAGTCCCCAGAGCCACCCGCAGCCCCGGCTCCGCCCGAGCAAACCCATCCCGGGCTCGGCCCCGCCCGCGGGACCTCGGTGACCTCAGTAATGGTGGCCTTAAATCACGGACTCGTTGCCCGTTCCGAGGGCAGGGAGCGGGAATGGGGTCGGGGTTTGGTGACCCGGCCTCCGTCACTGCCCGGCCCCAGCAGACAAAGGATTCGCTGCCGGCTCCCTGGGCCGGGCCAGGTCCTGTTCTGCACGGTGAGGAGCTCCTGAAATCGGGGCCCTTTCCCTGCCGGGTGGGCTTCGGGCTCCCCCGTGTCCCTGTGGCCTCAGGGCTCCCCAAGGCCTGGGGAATGGGAAGGGATTTTTGTGGGGTTTGGAAGGAATCTTGTCCCGGTCTGTGGAACTGCTGCAGCCCTTGGAATTCCTGCCCCTCACAGGTCCCTCCTCAGCCAAGCCCCCCCCTCAGGTCGCACTTCGCCACTTTGGAGCCAGGTTGGTTTGTCCAGGTGATTTGGTTTGGTTTCTGCACACTTGGAAGGTTCCCAGGGACAGCAAAACCCAAAGCAGAGGCTGAGCAGGAGCCTGGGATCTCGGCACGGGCGGGAAAGTCCCGACATTTGGGGCTTTTCCAGCGGTGGGATCTGGCTCTTCCCCCTCCCTCTTCCTCAGCTGGGACCGGGACCGGGACCGGGACCGGGATCGGGATCAGGATCAGGATCAGGATTGGGGTGGGTTTGTGTTGCTGCTCCCGCACTCCCCTTTTTCCTCTTGCTCATCCCAACTCCTCTCCGTGCTCGGGGTCACCTCCAGCCTCGGGAATCCCTTGTTGGGGTCCCACACGTTCCCCAAACCCCCCGTTCCTCCCTTAAAGCTGCTCCTGAAGCCCCGTCCGAGGGCTCCCAGTGCTTCCAGCGCTCCCTGTGCCGGCCCAGGCTGTGTTTGCGCTGCCGGGTGAGGCACAGGGAGGGCTCAGAGCCCTTTGGGGGATCCTCGGAGGCTCGGCAGGAGGGGCAGGGTCCCTGGCCGTGTCCAGCAGCTCGTCCCGGGTGTGAGCCGAGGTGTCCAGGGGCCATCCCAGCCTTGGCTCTCCAGAAGTGCCGGTGGGAGGAGGAGGGGAAGGAGGAGCTGAGCTCTGGGCTGGTCCCACCGCTGGTTCCGGGGTCTCTGGGGAGAGCCGGGAAGAGCAAAGGCTGCAAAATCCAGGATGGTGTTTGGATCGAAGGCAGAGCTTCCCCAGCGCCTCATTTTACCCGCGGAGCACCAAAAGTTTGTGGGTTTTGGTGTGATGGGGTTTTCCGGCCTCACGGCTCCTCCCGGGGGTCCTCGGGGGTCCCCTCGGGGCGGAGGTGCAGGAGCAGCTTCCTCCCCGCCCCTCCAAGCTCCCCCTTCCCAAATCCCGCATCGCCAGTGCCTTGAAAGTTCTGCAAATCCCGGGAAAGCAGGAAGGTGGGAAAGCTCCAAAGGGGGTCAGGGACAAGCAGGGAATGAGCTGAATCCAGGCTCGGCCGCACCCGCGTCTGTCGTTGCTTCCCTCACAGGGCTGGAGCTCCCCGTGCCCATTCCAGGTGTGTTTTACCCCAAAAGCAGCCTCTCCTCGCTTTGTGAACAATTTTGGGGTTTTAAACCCCCCCGATTTCTGCTCCGTGGTGATTCCTCCCGCTTTCCTGGGGCTCCCGGGGGTGGCAGCCCCTGGCCCCGCTCGGCAGCGCCGGGCACCTGCACTTTGCTCTGCCAGCCCCGCGGGGACCCCGGGGGTCCCGAGCCTTCCCCCTGTCCCCTCCTCGATCCCATCCCTGCCCGATTCCCATCCCTGCTCTCGGGGGGGATCCGGGGCTCCTCCCGGGAGCTCTGCGGGGTTGGAGGGGCTCCGGTGGGGTCGGGCTGGGGGAACACGGGGGGCGGGATCGGCCCGTGGGGTTTGGGGTTTATGGATTTTATCAGAACTGTGACAGAGAATGGAACAAACGGCTGCAGACAGGCCCCGGGGAGCCCCCGAGGGGGAGCTGCTGCTCCTTCCCTCCTCTTCCTCCCTCCAAATCCCTCAGGGTTGGGTGGGGTGGGAAGAGTTGGTGCCTGTTTCCCCCCAGACTGGTCTTCTGTCGGGAATTCTTGGCTCAGGTGGGAATTGTGTCATTTTGGGACTCGTGGACCCGTTCCTGCTCCATTCGCCCCAAAACGAGCCCGGGAGGAGGGTCCTGGGCGTGCCCCCACCCCCTTCCCGCCCCCCAGCTGCTTTGTGCCACGAGCTTTGACGATCAATAATGGAAGAAGCCAAAAACGGCCCCCCCGTACCTGTGTAGTATCTTATCAGTCCATATCGACGCGTATACGCACCCATGTATCGTAGCTCGGCCGCCGCCGCGGGTCTGACCCCACCCCGCGGCCCCCAGGGACCCCAGCCCCGCCCGGGCTCCTGTGAGCGGGTCCTCACAGCCCCCGCGGGGGCCCGGGGCCGCGGGGGGACCCGGGGGACACGTCCCAGCGCCCCCCAGCCCCCGGCCGTGTCGTACCAAACATGTAACGTGCCTTTTATTTATGCTGCAAATATAACATTAAAATATTACCCAGGAGCAGCCGCCTGCTGCCCTTTGCT
>VWYP01003593.1:0-20482 GCA_013400435.1 Pycnonotus jocosus | reverse complement strand
AAGCACAAAAAATATGTTAAAAAAAAAAAAAAAAAAAAAAAAAAAAAAAAAAAAAAAAAAAAAAGGAAAGACACAGAAACAGGGAGTGTGATGGATTAGCTGAATCCATAATGAGTGCATGTATTGCATTTTAAAGTAGATTGACTTGACTTTTGTTTTCCAGGACAAATGTAATTTGAGCACATGTAATTAAATATGCAACTATGTAGTTTGATTCCTGATAAGTTTCATCCACATGAATAGTTTGTTGCTAAGTCTCAGCAAACGTAACATCCTTTCTGCTACTTATAATTTTGTTGAGGACAGAACAGCGAGAAAAGGTAAAAAGAATATAGTAGTTAATTTTTTTAAAAAATTGACATTACTGTTATATGTTTTTAAAATTACATCTCAGAGTAGTTGCCTTTTTTTTTTTTAATCATTAATTTTTAAAGATCTAAAGAGAAAAGAATATACAAAGATACAAGAACTGGCAACTATTTTGCACAATAAGAATCATTAGGAAAGCTCTTACAGAAATAATCTGACAAAGACTGTTAAATTCAAATACTGCCTCTGGTTCAACTTGACTTTGAGTAACATATTGCTGGAGGCTAGGACAGAATACCACAGATGTACTTTTAACAATCTGCTGATAAACATCAGCTGAAACAGTTTAATAGTTTAGGTAAATTTTACATATGATAGAACTGTTCTTATGTTAAGGAACATGTTGATGTATTATTAGAGTGGATGAGCATAAGATTACTTAATTTATATCTGAAAATTATCTGTTTCATTTTTGCTAGGGACCCTTTTTAGTACAAATATTTTCTCGCAATAACATTTTTGCTTAACGGTCTTGTTTCAAGTGACCTGTATTTCTGCTCTATGTTTAGTGCAAACAACTCATTGTAGTAGGCTAAACTGAGAATTATAGGATGGCTCCTATGAGTAAAGTGAATGAAGAGAGGAATTTTATTACTCCAAAGGGTTTTTTTATTTGTTTTGGAAGGAAAGCATATTTTTTGCCTTTTAATGAGAAAAATGTGTCCTCAAAAAAACAAAACTTAAAAAAAATTGTCATTCACTAATTTTAATGAAAATCTGTGAGCAGCCTCTTCCTTTGTGCCTGACTTGAACATGACTCTTACATGATCTTAGAAGAAAGGTGTGTTCGTCACTTAAACTTGCCCTAAAAAGTCTCACTGACCACTGCAAAAGTCATGTGTGTTTAATGTGTGTTTAAGATCCCTGTGTACTATCAAAGGAGTGGAAATGGTCCTTATTTCCACACCTTTTTGTGTGTGTGTGTGTGTATGAAGGCAAAAGTGGGAGAGCAGAGAACTCTCAGATGCTGAATATACCCATAAAAATGTACAAAATGATTGACACTTCCAAACACAAATGTCAAGTGTTTGAGGATGTGAAAGACCAAATATGCCACCAGTGTGGAAAAATGGGAGTAAAATCCAGGGACTGCCTTGAGGCAAAAGAAGATGCCTGCAGGGGAAATTAAAAAACAAACTAGAAAAGATGCACAATAGCATAGATAAATAGGAATGTAAGCTACCAATGCATAACAAAAAGGTTTGCATTATTTACAGCAGGAGAACAGAGAACAGCTTTGAAGAGCTGACCTTGTAAATCTTCACTTGTGATTGTCCTGCCCCACTGCAGTGTTGGTGAGGCCTCACCTCTTGTCCTGTGTGCAGATTTGGGCACCACAATGTAAGAAAGACATAAAGCTACTACAGATAGCCCAAAGGTAGATTACAAAGGTGGTGAAGGGCTTTGAGAGGAAACTGTATGAGGAGCAGCTGAGGTCATTTGGTCTGTTCAACCTGGAGAAGAGAAGATTGAGGGGACACCTCATGGCAGTCTACAATTTCCTCATGAATGGAAGAGGAGTGGCAGACACTGATCTCTTCTCTTGCTGACTGGTGACAAGACCTGAGGGAATGGTGTGAAGATGTTCTAGGGGAAATTTAGTTTGAATATTAGGAAAAGATTTTTCATCCAGAGGGTGGTTGGGCACTGGAACAGGCTCCCCAGGGAAGTGGTCACAGCAGCAAGCCTGACAGAGTTCAAGAAGCTTTTGGACAATAGTGTCAGGTACATGTTGTGACTCCTGGGGCTGTTCTGTGCAGGGCCAGGAGTTGGACTTCCATGATCCTTATGTGTTCCTTCCAACTCAGAATATTCTATGATTCTATGACTCCTACTGAGAGATTCACATACAGGCATCTATAAACAGTAAGCCTGCTGGAGTATGAATATCTGCAGCAGTAGAACTGAATGCAATCTCTACTGAAGGATTGATGATATCTCTGCACACCATACTGTTTAGATTCCAGACACCTCTGAAGATCTAATTAGTAGTAAGCTGGCTGGAATCCAGATTTTGAGAGCTTTGACATGGCTAAAGCTCTCTACAAAACAAAATTCAAGTAATGGGCACTGGTTCAAATATGGATTGAAAATAAGTTTTGCCCAACAGACACTAAGGTCCTAAAAATATCATGTCTTCCACATTTGCAGAAAATTCCATATTCCTTATTATTCTCCCAGTTTCCCAGTGAACACATTCATTTTATCACCACCAGTCATAGCCATAGGAAAAAAACAATGAAGTGTCTGACTTACCTCTCAAAAAACAATCTACCAGATATTAATGAAAGCTGGTTGGCCAGACACAATCTCTCATCTTAGACTATAGACCAAATAAGAAAAAAACAAATAAGTAAGAAATGTAAATGCACATTAGCAGAAGCCTCAGGTCTGTCCTGTGAAATCACAAGAACAAATGTGATTTCCCATCTACACAGCTAATAACATCTAATCTTTTAACAACAGGATTAATTATAATGACAATTAGTACACAGAAACAGATATGACTTCATAAATCATTGGTTAAAACTTCATAGAATTAAAACATGGTTGAGGTTAGGAAAAAAAAAAAAAAAGCTCCAGACCATCTGGTCCAGGCTCTTGCTTTGTACAGTCCTGTGTCCTCTCCAGAGTACTCTCATTGAAACATGAATTGAGACAGATGAGTTCTTACTAAGAACAATTTTTAGGGCTAACAGTGTAACTAGCCACAGAAGTTTATGCATTCTAATCCTGGTTTGCCAAAAAAAAAAAATAATAATAATACATATGTTCAAATGTTGAAGCAAAGGTTAGATCTTAAGTCACTTCAAGACAAATAGTTTGGCTTTGCTTCAAGACCACTGATGAAGGCAAGATGCATCTCCCAAACTGAATGAGAAGCATTTGGAGTAATCTTTAGAATGCACACCACTTTTCAGCGTTTGAAAGGATGATGCTTTATATTTTGCACAAATCCTTGTCTTTTATTTTTATTTAGTGGTCACATTGACCTACCATCTTTATCTCTTCACAGAATGCTTGAGATGTAAAACTACTGACAGCAGGAACTAACAGGTTGAAATAAACTGTAGTACACACAGTCATGGCTAGAGTGTTACCAAAGTAGATTGCTTAATGAGTTCCAGGCAGTCTTCTATGGGTTTTAATGAGGAAGAATTCTAAATCTCATTAATTGTAATTTGACATAAGTGCATTAGATAGAATATGCTGAAATTGGTCCTGAAAATAAGATATAGGGCTAAATGTCACTTAGAGCATATCACCACCACAAATTTACCTTCAGTTTTAACCTGGCTCTTAGCCCAGCTTTACATATTATTTGAAAAAGAAATCTTAAGTCCTATATTTCCATGCTTTGAAACAACATATGCTTGTTCACATTAAGAGAATTCAGGTGTTTTGTTCTCGTTTGACAGTTTTTGTTCTTTAAAGGCAGATTACTTTGTAGTGAAGATATTTTAAAAGCTTATATGTGTAGATCAAAAATTTTGATAATCCTCTTGCTTCATCCAGCTTTTCTGAATACTTGTTTCTCAGCTACCTTCCACATAGTGGAAGCTTTTGTTTAATGTGCAACTGTCTTCTATTTAACACTTTCTTCAGCAACCTGTTTCTATGATACCAACCTTTGACTATTTAGTCAAAGAGCTCTAAAATATGCCAGTTCAATGGGAATTAATAAAGCATGAAGAATGACCTCTGATTCTGGTTATTCTCTCATGTATGGTGGCTCAGGGAGAAACATTTAAACTTTCTGGTAATAGACCAATATCTGGCTAGCACAGATGTCCCACTGGAATGTTATAATAAAATGTTCAGGAACTTCTAAATAAAAAGGATTGGTTTTTCAGCTTTAGGAGCTAAAGCTAAAGGATGTGAGGGAGAGACAAGGAGAACCTTGAGATAAAGGTATGTAAAGATAGGATCAAATTGCAGAATAAAGGGTGATAGAACTGACTGAGGTCAGCCAGTTGACAATGTGAAATTCTCTTAAAATCTTTATGTCCTTTCACATGTTGCCAACTTTGCCAAAAAAAAAATAGACAATGGCACTGATGCAGAATAACTACCTTTATGAATGATGTCTCTAACATTATTCTATTTAATAAAATATCATCAGAGATATAGTAATGTCTGATGTCAACAAATTTCTTGCTTTTGTAAATACTAAATTTTGTTGGTGCAGTTCTAAGCCTGAGATCACAATCTACTTTCATGAGGTTTCTTTCCCACCTTTGCTACTTGTGAAATGAGACAAGCATAAAGGAGAAAAGGCCTTTATCATATAACAGTGACATTGAAAACAAGGAATGTCTGAGACATGGTCATTCAGAGCTGATACTAGATAACCAGAGAAGCAGGCAATGGTCACTCTTCAAGTATCATCAGAGCAAGGCAAAGAAGCATGGAATATCTGGAGACCTGAATTTAGGAAATCATCTTCGTTCTGTTAGGTAGTCTCTTAGGTAGAATCTAGCTGAGATTCTCACCTGTACTATTGGACAGAGAAAAGCCAATACTGGGTCAAACAGAAGGATCCATCCCACTTTATATATAACAGTTTAAAAAAAGAACGTTTAGAGAAGGGTATAAAACCAGGCCAAACACTGTAAATTTTCTTCTCAATATACTCTCTCTGCTTTAAAAAATCAATGTATTTTCTGAGCTACCCAAAATTATGCCTCCAATAAGCAATCTCTTCCAACTTAGTTTTGGGGTTGACAAAGTCAGCACAGCACTGAGTTCTGCAACACTTTAAATTTTCTTAACATACCACCACAAAGTTCCATAGCATAGCATGCCAGGTGCTTGGAGCAGTGGAACAAGGCAGTGATGTCTGTGGCTGGATCAGGGAAAGGGCTAATGGCCAGGGCCCTGAAAGGTCTCCTGAGTCCAGGAGGAGGTCCCTGCTGGGATGTCTCAAGAGCAGACAACTGAAATATGCCCTGAGCCAAGGAATCCCAATATGGATAGTAGGAGAATAGGAGGGGGACAACCCACCTGGGATTCTGACAGAACCAAAAGGCAGATGAAATTTTTTTTGGCCTCAACTGAAGAAAAACCTCACCTACAGAAATTTTGCAGGGAAAGTCTGCAGGGTTAATATGAATGGCATTAATCTTCAATGACATCTAAGAAGTTGTGTAGGTAGCTTTGATCTTACTATACCAAAAGCTGTTACACTGCCAGTGAAATCTTTGCAGCTAAATTTTGTTCTGTGTAGTGCTTTAATTTCACATTTTTTCTCCTTAAGTCAGAGCACTGAAGAGTAGATTGTAAAATAACAGAAAGAATATAAATGAATCTCATTCCATTTTTAAACTTCAGATCACTTCAGTTGTGTGGTGCCACTCACAGGGCAAAAATGCACTGCTGTTGCACCAATATTTACCTTGAAGAAAAATCAAGAAAATACTGCAAGTTTACTTCTTCTCAGGTGGAGCTTATGAGCTCATGAGTTGAAAATAGAGTCATTGCATCATTTTCAATCATTTTCTGACTTCATACAAAACAGCAGCATGTAATTTCAATAAACAGCAACAAAACTTGCCTCAAAATTGATTCCCAAGTCTCTTTTCACTTACTAGAAAATATTTATTTTTTTAGACAGGTGCCTGCNAACAAAACTTGCCTCAAAATTGATATTTATTTTTTTAGACAAGTGCCTGGAGACTGTGAAGCTGGAGCCTCCCACATCCAAATTGCAAGTAATTTCTGAATTGTCAGAGTCCCTTTCCTGATGAGAGATTTTTGATGCTTCATGTCCACTGCTGTAAAGATCTTCCTCAGATCCACAGTGTAGTATCAGTGCTGAACATCTCATATCACTAAAACCACATGGAACAGCCCTGTGCTAAATGCTCCTCTCATGAAACCTGAAGCTGCAGAAGGTGTAAATGTCGGTGTCTTGCACATAAGAGCTGCTCTCCAGGGATTCCTCCCACCTTCTCACTATGTAACCTGAGATTCTGTGAGCATTCTAGACTGCTGAGATTACAAACATAAGTACCAAAAATTAATTCACTTTAGCTGAGATACCATGTGTTATTGCACTAGGTGGAAAATCCCTAGTAAAACACAAAACTGGGAAGCAATGGTGTTGCTATTAGCCAATGAGAACCTCAACACACTCTTCAAATTAAACAAATCTCCAAGCATTTCTGAAAGTCTGTCACTATTCTGCTTAATGCAAGTGCCTTTACATGTTTTTTACTATATTGTCAAAAATTCTATGAAAAGAGTTATCACTTAATCCATACTTCTGCATAAAATTAGACCAAATTCTCTGGCTCTTCTAATTTACCTTAGTAACATGTTGAATGTCCCCTGACATATGAGAACATTTCACCTTTTTTCCACAGTTCCTATTATCTTTCCTTATTATTTTTATTTCCCTGCTGCTCATTTATAGCACTAACAATTCCTTACTACACAATGAAACAGATAAGTTTCAATCACTGAGGCAAAGGCACTGATACATGTCTCAAGTTTTAGATTTTTGAAGAAAGGATAGCGAGTTTCTTTGAACTGTGCAGACAATCAAGGCATAGTTAATTTAATACATTTTGTACAATTCAACACAAAATCATAGTCCTACAAGGTCTTCACACAAAGACTATCATAGGATTAAACTTGATTGAAATATGATATCGTATTAGATTATTTTGCACAGTCCCTAGCTGTGAGCATAATTTGCCAAATAAAACATAATATGTTCAATCTACACTGCTAAATCAGTTTATCTTCAAATTACATTAAATCTTTTCAGATCTCAGGAGATTTTTGTAATTTGCGATAAACTGTTACAGTTTTGTCTGTTCAAAATACTTTAGGCCAAATCTTTATTTATACTTTGTAGTGTGAAATTTTCTTTTAGTTTTCTGCCTTGATCATGACCACTATGTTGAAGAGAGAGAGAGAGCAAGAGAGAGTGCAAGAGATTGATCCCATTAAAAGTGCATAACAGAAAAAACAATTGTTTTACTCAAAGATTAAGGTAACATTTTCACACAGTCCAAAACTGGACTGGGGTCATGAACCTGCATTTTACATAGATCTAAGCATCTTTTAAAGGTTTTTATAGGAAAACCATGTATACAGATAATAACATGCACAGAAAAAAGCCCCCTCTTCCTGATTATCTCCCCAGTTTTCACATTTGATGTGCACACAGAAAGTTTCTGTGTCCTTAAGAGTTTTGGAACAGGAAGTAACTATTGCATTAAACTGTCTGGGACAGCTTGATGTAAAGAGATGTCATGTAGGCTGGAGGAAACAAAAACTGGAGAATCCCTGCGAAGGGATCAAGAGAAATAGTGACCTACATGAGGTGATAGCATTTAAACATCAGCTCTGACTTGGATGGGGCAAGATGGCTTTTGAAGACCACTCTGAAGGACGAAGCTGTTGTTAAAACATAAGATATTGAAACTTGCCCTGGATTTTTCCTTGTTTCAAAATGAGAAAAGACTGTATGATGAGAAAAAGGCCAGAGGAGACTGAGGGAAAAGAAACAAAGGGCAGGAAAAGGACATAACTGAAGTCAGGAGTGGAAGGGATAAAAGTAATAATGAGGAAGGTTAAGAAACCAGAAGATGTAACATTCCAGGAAAGGAAAAAGGTAGGGAATGTCAAGTGCAAAACATATCAATATTGAGGAAATTAAAACATAAAACTGGAAAGAAGAAGGAAAGGTCAAAGAAAGTCATGAAAAGGTGTTGGTGCCATCATTCATTCTCTTTCAGAAAGGTCTGCCTGTCCCCATTTCACTGTCTCAGAAGGGCTGCTATTATGACTCTGCAGAAGTCCACTTGACAATCTCTTGTTAGCAATGTCTCCTGTCGTAGCACATTGCGTATATGACTGTGCTGTACTAGACCTGCAATATCGCAGTTACTTAAAAGTTTACATTTATAATTGTTTTCTCTTTTCCCCTCTGCTGTAAAGCATGGATTTGGATTAGATCTACAGATGTATTTTATATCCTTCCCTCATGTTGTCACTATCCCTAACTGCTCAAAGCCTCTGAATCTGGTCTTCAAACACAACCTCATGCCTTGGAATTACAAATATGTTAGGAGTGACAAATGGCAGTTAAAAAAAAAAAAAAAAGCCAGCATTTTAGGATATCTGAATTCAATCTTTGCTCATCCACTGGTACATATCTTGGATGGGTAATGCATTTCCTGTCATTTATTACTAGGCTCTGTTGAAATGATAAGCAGCATTTGGAATATATGATTTTGTAATTCAGTCTAAGGCTTCAGTCTAAGGCACTAAATCCAGACACAGTGATGCGAGAATTGAATGCCATAGCAACAGCTTTATGTACCTGCAATTTTTCATCATCTGCTCTCCTGGTGCTTTCACAAAATCAACAACATCATTCTGGTGGTCACTTTGCCTGCTTCATCTCTGCAAACTGGAAGATAAATCCCAGTGCCTGCTCTTTATTAGTGGGTCTTTTTAGCTAACTGCTGATTTAGTCCTAATTACTTATAAGTACTGCCAAATAAATTAAAGATTTCTAAGTTTATTTCATTAGGCTTTTTTAATCAATTTTATTAAGGCAGTAACTTACCAAAACAACATGCTTAATTGGCCAAATAAGTTATACAGAGAGTTAAGAATAATGTCACTGTTAAACTGAAGGTCTGGGTAAAATAAACCTATACTGATGATGAACTACACACTGAAAGATCTTGGACCAGTTATCTATGCCTAAAGGTTCACATTCAGATACAGATTTTAACTTTCTTATTTTTCTATTAACACTTTCTGATGAGCAAAAACAGCTTAAAAAACCATCACTAGAATATGAGTAACTGTTTCTCCTTTTATTCTCTATCTTAATAACTACTCTCAGACTCATCCTTTTTTCCAAGCCTATATTCCTTCATGCTACAGGCCAAGTGTGGCACCAGCCCATAACAGAGAGCTGTGAGTCTCAGAGCTACCATCAAAGAAATGGAAGCGCAATAGATCACTTCAACATTTTTCATTTAGTCCAATAAGTTGTTTAAGTTTGGTGTCAGACTAACTTTCTAATTTGACTTCTGCATGCACAATGGAAAAATCTGGACAGTGTTAACTGCCCTTTCTTGTCCTAATTTGGCTGTATTTACACTATGCTCTGTATTTCAAGGGCTTTTGATAGCATGAATTAAAAGGATCTTGAGCAGTTTTTTAATTAAGCCACAAGCACTGCTCAAATCGTGGAGCAAGAAAGTCTCTGGGTAAAACTAGCTTGATTGGCTCTGCCTTCCACTATGTGTTTTCTGTTTTGTGGGATGGCGTAGTGGTGCATTTTTTGATCAGTTTCGTACAGACATACAGTCCAAGCCTTGAGTTGAGTGATGGGTTCCTGTCCTTGTTAATGGGCGATGGGTGGTTTTATATTGTGTTGTCATAATTACCCCATTTTTTTTTTCTCCCTCGCCTCTATAGAGTGCTCTTAACTATCCCTGCCAAGTCCCTTTGTATTCCTGATACCTGGCCTATTAACCAGCCTACACCTCCTTTGGTTTCTGGGTCACACCCCCAATATCCCCAATTGGTCCCAAGTTTGTATCTTCCCTTTTCCCTGCCCCATTTCTTAAGGTAATGTTGAGCCTGGGAAAGGCACTTTTGCAGTGACCACCTGGGGAATAAATCATCTTCTAGCCCTGCAGAAGTCCACCTTTTTATTCTTCACCATTGCCACGCTTCTGCTAGCTCAGATCCACAAATCAGTATTATTAAAGTCGGTTCAGTGAAAGGGCTAGCCCGGAGGGAGAATCAAACCACTTTAGGATGGTGCAGGGGCTTACAGACTAACTTTGCATGGAATAATTTTGTCTTTGTCTGAACTTTTTAGCTTGAAATGAATGCTGCTTGAGTTTGACTATTCTTTCTCCTGACACAAACTACCTCTGGGGCAGCACCGCAGTAATTTTATGCCTATGTTAATAAACTAGGTTATTGATACACTATTGGCGCAAAAATAGATTTGACAGGAAAAAAAGAAAAAAAAAAAATCTGAGCATTTCCAGTCACTTTCATGTGCTTTACCAAAATCTTATCAAAATCTATTAAAATAGAGGAAAGTACTGAGAGTTTCCAAATTACTTTACTTTCATATGAAGTTTACAAATACACTACACTCTCAAAGTAAACATTCTAACACCAAAGTCCTGCAAGTTTTCAGATTCTTGGAGTTCTCAAATATATTGTCCAGCACAAGAAGCCAGTAAATAAACATAATACCTACAAGCAAAAATGATGTCACATAATACTGTTGTACTCTTCTTAACACCTCCATCAAACAGCGAAAATCAGCAGAAGTCTTACAGGCCACTTTATCATTGAGCAAGAATGCAGAATGCATGCAGAGATCATCTCCCCAATGTAGTTTGCCTTTCTGCATAGAGATACTCACAACTCAAACAGGCTCTAGAACAAAACTCCCTCCTCCTCCAGATTCCTGAGAATCTGCTTTGGCTCAGGGATCTCTCTATCTCAAGAAATGAGAATTGTATATTTAAAAAGGTGGAGGAGACTAAACTTCAGATTGTTATACAAATATATATTCAAGTGCCACCGTCTTTACTTAAAACCTGGAATAGAAGCAGACTTGCAGTAAATACTTCCAATACTGAATATTTGTGTGCTAAGAAAAAATCTGTTTATTTTGACAATACTGCCAAGCAACAGCTAGAATTTATTTTGAGATCTTGTTTCAGCTCTGTCAGAATAAACTAAGTTTTATACAAGTCCTAGTTCACCAGATCCCATAAAAAACCCAAAAAACCACCCAGTAGCAGTAATTCAGAAAAAAACCCAGCCAAACAAACTGTGGTCATCTAACTTCTCTAAGGATAGCCAAATAAATACAGAGAAGTTAATCTTTCCAAGAGACAAGAGCTAAATATCCTGCTGAATGCAGCAGTTTTACAGCAGAAAAGGAATCATTAACTATACTAAGAAGCAATATTTGAAATAAACAAGGAAGGAAGATAAGCTTTCTTTCCTCTGGCAGTGCAGAGTACCCTCTCTGGGCACTGTATGCCATCCATACCAACTGTGATTTTTCTTCTTGGTTTTGTGAAGCTATTTCTGAAAAGCTGAATATTTGCTTTTGGAAAACAATAAGCTGATTCAAATAGCAAGGTTTTCAAAGTATTATATTGTATATATATATAAAGTGTATATATATATCCCAAAATAGTGCTGAGTCCTATCCAATGCTTTGAAATTTTTTTTTTTTATATTTAAGATCTTTTTCACTGTGAGCTTTTAGTGTCATCTACCTGTAGCATAGGACCTTTATTCATGGGAGTATAATGATTATGTTATCATTTTTGTCTATTACTAATTGATGTATAGAAGCAGAGAGGGTTTTGCAGTGAACAAGTCTGAGTTCATTTCTCCATTTTTTAAAAAAAATATTCCCGTGGTTTGTTTTAAATGGATTTTCTCTTGGGCTTCTTGCTTCTGCAAGCAGTAAATCAGGCAGTGTAGAGAAAGGATGCTTGAAAGGATCACAGTACCTGTTGGGCTTGAACAGCTCCATCATATCAGGGCAAAAAGTTCAACTAATGGTAATGAACCCACTGCTTAGGTGGCATCTCATGCTCTTCCACATAAATGTTTTTTTATTATACGTGATGTTATTTTTCCTACTGTGACTGAGTGATTGGACCAATGCAATTCTATTCCTCTTGAAAAGCATTTTGCAACCTTTTGTTCTTAATCCAGAAGTCAGACATCGATGGGTATATACAACTGCAGGATAATTGCCTTCATGTTCATATGATGAACATATACAAGTTCCTCCACTGAAAAGAAACCCAGAAAAACCCTTCCAGTTTTCATCTAGTTCTATGGTGAGAGATATAAGGTGTTGAAATTGGAAAATTCCTCATTAACCCTTGGTATCAAATGTAAGCTGTATTAAAACGTATTTAAGTAGGTGACAATGCAGAGACCTTTTCATGTGCTTCTTAATAGCAAACAAAAACACTTTGGAAGAAAGAAACTGCAAGAGATAAAGTTTGCAAGCATGTTAACATTCATGTGGTAAAGAAAAAATCCATTCTATATATTTGCATGTGTAATTATTGATCTACTTTCCAGTGAACTTTGTCTTTTATTTCTGTCTATTTTTTATTGCAGTAAAGAGGAGAAGTCACTAGTTGCTACAGTTCCTGTAGTGCCTAACTTCTCTTGTAATCATGCTAAAAGCTAAATCTAGAGGATGGAAATAAAAACTCTATGGAAAAGGTGTTCAAAATTCCCTAAGGACTTCTAATTAATCTGCTGGATCAGGAAGCACAAATAATGCACAAAATCATCTGGCATCCCTAGTCACAGGTGTTCAATAACACAGTACTTCCAGTCTAATTAAGGGAATAGAGAAAGCAGCTTATGTTGTACATTTCTCTCTTTAATCTCAGAGATTATTCATTCATATTGCTACCAGGGCCAGAGTTCACTCCTTTTAAAATAATAGGATGTAAATTGTAGATAATGTTACAAATTGGGTTAAACATGTAATGATCACAGATGTAGAGACAATAGTTTGAAAATGCAAAAGCAAATAGATTAAAATACTACCTCTGGTTGCAATTTAACATGTACTTCTATAATATTAGAACTATATATCTGTCATGTGTAAATAGGGCACAAAGGCAGGCCCATTTACAGGAAAAATATTACTAAAATAATGGCCATACTGGGATATGTTAAAAACATCTCCACATCTACTCTTCTAATTGCATTTTAGGGTAAAACTATCTACATTCATTTGAAAGTCATAATTACATTATAATTAGATATTGATCATTACACATAATGTTTTAATGCACAGGTGCCGGGTTTTGGGGGGGTTTTGGGGGTTTTTTTGGGGGAGGTGTTTGGTTAAAGTTTCACTCTGGGAAATCTTTAAAGTCAAATTTATCTTTATCTTTTTTATTACTGCTTTCTGTTAATGACCTGACATGTTAATGTAGGAGATTAGGAAGAAGACAAGATGGAAAAAGTGTCACAAATATGAAGTCTACAACACCAAACTATCAGTGAGTTCTCAATTTCAGCTTCCAAAAGATTTTGGTATCTTTTGAAAAAGCATGTCAGAGACATGGCACCAGGCTGGATGTACATTTAAGCAGCTATTTTTTGTGACTTCATGACATTGCTTTCATAGACCTTATAATGAACTAAATTCAATGGGAGGAAGCAGGTAAAAAGAAGGAAAAAAACAAGAACATGAAAAATGAAGGCATGAAGCTATAGTGAAAAGCCTGAGCATAGAGAAAGGAGATCACAGAAGTCAGTAAGTCAGTCAGTTCAGGGTGGAGAAAATTGTGTCAAAGCTGTGAAAAAACTAATCAAATGCATAAAGTAGCAGGAGAACGTTTCTGATGATCTAGTTGTTGCCCGTCACTCATGCTGTTTGCTCTCAGTAAATTGAAAGCTCAATTATTGTAATATATTCATTTTAACATCTCAGTGTGACTCTTGCTATTTAATCTAAAAAACTGACTTTGAGTGAATGGCAGTCTCATTAACATGTTACAATCAACTGGAAAGAGGTGATTTTGAGAAATATGCTTACAATTTTACAAGAGATTGTATAAAAGAAATATGAAATAACGTGAGGTCTAGCATCTTTCCTTCAGACAAAAAAAGATCTCATGTGATTTATACATCAATCACAAAGAAAAGAATATACATAGGTACTGTGATGTAAAAAAACACAGGTAATTCAACGTCTACCTACCACTGATGGACAGTTAACAAGTTAGTACTATTTCACTGCATAATCACAGAAAAACAGAGATTATCTAGTCCATGCCAGTTTACTTCAGATATCCCTACTTCATTTCCTTCTGTAATGAGAATCCTGGTTTGGGACTCTTCCCTTAAAGGCTATTTAGAGATGAATATGATGGTTCTTACCTCCTATTAGCTGATTATACACTCTTGCAGAGCAAGTATTTGTTGGCTCCTATACAGGGCACCCTAAAAGCGATTCCTAAATGGCCCTGGAGCTATATTAGTAAAAAACAGTGTGCTAGAAATTCGAATTTGGGCTGTGGTATAATAGAATTATTCTGCACATCTGATCCATCAATAATGCCTCATTTTGGGCTCTCTCACTCCACCTTTGGGGTATCTGAATACGACTTTGGAACAACTGATTTATGTACTTATACTTGACACTATGTTACTTAAAAAGCTGTTTCACAAATTGATTTAGCATCTCTTTAAAGCAGTTAAGCTGAAGTTCTCTGAAGAGTTACAAAGCTTGAGCTTTGAAATTTATTACTAGATCTGAAAAAATGAAGTCACTGCCATACAAGAGAGATTTTTTAGATGTCTCGATGTCTTCTGTTTCAGTTCTCTCCTGAGAATCTGGCATTGTTAAAATCAGTCATTGACATTTCTCATTTTATGCTTCGCTTCAGATAGAAATAGTTAATGTTAGACTTTATGACCACAAACTTCAGTAGCTTTTTATTGCTGCTCTGTGTCTTCCTGGCTTCAAAATTCTCCCGAGCTTTAATTAGGGTTTCTATATCCCTTAGGTTTTCAAAGTATTCTAAAAAGCAGCAGGTTTTTTCACCAAACACTGCCTCAGGATTTGTCTGACTATTTAAGACCAATTCACTTAATAAACTCTTCAATACAAAACATGCTATAAGAAGCAAAATCTGTATGAAAGAGATCCAGCTACTCATCTTACTAGAATAGCAGTGAGACTCTTAGAACCAGAATATTCTCTGGGCTGGCTAATTGAAAAAAAAAAAAAAAAAAAAAAAGAAAGAAAAAAAAAATAGGAAATAAAAATTAAAAAGAGAACTGAAGAAGGACAAAAACTAAATACTGAAAACAACTTTTTCCTTTTCAGTCAAAGGACTAGTAAGTGGTTGAGCTATGTAAAGACAGATGAAGCATTGTTCTTCAGACATTTTTAAAATTAAAACAAAGAAAATATGAAAGCTGCAAAGGGGAATATTCATGAAAACAATTCCCTAACACATGAAAGAATTTGTCATAAGCTGTTTGAAAGCAGTGGGGAAAGGAACAGACTGATCTTATGCCATGGAAACTTAAACACAATAAAACAGACTGGTAGCAGAACTTTTGGCTTCAGGTAGAAGGAACAGTTGTACCAGGAAAAAAAAATACCTTGCATGGAAGAACTGGGCAGCTGAAAACATCACTGCAGAGGAAGCATTTTGAAAATATGCAAAACAACTATTCAGTTTCTCACAAGTACATTTGTATCTGTGAGTAGCAAGTGTGGCCAAAAAAGAAGACTTTCAGATGATAATTTCCAACAGCACCCCTGAAAATTGTCAGAATTTATCACAAGTTTTCAGCCACTAGGAGGCAAACTAAACTGGGGAACTGTATGGTAGCAATAAGAGCAAGTATTTGAGATTATACAAAAAATGAAACACAGGAAGAAGGATAGTCAGCAAGAGGATCAGAAGGCTGCAGAACCTCTTCTATGAAGACAGGCTAAGAGAGCTGGAGTTGAACAGACTGGAAAAGAAAAGGCTCTGCAGAGACCTCACAGAAGTCCTCAAGTACCTGAAAGGAACCTACAGGAAAGCTGGAGAGGGATTTTTTATAAGGCCATGTAGTAACAGAACAAGGGGGAATGAGTTTGAAAAGGGATAGATTTAGATTAGATACTAGCGATAAATTATTTGCACCAAGAGTGGTGAGGCACTGGAGCAGGTTCTCAGAGAAGCTGTGCGTGGCCCATACTTGGAAGTGTTCAAGGTGCGGTTGGATGGAGCTCTGCACAACCTAGACTAGTGGAAGGTGCCCAAGGGGGCCTGGAACTGGATGATCTTTAATGTCCCATCCAAATCATTCCATGGTTCCACGATTTCTCGGCAAAACTGACAACACAAAAAAAAACCCCCAAAACAAAACAAAAAAACAAACAAACAAACAAAAAAAAAAACCAAAAAACCCCAAAATAACCACAAAAAACAATGACAACCCCCCCCCAAAAAAACCCCAAAAAAACCTCCAAAACAAAACCCAAACAAACAAAAACCCAAACAAAACAAAACAAAAAACAAAAAAAGGGGAAGAATTTGTCAAATGTTAAACTGAAGAAGCAACCCAAAATCTTAAAAAATAAAAGATCTGAAAGACAATGAGATCAGAATTTCTGACATTTTATATCTGTGCTTATAGAGCAGAAAGTATCCTGACACAAAATTTCAGGTACTACAAGACTGAAGGCAGAGAAATATGCCAACCAAGTCAGAGCCTAAGTAAGGAGAACATGTAGCACCATGACAAATTTTAAGAAACACTACTTTTTTTTTTTTTTTTTTTTTTTTTTTTTTTTTTTTTTTTACTTNNNNTTTTTTCAAACTTATTCCCAGCTTTGGCCAGCAAGAGAAAAGGATAAACCAAAAAAACCCCAATATTTGTTCTGTGTGTAGGAACATGTACAGATATGACAAAAAAAGCAACATGAGTCTCAGTAGCTCTCTCTGGAAACCTGAAGACCTACCAATTCTTATAAACTTGTTAAGGACTTGTCCTTAAAATATCTGATTTGTCTATGAAAGAATAGTGATGATATTGTCAGAAAGATGTGCCCACTCAATTTTAAAGCAGGGGATGAAATTACAAATCTAATTAAATTTCCAATTAAATTTTAATATTTAGGATGTACATATTTAATAATTATGTATCTTAATGTCTATTAAGGTTGATAATAATAAGGTTGATTTTGTCTGTCTCCATAATATTGATAAAAATATAGATGCAAGTAAGTCTTCCATATGTTATTTGTAACAACAAAAGGAAACATCTAGTAGAATATGAATACAGCAATTTAAAATTCATAATTATTTTCAGAAAAAAAAATTGAAAACAATCAGATCCAACGTAAATAGATTAAATAAAAGTGGGTTTTTCCATGTGTCATGTAATCTCCCACATTTGTCCTGTTGAGTCTCTTGCAACGTTCTCACAAAATCTACAATACCTTTATTGAAGAAGCTAGCACTGCTTTTCGGTTTTAATTTTTAATCTTATAATTTATTAGCATCATGTTTTGAATCATGTTAAATTAGGACACATCAAAAAAGAACTTTGATCATTAAATATGTGGGGGATAGTACAGCAATTATCATTGAGAAGATGTGAAAGAGGCTGCCATGCTAAGAGTGCTACAACTGGCGCTATTCTGATTATTAAAAAACAAACAGGAATTTGAGAAAAAAAATCAAAAATCTGTGAGTCATGGGTCACAAAAAGTCATAGTAAATTTAGAAATACACATTTTTCTGTTTCATACTACCCAAGATAAAACACTGTATCCAATATAATTACATATAAAACCAGCTTCTTTAGGCATCCACACTGTATATTTTGAACTAGCCTTGAATAGGTGCATTTTTGCCATTATGCAAAAGATGCAGCAGTGAAATTTATATGCAAATGGTCTATTCTCTGTGACTTGAGGGGGAGTAAGGACAATTTCTTTTACACTGTATTAAATTTAGCAGAATTCCATCGAAAGGCTTCTGCTCAGTTCCACTATTTAATGGTGCTTTGTACTTGACCTAGAGGTGCTATTTATTTAATCATGTGGAAATCGCAAGTATTAAATGCCTGGATGTCCCTTTCACAGCCCATAGTACCACCTAGCAGCAGAGAGGTGTCTGTCATACCATAAAACTGCAGCAGAGGATCAGCAGAAGGATCACACATTTACAGATTTCTTTCAATAAAGCCCGAGAATATGGATGCCATCAGGGGACAGATAACTCATCTTAATATTTTGCAGGAGCATTAACACTGCAGCAAAGGAATACAAGAGGAGTTATTTGTTCTTGTATTTAGCTAACTATTATCTCCCTTATTTGTGTAAATAAATTAATTTCCTCTGCAGTTGCTGAGAAAGGCGGGTTCATGGAAGGAAGAACTGGCTGGTACTAAAGTTTAATTAGTCCTGTGGAATATTTGAGCAGGTGTAGTTAATAATGTCTGAGCAATGTCTTTCTCAGAAAGCTTTTTACTGTATTCCCATTGTGGGTAACCCCAACGAGCACTAACAGAAGGCTCGTGTGGGTACAGTGGTCAGGGATAGAATAAAATATTAGGATTCCCCATTGAGGGAGGTTTGTTTGTTTTTTCTTTGTTGTTGTTGGGTTTTTTCCTTCTTTTTTTCCTGTTGTTGGGGTTATTTTTCTCCTCTAAGTCAGAGACAAAAAATTATGCGCTGGCCTAGAACTTTGTAGGCAACTGGAGTGGAAAACATTCCTTGCAGTATAAAAGGACATATTTAAGAAAGGGTTAGTCACTTAATTACATCTTCAAATAAAATACTCTAAATATCTGACTTCCTGTCATGCTCTTTTGTGGAAAGTAAACAACCTGGTCTTTGGACAGGGTGTACACCTCTGTAATTATCCTGCTCAAAAATCTTCCGCAAATGGTTTTTCTTACTAAAGCAAGATCTTTCACTTAGTATTCATGAACCTCTAAGCATGGTAAAGAGCATTTGCATAAACACTGTAAAATTGTTATATTATGAATCTGTACATTCTAAGTGCATTTAAAATGTATGATTGTTATGTCAAAAAATGAAACAATTTTATTATATAAGCCCTTGATGTATACATTTTCTGTACCAGGAATTGCATTACACTCTAGCATTAATGTCCCATAAAATCATTACTGCCATAGGAATATCAACAACATTTCTACACATTTAATGAAACATGCAGGATCAGATAATTAAAATGGATTTTCAGAGGAACTATAATAATGAATTCATACTTGTATTTTTTTCTGCTTAAAATAATCAAAGTTGTGATTCAATGAAATTTCAGCAGCACGAAAAACAGTAGGTGATTTACCTGATTTGAAGCTCACAACCTGTGACACTTTGCTCAGTGTCAAAATGTTTCTACAGACATAATAATTCTCATGATAGAAGAAACAGTAGCTGTCACTTCTTTATGAGGTAAAAAAAATAAATATTCTGACCTGAGAAAACACTGTCTGCTTCAGAAAAGGACTTGAGTACCTCTGAGCACCTGGATTGGTTTCAATTTTATTTTGGAACTGTGCTAAGTGCAGATTCCAAATTTTGGAGGAAAAATCGTGCACAGCCAGGGAGTAAGCTGTTGTGTGGCAGTGAGACTGAAATGTTAATGATCAATAACTCAATTGGCCATTTGCAAAAACAGCAGGTGCTTTGCTGACAGTGTGCAAGGGAACAGCCCAGGTGCAGAGGAGGTGATCACCAGAGGGTGACCATGACAAAGCAACCTTTGTTTAGCAACAAACTGGGGTTTGAGCCAGGCAAGAAAGGCTGACGATGAGCAGCAGACACTGTGGAGGTGGGACAGTACTTTTTCATCGTGCCAAAGTCCTCCCTTACCCAACTGGCTCAGCTGTAGAACTCCACCACCCCAGGGGAGATATTGGGACATTTACACACAGGCCTGAAGGTGTTCATCCCTTCTGTTGGGGCATAATTGGCTCAACTCCACTGAGCTGACGTGAGAGAGAGTGTCATGTCCTCAGAAGAGTCATAAGGCCCCCAGAATTCCTTTCTGAGACCTTCCACCTCAGAGGACTGCACGTGATCCACAGTGCAGTCCACGTCCCCTGGATGCTCCCATACTAATGTTATAAATGAATCACACACTCAACTTTGTGTTTTCTGGGCTTCCCCCATCCACAATAGATCAAGACTGCAACCATCACCTCCACCAAGGAATACTGAAATTACAGCAATTAAGCCTTGTGCTTGG
The DNA here is from genome assembly GCA_013400435.1 of Pycnonotus jocosus. NCBI lineage: Eukaryota > Metazoa > Chordata > Aves > Passeriformes > Pycnonotidae > Pycnonotus > Pycnonotus jocosus. The sequence continues at coordinate 323 of VWYP01003593.1, read as the reverse complement.
ATCCACTGGTGATGCTGTCTTTCTACTCTTTTCTTTTTTTTTCTTTCTTTCTCTCTTTCTTCTCCTAACTTCTTCTCAAAGTATATTGCAAGCCAGACTAAAAAATTCCAGCCAATGCTTTAGTAAGTGCTTTTTTGTGTCTTCATAAATTAAAGTTGGCTAAGTTAAAGCTTGCTTAGTTAAAGTTTGAGAAGTCCCTTACTTGGTCTGGGTGCTGTTTTAAAATTTGCCAAGTAATTTATTCTACCTTAGTATTCCAAACTTTAAAAGAAAATCTTTGTTATTGAGAATTTCTGAGGATTTTGTTGTTTCTCCCATGCACC
>VWYP01003592.1:0-18843 GCA_013400435.1 Pycnonotus jocosus | reverse complement strand
TTTCACACTGGCTGTTAGAGATGTGTGCTCGAGTGGGCTTTTATTGTGTAAATATGGCAATTTTCATTCAAAACCAACAACAACAAAAAAAAAAACCAAAAAAACCAACAACAAAACAAACAAAAAAAACCCCCAAAAACCAAAACCCCTCAAAACCCAGCTACCAGAAACAAAAGTGTGAGTAGAGGATGTGCAGTGGTTCTTGTTGATTGTAACTTGAGGGGTTTTTTTACATGGAACAGCAGCAGTTTCCCTGAAATGTTTGTAAAGGAAACCGCAATAAATGGGAGTTTGCTGCTGGAATTGGAGTGTCAGTGCTAAATAGAAAAAGAATTGCTGTGTTATGTAGGTCAGTTCTGTAAAACACTGCTCGGACAGGGTGTGCAGAGGAAATGATGGATGTGGCTGTGCAGGTTGCAAATACCAGTCTGCAGTAGAATTGTTGGAATTATAAGGATGTCAGAGGCTTTTTTATCCTCAGAAACAAGCTCAGTAGTGAGTGCTTCTTCTCACAGATGGAATTGCTCAGAAAAAATGTGAAGGGATCTCTTGAATGTGAGTTCATCTGAGCCTGTTGCTTCAATTGATACTCACATCTTTTAGCTCATTAGTGACCTATTAGAGTGAAATAATGGATCTTTGTCCCTTTCTACTTTATCCAGCTCAAATTTATTCTGAATTTCTGCAGTTATTGATGTGGGAGATAAATGTGATTTTCTGCATTGCTTAGAAAGCTCAGAGCTGTGCTTGAGGTGGTTGTTGGCCCCTAGGAGCAGGCCACACCTGAATAACAAACCTGAATTTGAGCTATCCAAACTGTGCCCTGTGAACGGGGCAGGTCAGTCACATCCTCTGCTGTCCCAGTCAGGAACAACTCCCTCTGGAATGGAGCCTGTGCTGCTTCCAGCTGTCCTGGCAGCTCTGGGGTCAGCCCTGCTGCTGGGGAAGGGGCTGGGATGCACTGGCTGAGCCCCTGTTACCCCACAAACAGCCCCAAAGCCTTTCCAGGGATTTTGTGCCACACGGAGAGGGAACACTGAATGTGTTCTAATTTCTCCTCTCCACTTGTTTCCCCCCTCTGTTGATGCCCTTACTTAAGAGTGTTTTGGTTTGGGTTTTTTGTTTGTTTGTTTGGGTGGTTTTTTGTTGTTTGTTTGTTTGTTTGTTTGTTTTTTATTAGAAGGGTCCTTTGAGACAAGTAATTCATGGTTTTCTATTCTTCTGGTCTTAATTTTTTGGTGTAGGTTCATTAGAGAAAATGATTCATGGAAGCACCTGCTGAGAAATTGTGTTCCTACCAGGCTGCCCTCAGTAAACATCNAATTCCTGCAGTAAACATCAAATTCCTGCAGCAAATATACAATTCCTGTAGTAAATACCCAATTCCTTCAGTAAATATCCAATTCCTGCAGTAAATACCCAATTTCTGCAGTAAATATCCAATCCCTGCAGTAAATATCTAATTCCTGCAGTAAATATCCAATTCCTGCAGTAAACATCCAATTCCTGCAGCAAATATACAATTGCTGCAGCAAACATCCAATTCCTGCACTAAATACACAATTTCGGCAGTAAATACCCAATTCCTGCAGTAAATACCCAATTCCTGCAGTAAATATCCAATTCCTGCAGTAAATATCCAATTCCTGCAGCAAATATCCAATTCCTGCAGTTGCCTTTGAGTCTGATGTGGGAAAAATGGGATGGAGATTCCCTGATTGCTGCAGGTTCCCCAGTGCCCGGGCAGTGCTGGGTGTGTGCTCACTCCCCCAGAGAACAGCTGGATTTCCTGGAGCTGAGAATCTCAGCCATGAATCCCTGCTGCAGAGATTGGAGGCTGACAGATGATGATTATTTTTATTTGTGTGACAGGAACCTTCTGGATGTCTGGAGCAGATGCTGTTGAATCCTCACTTCTCGAGGGGAAGAGACTCAGCCTGCTCATCCATCTGTCTGGGCTTCTGCCTCCTCATTAGGTGCTCTGGATTTGGGAATAAATGGGCAGATTGTTGGGATCTGAGCTGCCTGCGGATGCATTTTCATGTTTTAGGCACACAGCTCTTTGTATATTCAATTTATCTGCCCATTCCTAAGCTTGGAAAAATCCTCTATCAACTGCAGCACAGCACTGGATTCCACTGAGCACAAGGACCTTGTAAGAGCAATTAGCAATTAGTCTGATCCCTGTTTGGGTTCCAGTTGGGATCAAATTCTGTCCTAAAACCGGGACAATCTCAAGGACTTGGTGTGGAAGTGGAAATTTCACTGAAATTTGGTGAAAGTTCTGTAAAATTCAAGGATTATCTGAGCTATGACTGTGCAGGAACCAAGTCTGTGAGTACACACAAATCTCTCTCCCCTCCATGCCTCACTTTGTTTAAGGTAAAATCTGGTAAAATTATTAATTACTTTTACCATTTAATTAATTATTAATTATCTGTGCTGACCTGGAGGGAGAAGCTTAATTCACCAACTGCAAACACTCCCTGGATTCTGACAATAATTTTTTTTTATGGTCAAGCAAATGCTTGAAGCTCCTGATCTGCTTTCAACATGGTTAAACCCAGAGATAACTCAGAAACACACCTAGAGGTGATTGCAGAGACAATTTCACGTCTTTATATGAAGATAAAAGTTGCAACAGGTCCAGTCTGTTAGAGATGAAATTTAGGATTATTCTCTTGGAATTGGAAGAGAAAGAAAATAAATCAACAGATCCCCCAAAGTGAACAGATTTGCTACTTTCTTGGTACACAAATTAATATTTAAATAAAAAGTTTTACCTGTAAGAACTCCCCTGAGCAATTGGAAGTCACCCTGCTCTCAGCACCACCGTAACTAGGCCTAATTATAAATCCCGTTGGTTATTTTAGACCCAAATCAGCCACTTAGATCAGCTCAGTGCCTTAGATTTAATTATTTCGTGTTATTCATGCTGATGTGAGAGGTAATTGCCAGATTCCAGTGTATTAAAAAAGACATTTATCTGATGCTTCACTGAGCTTCCACTTATTGGGGCTTTTCTTTCTGTTTAATACCAGCTTTTTTTATTACAACCTTGCAGAGGTGTCATTGTGCAGCTTAGCCTGAGGCGGAGTGACGAGAGGCGCGGGGAGATGAGTTTTTAGAAAATAATCCTGTAAATGTCATTGTTTGCTCAGATCCAAGAGTGGCTGGCTGGGAAGAAAGTGGGAGTGAGAGAGCACGGAGGCGAAAATGAATGGCAGGTGTATTTATAACTAATGAAAAGACCCTGCAAGGAGCTCAGCCTTCATCCCTGCACAGGTTATTGACTCACACACTGAGTCTGGCCTGAATAATTTTGTAACTTAGAGCCACAACTTGGAAAACCTGAATTTGTGGCTCAAAGCTTTCATCCCCCTGCCTTCCAACTCTGTTCCAAATGCAGTGGCATTGTTTGGAATTGGCTTTTTCCCCCTTTGGTTTAAGATGGAATTTGAACATAAATTTGTGTCCTTGCATGGAAAGGAAATCATGGTAAACACACAACGGTGGCCATGAAATTTGGGAGGAGCTGTAAATAAACAAACAAAAAAGCAGAGACAGAAACAGCAGAGGTGCAATATTGAAGTAGCCAGATTTATGTTGAGCTTGAGAATATTTCCCTGTTGCCTGCAAATTGAGTTATGGTTCAGACAGGGTAGGAGAGAAATTGCCATCATGTGTTTGACAGAATTGGAGAATTCTGAGAATTAAAGCTCAGCAAACGCCGGTGGCACCCCCTGCCCAAATTTAATAAAGAAAAAAAAAGGGCAGTGAGACTGTCAGACACATGAATTATTCATTTTTCAGCAAAACAGATCTAGCTCAGGAGCAGCTGGATCCCAGTGTCTGCCTCAGCTCTGATCAGGAAGGAGAAACAAGAAGGAATTTCTTATTTTCTGTTTTCCACCTTGAAAACGGATGCTTGTTCTGCCCTGAAGTTCCTCTCGTTGGTGACAGGACATGGCATTTTTAGCTCCCAGAACCCTGGAAATCTCCTGGACTGTACGTCCTGAGAGACTTTTGGGATCACCACGTGAGCTCAAAATGTTCTTTCTTAAATTAAACTTGTGCAGTTCCAATACATCAGGCAGTGCTTCATCTCAATGTTATCTGGAAGGAAATGGAGACAAAATGTGAAATGGCTTTTTCTGAAGGACAAAGGAGTAAAATGCAGGAACCCTGATATTCATTTTACAAAGGAGTAAAATGCAGGAACCCTGATATTCAGGCTCTCAGCAAGAGTACAACCATACCTCATCTGCCTGGCTTTAAGGAAAAATAAAGCATTTTGGGGGTAGCTCTCCTCAGAAGTTACACTGGTTGTAAACCTGGATTGCTGAGATTATTTACAGGGCAGGTCAGGTGATGTGTGGTGTTCCCTCTGACAGGTGAAACCTCTTGGTGCTACCCAAACAAAACCTCATTTCTGGGTACAAATCTTGGCGTATAAAAATAGGAATTATGATAGTTTAATGTGATTTTAAACCCCAAGCAGCTGGAGAAGCATCACCTGTTGGCCTCTGTTGCTACTGGTATGTTGAAACGGAAGAAAAGGGGAGAACAAAATTCTTTCTTTGATGGTTATTAGTGGAGTTTGTAGCTCTGGGGATACTTGGAAGAGTCCTGCTGGGCACTCCAGTGTGAGCTCCCCAAAGCTCCTGACTCTGACCTCGATGGAGATTCTCTGCAGGGTTTGACCTTGTTTTCCCCAAGAGCCTCACTGGAACATAAAAATGATAATTTTGGGGGGGTAAAAAGCAGATTTTTGGTGACACAGCCTGACAGCTCCAAGCTATTCCATTAAACGATGACCGTTCTATAAAACAGCAGCTGCTGGGATCTGGGTCAGAGAGAGGCTCTGGCACGGAGGCTGTGTGTGTTTATTGAGATTATTTACAACCTGTGCCGGTGGGGGAACCCGCCCAGGGCATCCTTGGCAAAGGAAAACGTAGGAAAACAAAGGGAAATCACTGCTGGGAAGGTGCAGCCAGGAGGGTGGTGTTTGTTTGGGCAACAGCTGGGGTTGTTTTTAAAATACTCAGAAATCATTGCCTTTTTTTCTGGTGTTTCACACCTGCAGGGGCACACTCAGGTTAAATACCTGCCCCAGGCATTCAGTTCAGTGAATTCTGGTTGAAAACAAAGGGAAATCACTGCTGGGAAGATGCAGCCAGGAGGGTGGTGTTTTTTGTTTCCTTGTTTTTTAAGATATTCAGGATTCGCTGCTTTTTTTTCTGGTGTTTCACACCTGCAGGGGCACACTCAGGTTAAATACCTGCCCCAGGCATTCAGTTCAGTGAATTCTGGTTGTACGCGATAAAGGTGGGATTTCCTTTGTGACAGAGCTTTTCCACACTCATTTTGGGTAACCTCAGCCTGGCTGGAGATTGTTAATTATCTCCAGATCGGTGCTGCAGGTGAGGGAGTGCCTTATACATAGTTACATGTTTTATAACACACACTGTTAGAAAAATGTTGATATTTTTATACGAACCACAACCATGAGGATGAGTTTTCTGTGCGTATTTCCCGCATCAAATATGGAATTTTTTTTCATGTAATACACATTAACAACACTTGTCTGTGTTCTATGATAATAAAGAATTAATAACAATATACATTATTATAATTATCAATATTAATACAATAATAATATCAATATAATGATATTATACTAATATTAATATTATAATGTATTAATGATACATTAATAATAATCCATGTAATATTAACAATGTAATAATATTACATTGTGCATGTAATACACATCAACAAATAGACATTCCTCTGTGTTCTGTGTGTGAACATTGGGTGCTGGGGGTGGGGAGCTGCCCTCGGGTGGCTTCATTTCCACACCACAAGTGCAGGATCAGGGGTGGGAATGGCACAGGCAGCTGGAGGCGAAGGGTTTTCAGTTGTCCATGGAGTAATTTTTCAAATGGGTCTTGGAGGGATGCTGAGGAACACTGACAGTTGTCCTCAGGCATTTGCTTAATTGGAGGCGCAGGCTCCAGCAACTTTGCTGCAGCTGTGGAGGTTTGAGGTGATGGACAGGAATGGTATACATAAATTTATATATATTTAGTATAAAATGAGTTTATAGATCATAGGAAAGAATCTTTTCTGTTCCCCTGTCTCTTTAATGGGTCTTGGGAATTCAGAGATCGTTTTGGTGGTTTCCATTTGGCCTTGTGCAGAATAAAACTTAAATCTGGAATAAAACTTAATTCCCTTCCCTGGTATTTCTGTAGGACAAAGATGTGTTCTTCCTCTTGAATTCCACTAAGAAAGATGATTACACTCATTTCAGGATTGTTTTTGCCTTAAATATAAGACAGAAAGCAGAAATACTCCAGAACACTCCACTTCAAACCATGCTGTTGGTAGCAAACCATGACCCAGAGGTAACAGTGATTTATTCTCTTCAGACTCAGCTGTAGAGCCCTGGGTTTCCTGGACCTGAGTTTCCTGGATCTGAGTTTCCTGGATCTGAATTTCCTGGATCTGAATTTCCTCGATCAGCCAGGACAGCAGCAGGGAAGGCACAGCCAGGAACAACAGCCAGCTCTGCTCCAGACAGGAATGTAAACTGGAGTCAGGCCATCCCAAAAGGACAATCCAAAGAACCTGGTGGTGTTTGTTCTGAGCTGAAACAAAGGCTCAGGCATGGGGAGAAGATCCACATCACCCCTCAGATCCACATCACCCCTCAGATCCACATCACCCCTCAGATCCACATCACCCCTCAGATCCACATCACCCCTGCTGACGGGGTGCAGGAGCTGAAATTCCACTCTCAGCTGTGCTGATCGGGGCAAGCCTTTCCACACTGGCTGCTCTTTGTACAAATAATTCTCTGCATCTCCCTTGAGTGAGGAATCACTGATCTCCTGAGAGCCTCCATCGCTGGCCTGGAGGATGTTCTGTAACAAAAGCTTCCTTCTTTTTCTTGGGAAGTGTTTGTTTGGTCCAGGTGCTGAATGGAAGCAAAGCTGGCTGTTCCTGGCTGGTGGAGCATGGATTTTACCTGGAGAGGGGAAATGTTCAGAGCCCTTTTGTACTCCCAGGCTTGTCCTCTGTGCTGTGATCCATTAGGTCAGTGCTGTGCAGGGACACAAATTCCATGGGATTCCTCCACACACCGCAGAGCAAATCCCAAGTTCCAATGGGAATTCACTCCCATGGATCACCCTCTGTCCTGTGATGGACTCAATTTAATTAATTCTTGATCCCCTCACCAGATTTAGGAGAAGAAATGAGCTTCCCTTGCTGATGCTCAAGCAGAATCACTCGATCAGTGTGAGCAGGCAGTGCCAAATAATTCCCTTCCCTCCTAAAACATAAAGAGAACTCAGACTGTCAGACAGGTTCAGAAACCTGTGCCCTGCTGCTGTCTCCTGATGGATCATCACTGCCAAGCCACGGCATTGATTTAATTTGTATTGTTCGCTATCTTTGGCTCCGCTGTCCCCTTGAATTTGGGGAGAGAGCAGCGCCTAAAGAAATTAACTGTGAAAGTTCTGTCCTGCTGCTGAGAAAATGCTCCGTGTGCTGCACTGCTGGAATCATATCTGACAGCTCCTGGAATTCTGGGGGGCGTCTGAAACATCTGGGCACCGCTGCTGTGCACGAGGTCAGAACTGGAATGCCGGGTGAAGGTCGTGTTGCTCTTCCAGCAACAATTCACGGGCTGGAGTCTTTACTGGCTGTCTTGATGTGGGAACTGTTTTTTGTCAAAGGGAAGGCACAAATAAATATTAATCTCCAATTAATGCCTTCTATAAATACAGAATATCTATATAAATTAACCCCTGAGAAAGCCCTTTTTTTTCCATCTTTTCAAATGTGGTTAAAATGGACAGGGACCAATAGGTGATAGAATAAATATTCATCAAGTTCTGGCTCTCACAGCAAAGCCTGGGCACAAATTGTCACCCACAAGGCTGGGGATGGCAAAGCTGTGATCCCAGTAGGAGCTGGGAGTTGCTGCTCCCAATTTTTTGGGATGGGTGACCTCCTGTGATGGACTTGGCTCTTGTGGGCACTGGGATTACAGGGCCCATAGTAACTTTTAGTAATGTTGTTATATTTTATTACTTAAACATCCTTCTAATGCTAAGTTCTATTAAGACCAATTTCTGTCAAATTTAAGTGTCGTTTCATTTAAGCAAGGTAAGGTTTTAGTGTTGCTCAATTTAAATTATATTATTTTAAGTTCTGTTAAATTTTGGCCCTATTAAATTTAGTTTAAATTTTAATTTTGTTAAGTTTAAGTGTTGTTAAATTTAAGTGATATTACTTTCAAGTTCTGTTAAGTTTAACTTCTGCAAAGTTTAACCGATATTAGGTTTATGTTCTCTTAAGTTAAAGTTTTGTTACATGTAAGTTTTATTAAGTTAATGTAGTTTATGGGCATACATAACTAAGCAGTACTAAACATTAATATGTGCACACCTACTTTTAATTCAGAGGTCAAAACACAGAAAAATTCAAGTTCTACACCAGAAAGTATTCATACAATTTAGCCAAAAGCTGATTTTCCCATTGACTGGATTTTAACTGAAATATTGCACCGAGGAGGGAAAAAAAATATGAGGCGAGCAGGAGGCAGAGGAATGTGTGAACCTCTCTTTGTCCCAGACTGTCGCTGGTATTTGTCACCTGTGAAATTTGTGTCATCTGCCTGGGAACAGAACAGAAAACAACACGTGCAGGGAGCAGGTGTCACCCAGCCCAAAGCTCCAGGGACAGCAACTGCTGGCAGAGAGGGGCAGAGCTGGAGGTTGCTGAAATAAGAATTTACTCAACAGGTTCTCATCTGTCAATTTGTAATAGAACCCATCTAATTTATTGTGGAAAGAGCACAATATGACAGAAGTCCCTGTTTGAGACCCAGCTCCAAATATAGCGTGTGTTCTTGAAGAAGGATGTTGGAAGGTGAAATAAATGCAGGTAAATGTATTGGTTTTTCATTTAAAAATCATGAAATTACTCCAGAATTTTCATGAAAACATCCCCCCACCACCAACACCACCACCAAGAAAAAATGTAAACAATCAAACAAACAAACAACCCAGAAAAACCCAAACAAACCCTCCCTCAAACTAAAACCAAAACCAAACAAAAACAAAACAAACCCTAAACAAACAAACAAACAAACAAAGCCCCAAACCCAACAAACCAACAGAAAAAAACCCCAAACCCAACCTAAAAAACTGCCAAAAAGCTCCCTGCATGCTTTTGAATTGTGGAAAATCAGAATTTTGACTCAGTAGGGTCATGCCTGAGTTGCAGGTTCCTCATGCAGAACCTGCCACTTTCAGCTGTGTGCACAGGAAAGGAAAGAAGTTGAAAATGATGCTGAACTATGGGAAAAAGGGGAATTCTGCTTGAGTCCTCCCCAGGCTGGGCGTGCTCCCCTCTCCCTGCCTGGCCTGGCAGAGCTTCTGCAGCCAGGTGTGCATCTGAGTGCCTTGGTTCATCTTCAGAAGAAGCTGTGATGTATTTCCTGTGGTTAAAAATAACTGCTTTTAATTAATAAAATTGATTTTTTTACCCTGTACTCTCAGTGCCAGCTACTACTCTGTATTCATCTCCCATTTTGCTATCTCTTAAACCCATGGGAAAGCCCTTATGGAAAGGTCTGCCAAACAATCTGGGCTGCCATTAATTCATGTTCTTCCTTCAGGGAAGGGATTTGAATTTTTTAAATGGGAATTTTTCCTTCCTAATTGCTTCATTTGCAAGCCCTTTTCTGGAGAATTCGGAATATTTGAGGAGGGGAAAGGCTGTTGATCAACCTGAAGCCTCGACAACCATTTGTTGCTGGAATAAATCCGTCATTAGGCTGATCATTAAACCGCAGGAAAAGTCATTAACCGAGGCTGGGGAGAGGGTGCTGCTGTGGCTGGGACAGAAATAGCCCTTGCTCAGGCTGGAATCTCTCACTCCGGGTCAGGAGTTGGAGCTGCCTCTCCTGGCAGAGCTCCTTTCTGTTCCCAGAGCATCAGGCAGGTGCCACCATCCCTTCTCCGGGATAAAAATGTGCGGGGAATGCGGGGCTGGGAATGAGGGTTGGTTACCGATCCCTGAATGCTTGGAGTTAAAGGGGCAGGCACTGTGCTGCTGCCTCACTCCGGAGAACTCCCAGGGTACAGAGAATTATTCCCTTTTCCATGTATAAAGGAAGTGGGAAAAGGTCTTTCCTCCAAGTGAGCTCCACTGGAGTTCAGGGTGAAAAATCAGCCTGGTGACAACACCAGGGTAACAAAGGGGTTACCAAAGCTGCTCTGGCCCAGAGCAGCGTGGATGAGTCCCTTGTGGATTAATTAGCTAATTGCTGTGGGCATTCTGAGGGTTTGCAGTGCCCACTGTGCTAAAGGATCACGGCAGAGGGCGAGCTTTGACCCTCATTTGTACTTGGTGCTGCAATTAAACGAGGCTCTTGCGCAGCTGATGAGAGATTCCACGGGAGATCCAACTCGTTAATGCACGGAACAAACCCTCGTGATGATCCCCAAAGGGCTGCTCATCCCTCCCCCGGAGCAGGGAGCTGGGTTGGGTGAAGGTTCACATTCTCCTGGTTAAAATTCAGGAGTGATGTTATGAGGGTTTGATCCCCAGATGCCCTGGGGAGAAGGTGAAATGTTAAATTCTTGGGATTATGAGGTAGCCAGGAATGCTTCTGACGGTGTGGTAGAAATCATGGCAAGGTGTGGGAGAAAACAGATCTGACTCTGAGGCAGAGAAGATGCAAAGCTACTTTTGAAATATTGGCATCTTGCCTAAACTGTAGATTTTTTGTTTCTTGGACTTAAAAAGAAAACAACAAACCGCATTTATTTGAGTTTCTCTTTTTAAGTGGGCGTTTGTGGAAGGCATTCTGTTTGTGTGTGTGCACCTGGTGCATGGATACCAAGGTGACAGATTCTCCAGAAATCCGTCTGAAGAGCTGTCAAGCTATTAACTTACAGAATGAGCAGAGCAAAAAGGACAGTGCAGAAATTAAATATAGCACTTGAGCACTTAAACTGCTCTGTCATTTGATTGAAATGTTTCCTTGCCCCTTGTTCCTGCTGCTATAAATCTTCCTCTCCTGACACATTATCCCTGTCCTAGATGGCAGTTTCTGATGTTCAGAGTTCCTGTGAAGTTTATTTTCAAACAAAACCGAGGCAGTCCATGCAAGAACAACTATTTTGATTTGGATTGACAAATATTTTCTAACCTGAAGCTAATATTTTTAAAGGTCCAGGCTGTTGAACAATGCAAACTAAAGCTATGTCAGGTTGATTTAGAGATGTTTTTGTGTTGATTTTTTTTTTAAGAGAGAGAGCACACTCGAAATTCACGCAGCTGAGTTTTAGTCACTGCCTCAGAGGACTTTAATTTTATATCCCTTTTTTCACGTGAAAATAGGGCCTCAAGCAGGATCAGCCAGAGAAATTCAGAGGATATTGATGGAGAATCTGTCAGAACATTTTTTTCCTGAACTGATTTCGCCACCAGAATTTTGCAAGCCGTGTCCTGTGGCTGCTGCTCCGAGTGTCTGACCCTTGCTGGAGCTCCCTTGGTGTGTGGGTGCCTGAGAATTTTCCCCTCAGTGCCCCTGTCCGGGTGTGAAGCCTGTCCTGCACGTGTCGCTGTCCTTTGTGGTGTCTCTGTGGGTTCCTGCACCTCACACCCTCCATCCCCTCACGGGCATTTTGGAAGCAGCATCGCCCCCCATGAGAATTCTTTCAAATCAGCTTTCACTGGCGTGAAACTGAGCTGAAAGCCCGGCCAGTTCTGGTGCCACCTGCTGCTGCTGCTGCTGCTGCTGCTGCTTTTTTTCGGGTTGTTCCTCAATCCCCCTCCTCCTTTGGCTTCTCTGCGAGCAGTCAATGGGGACAAGGAAAAATAAAATTAAAAATTGAAATTATTGTGGAAGAAGGCTGCAAGTCCAAGCTTGCTCGCTGCCTCCCTGCCGGGGTGGGCTGGCAGAGCAGGAAGGTGGGACAAAAAGGAACAACCCTGCCCGAGTGGCTCCTCCGAGAGGCAGCTCCCCCTCCTTCTCCTGTCCCCGCGGTGCATTTGTAGCAGCAGCATATTCGGTAACACAAGCCTGCCCCTGGGGATTGGGAGCGCGGTCACACTCGCACCAGCTGCCCGCCTGTGTCTCAGAACATGCTGCTCCCGCTGCACTTTTTCCTGATTTTTATGGAGCCTTGTTCCTCCCCTCCCTCTGTCTCTCTCTCTGCCCTCCCCACAGCTCCACGCCGCTCCACTCCATGCTTGCCTCGCCTCCCGAGAAGAACCACAGCCGAGTTTTCCTAGAGCAGCCCCGGGAGCCTTTTCCTTTCCTGAGCCAGAGGGGGGCTGGGGAGCGGAGCTGAAACCCGGCCAAGCCCTCGCTGCCAACTCTTGTGTCAGTGCTAAACCTGCTCTGGGAGGCAGGGGAGGGACTTTTTGTAGAGGAGAGAAGGAGAAAAGAAACTCGAAACTGGCTTCCCTTGTGGCATGTCCGCGTCCCGGCCATCCCCTCCCCACCCCGCGGGTCGTTAAATGAGAGCACGTGAAGAACATGAGGTTTCCTGCTTGAGAGGGAGGGCAGCGCCGGGGACACAGGCAGGAGGAAGGCGAGCCGTGGCTTTGCGGTGTGGTTTACACTCGAGATCAGAGCTAGAAGTGCCCTGGGGGTGGGAGCAGAAAGGAGAAAGGGCGTCTGATGCCAGCTGCCAACATGACAGAAACCCTGCAGCTCCCGGCGCTGCGGGTCCCCGAGCAGCAGGTGCTGGAGGGCGGCTGCGCCTGGTCCAGCTCATCCACCCCGACCCTGCGCAGGAAGCGCTTCAAGATGAGGCGGATGAAGAACGTGCAGGAGCACAGCCTGGAGGCCGGCAGGTTCCAGGATTCTCCTTCGTCCAGCAAGGAATACCTGCAGCTCCCGTCCATTGAGATCACCCCCTCCAGTGACGAGGACACCCCCTGGTCCAACTGCTCCACTCCCAGTGCCTCCCCGCGCCGCAAGCGCTTCCTCCTTCGGAAGTGGCTGCGCGTCCGAGAGAAGAAGGAGTGCAGTGAGAGCAGGTAGGTCCTCTGGACACCCCCCTTCCCTGCTCCCCAGGTGATGCTGTCCAAAGTAGACTGGAAGGGTCTGTTGTTCCCCTGGTTGAGCCTCTCGATGGACTTTGTCCTCGCCTGTTGGCTGGAATGTGTCATGGTGTTGATTGGATGTGCTGGTGCTAGAGCAAAAGGCCTGGGAGCTCTCTGGGAGCATCAGGGCAAGGCTCTGTCCTTGCTGGTGGCCCTCCAGGTGACACAGAGCCGGTGGGTGAGAAGATTTCACTTTCACCAAGGTGTCCTGAGGAGACCCTGAGAGAGAGGAGTGACCTCTCACCTGTGTGTGGTGATGATGCCAAACCTCTGCCAGGGTTTTGTGGTGATGCTCATTCCTACCACTGAGACTTCCCTTGCAATCCTTAGTTCAGTGCTGAGACAAAGAAAGGACAGGGGAGAGAAACCAACCAGCCCAGTGGGTCTGTGTGTCAAGGTGTCCAGGCTCAGTCCTTGGCAGCTTTCCAGACCTGAAAGTCACTCAGTCCTTTGGCTCAAAAGGGCACAAATCATTCCCAAAGACCTCCAAGAGCCTGTCAACACAGGGAATTAATTAATGCCCAGCCATTGTATTGTGTGGCCACAGGGAGATAAAGCTGCACTTTATGTAAGCCTCTGCAGGGCACCCCACATGGAATTAACTCTTCCCTTGACAGGGCACTGCAACAATCTGCCCAAATACACAAGACATGTTAAAGATTTCTCCAAGAAATTACTACTTTATAACTCCTTAGGCTGGCTCAGTGTGGGCCAAGTATTCTTGCACAGTTTGCAGCTCCCATGCAGCTGATTGTGTTTAAAGGATGTGCTGCACTTCCAGAAAAAAGAGAAACCTTCAGCATTTCTGAAACCACACTGACTCACTGCCTGCTGTGGTGCTTGAGTGTTTACAGGGCAGAGCTTTGAATGTCCACTCTGATTATGTGAAATCTTTTTCTTGCATCAGGTCCCTTTAGCAAGGTCAGCCTGTCAGCTTATTAATTTTTAAAGAGCTTTCACCAATGCATGAATGCCATTGAGGATCTGATAATCCTCTCAGCAAATAACATTGAAAAACGTCTCTTGGCTTAGGAAATATTTCTGATTTTCACGTAGCAGTGGCAGTGCCAGTAGGGATTCAGGCAGAGCACACAAAATGGGAGAGACAATGCATGAGGCATGTGCTGAAGTGTCAGAACATTGAAGTGATGGTCTGAAGTTCAGAAGATGAAGGATCCAGTCCTTCAGCTGAAGGACTTAATTGGGAGGCAGGCCAAGACACATTCAGACACGTTTCTTTTGGTGTGAAGGCGGAAGAAAGAATTAAGTTTCCTCGTACACATATTATTGACATGGCCACACTGACAACTTCCTGCTTTATTCATCTCCAAGGGAGTTTTTAGTGATGTTTCTTAAGCAGTGCCTGGAAACAGGGTGAGGTGGTGGATGGCTTAGGTGGCATCAGCACACCAAAGGCAGCATGGCACCTCCTTCCTTCACGTGCAGCAGGCTCCAGATCTGCCCCTTCTGCCAAGGCAAACACGGTGTTTGCAGATGGAATTTACCCCGCCCCAGCACAGATGGACAGGCCCAGTCTGGTGGTCACTGTGGGCTGCCAGAGTGCAGAGATCATCCCTCACACCTCAGCAGAAAACAGCACAGAGGAAGCAGAATCCGTGGGGAACTGCCCATGGAAAGGGTGATGAACCCTGAGGGGTCTTGTGGCATTAATCTGAAAGAGACGTGGGGTAAACTTCGCTGTGCCCCAGTGAAATGTAACTTTTCTAGGGCAAAGAAGGTATTTTCCTATAAACCAGCTATTGCCTGTTTGCTGCTGCTGCTTTAGCAGGGTCACAGAGAGCACCTGCTCTGTCCTGCTGCTGTCCTGTTGTGCCACAGCTGCTCCCAGTGTCACCTCGATGCCACCCGTTTGTCTGAGGGTGACAGGGACAACTGTGCTGGAGGCTGCAGGGTTTTGTGCAGCAGCTCATTCACCAGGCTTTCATTTCATTCCTTCCCTCGGGGTTCAGACAGTGACGGTGTCACAGGGATCCCCAAGGGATGCCATCCTGTGCCGGGAGTGCGGGAATCCCATCAGGTGTGCAGGTGCCCAAATTCCACCTGGCCAAAGGAGCAGCCATCAGCCTGTGGCTCCCTCTGCAGAAATAAACGCAGCTTGCTCCCAATCATTCATTTTCCCTGGCTGAGTTGCCATCAAGCTGCTGGAATGTAATTTTTGGAGCCTGCTAGCTTTTATCCCTGTTCCAGATACCTGTGTGTGGCTGGGTTTTCCCAGGAAAGCTGGCAGCTGGCAGAGAGCAGGCTGTGCTCCAGCTGGGCTCTGCTCACATGGCCCCGAGCGGGAGAGCCAGAGCTCCGTGACCATTAGCATACACCAAACATCGAGAGAGCAAACAGAACGCTTTCAGCGCTCCCAGCAATGTCCCTAATGCTCCAGGTCTGCTTTTCTCACCCGGAAACTCCAAGGTGCTGGTTGGTTTTTAACAGCCGGGATATTTGTGAGCTCTGTTTACCTGCTGGGTCTCTAAAAGCTGACCGAGCAGGGGGAGATTGTTCCTCTCCTCCCATTAAAGCCCAGGGAGGGCTGTGAGAGCCTTTCCTGCCCCTGACACTGCTTTGTTCAAGGTGAGAGGGCAGGAAGGTGAATCCTTGGGGGTAGGACTGTCCCTGGAGCGTGTCCTTGTCCAAAGAACCATGGTCCAAACCTCAAGGTTGCTGTGCAGATGATAAATAGGATGATTTTTATGAGGGATGCTGACAGCTCCTCCTCTACCCCTCACCTATCATTTACCAGCCAGGTAATTAAGTTATTTACCTTTATAAACTATGAACCCTGCACACAGGTGCACAAATTCTGGTTTTTTATTAAAACATGATGATGTCTCTTTCTTCAGGGACAACCTGGTGGCATTTTGCTGTGCATGCAACCTGCCTGCATTATTGATGTGGGCAGAAGGCAGTTGATCAGCTTTAATTTATTATTTACCTCTTCAAGCCATCCTTGCTGGTAATTTCAGGACCTGCATGTGATTTTTGAGGCAGGAATTGCTGAGTAGATCATTCAGGCTTTAATTTAAGGACAGCTCTCCCTTTAGTCCAAGATCAGGACTGGTTAAGAACGAAGTGTTGGTGTGCAAAAGATGCAAAACTTGTGGATTGTGTTGGATCAGTGGGGAGCAGCTTGTGCAGCAGCTCTTGACACTTCTGCAGGTGAATTTACTCAGGTTGGTTTTCTGCTGGAAAATCTGACACTCACTGTGGGTTCATCCAAAAGGAAACACTTGTCAAAGTCCTTAAAGCACCTCTAACACATTAAAAATGAAGTGTATTATGAGAAGAATTCCATCCCAGCTGAGAAAAGTGTCTGTGCTGAGGAGCTGGAGGTTTCTTGAGCTGCCAGCTATGCACATGTGGAGGTTTTTCAGATGAAATTCTGATAACATATTTCAAAATGTGGAACAAATGAGGGGAGACTCCAGCACTGCTCAGCACTGGGCTCTGAGGCTGCTTCCCTTCACGTTCTGAGGTAAAAATTCTTCTTTTTTCCTTAAAAAACTTTCTCTTGATCCCTCTAGTGATATGAATCACTTAACAGTGAACTGCTGATTTGTTGGAAATTGAGCTAAAAATATTTACAAATTAGTGGCTTAGATATTTTGAATTGGCTCATAAAGGTAAATGAGCCTCTAATTTCAAGTAGCCCAAAATGCTTTTGCTTTCCTTAATTAAATTGGAATTCACTCTGAGTGTTTCTGGGGATAAATTAATGGTCATTCCCTTTTTTCTGACTTTGATGTGGGTGAAAAATATTGTGGTGTTTTCTAGAGGAAGAAACTTAAGTGATGTGATTTTTTAGAAAAATTTTTCCCCTAAGAAACTGCTGATTGTGAAAAGAAAAAAAAAAACCAAAACCAAAAAGCTGCAAGATTATGGTTATAGAGCCTTTTTCATTATGGGAGTGTGATCCAAGGCTTTAGGAATATTGTGGAGGTGTTTGCTGGTGAGGAGGGAGCTGCTCCAGCCCTGTGCTGGGGTGGTTGGAGAGCTCTGGACAGCCCTGGCCAGGTTTTGGTCTCTCTGTTCCAGGAAGATGCAGAATGAGCTGCTGTAAATTTTGCAGTTCTCAGTTCTTCAGTTTTTGCTGAACTTCCACATTCCAGCTGTGGCTCAGAGGGGAGGAAATGGGGCTGCTCCTCTCTGAGCAGCATGGCCAGAATTGGGAAGTGGGTGTGTACCAGGCTGGTTTATTTCTGCTCAAATTCTTGTTAAAGTCTCGTTTGTGGCAAGAACTGATGGCTCCACCGGGATTCCACCATGGAAGATGCAAATGCTTTTTTCTCCCCCCATTTTTGCTTGTAGCTGGAGCTGGTTAATCGAGGGCTTTTGGGAAGATGAGTGTTTGGGGAGCAGCTGCTCTTCTCTGCTTTTGGTGGCTTTGGAAAACCCACGAGCACAAACTTCCTGTGTGTGGTGTCTCTTCTTGTCTGAAGTTTGAAAACACACAAAGAACGGCTTGGTAGCGACTCAGCATTAATGCAACTTTTCCCTTTTTGAACCTGCAGGTTCAAATGAGGCCCAAAGTGCTCCCCAAAAAAGTGATTTTTTTTTCTTTTTCAGCTGCTGCATGCCTGTCTCCTGGGAGTGCTGATGTGCTGTCTGCTGTGACTGCAGATTTTTTGCCATTTGTTTCTGGCAGTCTGTGCCAAGCGACTGTGGATTCCATCAGCCTTGGCATTTTTTAATTTTTTTTTTTTTTTGGCTGAATCTCACTGCCTTCGTGCAGTAGTTTGTGGTTTTCTTTCCAAATATTTGCCTTCCAGTATTTGTGTGGTTTAGGGCAGCCAGTCACCCGAGAGTATCAAAAACAGAGTGATTTATAAACGTTCTGGGACTGAAACGCTGTCGATCTTATCTGGTCAGCAAATATTTGCCATCGGGCCATCTGAGATCCTGTGCCCTGCGCTGTGCCTGCCGCTGGAATTGCAGCAATTAATTCCCGATGGAATTGAAGCAATTAATTCCCGATGGAATCTAGCAATTAATTCCCGTTTTCCTTAGCTCAGTGGTTTCCCACAGATTCCGTGGGTTGGTAAATAAGATGTTGGTGAAGGGCTGCTCTGGGCAGGGGGGAGGTTGGTGTTGATGTTTTTCTTTGTGAAATTGGCTGCGCTGCCCCTTTTAACCCTTTGCAGCACGGAGAGGTGATGGTTTACTGCAGGTTCACAGCTCGGCTCTCCAGCTTGGAGTGTGACACTCATTGTGGGGGTCTGGGTGACATTTACAACCCTGCCTGATTTTTTTTTTTTTTTTTTAATCATTTCTAATGGGTTTAGACTGCAAACGTGGCTTTACACCCTCCCCATCCATGAAACAGAGTTAAAGATGGGAAGGTTTGGAGAAGGAAATGTTTGTTTGGGTCTCAGGAATCTCTTGGAGACCTCAGAGCATTTCCAGGATCTGAAGGGGGTTACAGCAAGGCCGGAGAGGGAGATTACACAAGGACATGAGGTGACAGGACAAGGGGAAATGACACCTCACTGTCCCTTCTTGGGGTGCCAGAACTGATGCCTTGGGAAGGCTGAGCTGAAACAGAGACTGGACAGAGCTGGAGAATAAAGCAGAGATTTATTGAAAGGGCTTTAGGGTACACCTTGGGCAGGANGGCAGGGCTGCACCCAAGGGGGACCCAAAATGGGCACAAAATGGTCACAAAGCACAGGACCAGTCACGAGATCTCACACT
>VWYP01003591.1:39144-66007 GCA_013400435.1 Pycnonotus jocosus | reverse complement strand
TTTTTTTTTAACCTACAAGGTTAATTATTGCTTTGATTATAGAGCTGGAATTGCCATCTGTCACAAGCTCTGTGGGATGACCAAGCTTCTTTTGGCATCGTGTTTTCCTACATATAATGTTTATTATTCCCAAAATAATACAATGTGGGACAGATACTATCATCCTGGGACTGCCTGCCATGTGATGGCTTTCTCATCCTCACACTGCACTGATAATGCAGTTCCATTTCCATGTGCCACCATCAGGCTGTGAGGGCCATGGTATTATTTTATGCACAGCTTAGAGAGAGGAAAAAGTGCTGCATCCCACTGATAGATTTGTTTAATTCATATTATTTCCGTGGAGAAGTTTGCCAGGAAATTTCTGGAAAGTTGAGAAAAGAGGGTGTCACTGTAAGATGAAAATATCCTCATTTTCTTGAGTTCTTTCTCAAACCTATCACAAAACAACCCTTTCCTCCTGGGCATTGGGAAGCTGAAAGATCAAATCTCAGGGTGCTGGTAAAGGTGGGGAAGTACTGTAATGTTTTCCCAGAGAAGCTGTGCCTGCCTCTGGATCCCTGGCAGTGTCCAAGGCCAGGTTGGACAGGGCTTGGAGCACCCTGGGATAGTGGAAGGTGTCTCTGCCCATGGCAGGGGGTGGAATGGGATGATCCTCAGGGCGCTTTCCATCCCAAACCATTCCATGATTCCGTGATTCTGTTGCCATATTACATGGCAAATGCAGAAACGCATCCAATGTTGTCTGAGGCTTTGCAGGTAAAGGGAACATTTAACTACCATCCCAAACTGGAGAAACACCTCCAGGTGAGAAAGCAAAATATGTGGAATTGTCACTAAATGAGCAGGCAGCTGTGTTATCCCCTAGCTCAGGTCTAAACTGAGCTTGGGCTCCAGTTCTGGAGAACACATTCCCATTGTGAGCCTTGCTGTGACAAGGACTGCAGCCAGCGGGAGAAGTTTAGGAAAAAAACCTCACATTCTGGGCCAAAACTAAATTAAAAACCTCATTTCACACACTGGCAAGTTCATAAAGTGGCGCCACCAAAGCCTTGTGCAGGTATTTTTCCCTAAAAAACAAGCAGAGGAAATCTGTGGGATATGTCACCCTTCCCTGTTTGCTGTTAAAAAGAACCCTCCATGTGGCATCCCACCCTGTCACTCCTTCCTTCTTCAGGCTTTTCCTTGGCATTTTTTGATCTAGAAACAATAAAGGATATTTGAACCCAAGATGGGTTTGTGGAACAACTTCAGAAGTGTTGGGATTTTTTTTTTCCCAATGTTTCACATTAAGCAAATCAACCCTAAAGGAGAAGGCTGGAGTGTTACCTCCTTTTTCAGTTTATTGAAGTGTTGCTGATGTAAATCCTTCTGACCATTTCCAATTACATAAAAAGGAGGAAAATAAAAGATGAAAAATTAATTGTCAGCAGCTTTCATGATGAGCTGTACTGACAAAATATGGTGTCTGTCTACAGGTAGTGAATAAAGTGCTTGGGATTTCAAACTCCAGGAGATGGGAGATAAGGGAAAAAAATTCCTTGGGTGTTTGAGGGTTTTTTTAACCCCTTTTCCACAATTTTCTTGTGGAACACACTGCAACAAATTTCAAACCCCTGTTTACAGCACTTTGCAATTAAATTCCCATCAAAACCACAAATGGAAAAATCAATATGCTTCATCCAGCGGGTCTAAAGTTCCTCAAATTCAACCTGAAAAAGGACAGGTTGAGACTGGCTTTCCCCCCCTCCCTTGTTTTAAAAAACCCCAGATATTTTAGAATTTCACCTCTGAAACTTGAAATAAACTTAGAACTCTTTTCCTCCCTTTCACACCTTCTCTAGTGGGAGGTGTCCCTGCCCATGGCAGAGGGGGATAGAACCAGGTGATCTTTATGAGCCCTTTCAACACAAACCCACCCTGTGATTCCGCCATTAAACGTGACTGCTTAGAACCCGCCTGGTTGTGGCTCCTGGTGTGTGTTTTTTTCCCAGCTGTTCTGCCAGCACGACACCGATAAAAGCGAATTCCTCCTTGGGCAGCGCAGCCGAGGCTCTGCCGGTCCCTGCGTGCTCCAGGCCCCCTCCAGCCATGCCCGAGGCAGCGCTTGCGAATCCCGAGCTCTTTTCCGTGGGAGGAACCTCAGAGGATGCTCAAGGAGCTTTGCAGTTTCGCATGAGGTGGCGGGATCGGGTCCCCGGAGCATCGGGGACGTTTTTTTGCTGACCCGTCTTTGCCGGCAGCAGAGGCGGAGCGTGAGCCCGGCTGCCGCGTCAGCATCATTTTAATTAAATATATCTCGCTTTATTTAGCTGCGCGGATGGCACCGCTCCTATTACTGCTTCCAACAGAGGGCTGGAATGCAAATGGAGACGATTTAAGCGCGGGGAGAAAAGGGTGGTGTTAAGAGTGGGAGAAAACATCCAAATGAGACGCGGGGAGAAAGAGTCGAGGCTGGGCGATCCGTGATGGCAAACTTGGCTGAAATGTGCATTCACCCATCCTCTCAACTCCTCCTGTGTATTTCCCAGCTCCTCCCGAGCCTGCAGGCTGTGAGCACAGGCTCGGGGTGTTCGGGCAGCGTTATTAAAGCAGCATTAGTATGCAGGGAGATGCTCCTCGCCCTGCCGGAGCGGGGCTGCCAGCGCTCCCTCCTTTTGTTGTGACAGCGCTGCTCCTCACGCTTTGAGGCAGGGCTAATGAGACTTAAAAGCAGAGCTAAATGAGGGAGACGGGGAAGGGAAGGCAGGGGTAGAGATTCCAGGGATGATGGAAAAAGCGTGGGCTGGTGGGAAAGGCAGAGAGAGGGGGAATGGAGATGGGGAGATACCCACAGGAGTCGGGCTGCGTGAACAGGGCACAGCCCGGGAGGGAGCTGGAGCTTGTCCTGGGTCTAGCACAGTAAAGGTGGATGAAAGGTCAGCATTAAAGACTAAAAAATGAAATAAAAATCCAACCCAAAATTTGCAAAGCAGGAAAAACTCAGTGAATGATGCTGTCAGGCACTTGGCGGGATGTTGCACCTCTTTTGGGGGTGCAGCACTTGTTTTTTGGAGTTAGGAAAGGAGGAGGCAGACAGGTTTGAAGTCAGCATGCAAAAATCTCTTTATTCTAATTTTCTGACTCTATTTATATCCACTGTACAAAGGTGGCCAATTATTAGCCAAAGCAGGTCAACCCATCACTTGGATTGGTGACCATACCAATCACTCAAATATTCTATCAGAACTAAGGAATGTAAACATTTCTTATTTACATGAAAATGGCTTGGGAACTCAGCTCAGAGTTCCAAAACATCAGAAGGCTTTTTGCTTTAATATCAACAGCAAGTCTGAGACATGTAAAATCAGAGCTACAGTGGGATCCTTGGGGGCATTCTGTGCAGAGCCAGGATTTGGACTCGATGATCCTTGTGGGTCCCTCCCAACTCAGGAGATTCTCTGGCACACAAGAGAGTGAGGAATAAGGAGGATGTAAAACACAAAGAGAAATAAATGGCTGGAAAACTGGAATATATCTGCTAGAAGGAAAGAACATTCAAGCCATCTCTTTTTTTTTTTTTTTCCTTACAGACTTTAGACCATGAGTGCTCATAAGCAAACAGACACCGCAGTCCTGGTCCTATATGGTATTTTTTAACACTTGCCAAATGGTGTCTGCTAGCTTGTAACAGATGTAAAGGATTATTTCCCAAATCTGCAAGAATTGTCACTTTGCACTTGCAAAGTGAAGACGTCTTGACTGGAAATACAGGAAGAATGAATTATGCATGGGAAGTGCTGCATGCCTATTTTTAATGGTGCATGGGCATGGGCTAAAATATCATTTTTTGCCTCAGCTTGTGTTTAAAAGTGGGGTGAATAAGGAAAGAATGAGAAGGTGAAGGGGGAAATCTGCCTTAGGAACATGTGCTGAGTTTTCCTGATGGCAGAGACCCCAGCACTGCAAAGCTGCGAGGAGCTGAAATTAGTGTGTAGGAAATGTTGGTAACTTTATACAATCATGGAATTATTTGGGTTGAAAAGGGCTTTGAAGACCATCTCAATCCATCCCCTGCCATGGGCAGGGACACCTTCCACTATCCCTGGTTGCTCCAAGCTCTGTCCAGCTGGGTCTGGGAGACTTCCAGGGATCCAGGGATAGCCACAGCTTCTCTGAGCAACCTGTGCCAGGGCCTTGCCATCCTCACAGGGAAGGATTCCTTCCAAATATCCCATCTAAATCTCTCCTCCTTTAGTTTAAAACCATTCTCCCATGTCCTGTTACTTTGTGCTGTCCCAGGGGATGGATTGTCCCTGCTCCCTTGAGGACCTCTCAGATTCCATATTTGTATCCAGTTGTAAAGGATGGGGAGAGTGAACAACTTGTACATCGGAAAGTTTTTATTGGAGGAGAAATAAATGAGATAAAGAAGTACTTCTTAGAGCCATTTGAGTCTTTAGGGGAGTCTGAAGAAAGAATTCCAAAGAGAGAATGTGTCTGGGTTGTAGCTTCACTGCATCACAGTGCAGATAAACAGGAAGGTTTAGAGTGGTGAAGTCACAATATTCCATTCTAAATTGAATTTTGACTCCTTTGGTTGATTAAAGCAGATTTATCTCCAATATTTCTATTATAATTTGTAGACTTTGTGTGGGGCAAGTCAGAAAACAAATTCTGTTTCTTAGAAAATATCAAGGTTATCAAGCTTTCTGTGCTTGCTTTTGCTTCACATTAAAGCAAGTTTTAGAATTATTTGATTTTTGTGTGTGAGAGAGAGAGAACAGAAACTCTGGGGGGAGGATTTGTGCATCCTGCCCGGTTTGTGATGGCTGTGAGATTGCTCCCTAGCACTGATTCCTGGATGATCCTGGTGAGATGGGATCACCCTGCCTGGGAGGTGATGGGAGGTGATCCCTTCATGGCAGGCAGCAAATATTCCTTGGATTTTAGTGGAGAACTGTAGAAGAGAAGAAGGTTGACTGAGGCAGCACAAAGAGCAGGAAGCAAAGCTTGGTTTGGGGTTTCCTCCAGCATGTAGTGATGAATGGGACCCTGATGGGTGTTTCCCTTGGATCATTCTCCCATGCCTTAGGAGACAACAATGGCCTCTCAGCATCTCTTGGTTTTCATCTCTCTTTTTTATCAGCTCAACTATCAGGAATATCCTGCTTGACGCTGGTGTTGGATTGGTGTTTTGCTCTTTAATAACTCGTAATTTATCACCAGTGTGCAATGGGGATGGGGTTAGTTGGGAAAATTTGCAGTTAGAGAGGTAAAAAGGCCATCAAGACAATCCACATGCTCTGTGGGAACACTGCTGTGGAGCTGGAATTGCACACCTGAAAGGTTTGTGTGCTGCTTCTGAAATATTTCCATCAACATGCAGCACCTCTGACAAAGTTTGCAGAGTTATCCATATTTTTTTTTTAGGAATTGCATCTTATGATGGTGTGGGAACACAAGTCTGGTGAGGAGCAGCTGAGGGAGCTGGGGGGGCTCAGCCTGCAGAAAAGGAGGCTCAGGGGGACTTCCTCACTCTCTTCTCCCAGGAAACAAGGGACAGGACAAGAGGAAACAGCCTCAGGTTGTGCTGGGGGAGGTTTAGGTTGGATATTGAGAACAATTTATTCACCAAAAGTTGTCCAGCCCTGGCAGAGCTGCCCAGGGCAGGGGTGGAGTCCCCATCCCTGGGGAGATTTGAAAGCCATGTGGATGTGGCATTTGGGGACATGAGTCAGTGGTGGCCTTGGCAATGCTGGGGAATGGTTGGACTCAGTCATCTCTGAGGACTTTTCCAAACCAAACAATTCTATGTAAAAGTCAAATGTTTGAGAGTAGTCAGGAAGTCACATTCCAGCTACAATTCCATTAAGTTGTTGGCATACCCAACAGCTTTTGGAGTAAAAGTGAAACCAATATTCCTTTAAATTCTGGGACTGTCACTCCTGCCACGTGTTTGTCATCCTGACTCTGCCCACTGACTCCAAGGGAAGCAATTAATCCATTTTTGGGTTGTAGACCGAGGAATCTGGGTTCTGTCCTTTAACAAACATCTCTTGGTTCCTTGGAGAAAAATCTTTTGGATATGATGGCAGTGTAGTGCTGGGGTTTGCATGTTGTTTATGTTCTCATGGAATTGCATCTTGGGCACTACTGTGGAAATCTGGGATAGTGGGACATGCCCTGCCCATGGCAGGGGGCTGGAATGAGATGAGCTTTAAGGACCTTTCCAACCCACACCATTCCAGGATTCCATGATCACAGTGACCTCGAGCAGACAGATCATTAACCAGCGTAAACAATCACAGTTCTGGGATTTTCCAGGCATTCCCTTTCTTTTATGCTGAGATCGTGACCCATATCCTTTCCAACCTGATGTGATAACAAACTCAGATCCCAATCTTGCTTTCAACAAACTCAAGGAGACTTTCTGCAAATGGTGCCTGAGGAAGCTCAGGTCTTACAGCTTTCTTTCTGTGCTGCTCCCAGTTTGAAGGTTTGGGAATGTGTTTGCTGGGATGGGAAGGGTGAAAGGCAGCAGTGCTTCTCTTCATCTGTGCAAGTCCATTTGCTGGGTAGGCTGTGTTCTTTTACTGCTTTCCTCAAATGCCATTTTGTAACAGTGAAACGCTCACTAAAAATACTCAAATATTTTTAGTTGTCGAGTACAAGTCAGATTGAGCTGCACATTTCCCTCGTGAGTAAAAGTGATGAGTTTGTGTTCATTAACTCGGGGCCATCTGGTGCAGACATGCTGCAGTCTGTGAATCAAACGTGCATCAAACTCCAGGGATCAGCACAACCGCCAGACCCGGGGTTTGGG
Organism: Pycnonotus jocosus; assembly: GCA_013400435.1. NCBI lineage: Eukaryota > Metazoa > Chordata > Aves > Passeriformes > Pycnonotidae > Pycnonotus > Pycnonotus jocosus. The sequence continues at coordinate 59,202 of VWYP01003591.1, read as the reverse complement.
GGGCTTGGGGTGGAGGGAGGAGGAAGAGGGTGGTGGACATGGATTTCACTCTTTTTAAAAATTAACTCTGCTGTTAATGTTGTGCTGCTGTGAAACTCCATTCCAAGCTCATCCGTGGCCATTCCAGCAGCCTTCAGGGTGCTCGTGTGCCATTAAAGTAACAACACCCATCATCCCAAGAATTTTGTGTGCAAAATAATGAACAGAACCGTTTCCCTGCATTTTTAAATAATGCATCTGGTGGGTGCAGCTACACAGATGCAACTGAGAAATAAAGCTGAGCTCGTTTTTTCTGGGCCTGCACTGGTGGAAGTCAGTGATGTTTCCACTCAGTAACAGGATCAGATTTTGTAGAGTTTCATGGAAAACTTTGGAAAAGTAAGTTGTGGTTAAAGCCTCTGATTCCATCTTAAAGATGTTTTCCAGCCTGAATGATTCTTCTTCTTCTCTGTGAGGGTGATGATGCTCGGGCACAGGTTGCCCAGAGAAGCTGTGGCTGCCCCTGGATCCCTGGAAGAGTTTGAGGCCAGGCTTGGAGCAACCTGGGATAGTGGAAGGTGTCCCTGCCCATGGCAGGGGGTGAAACAGGATGGTTTTCAAGATCCTTTCCAACCCAAACCATTCTGTGATTCTACGAAATCCGCTTCAATTACCAACCTGGCAGACATCATACATGTCTCACCCAAATGTCTCCAGGCTTTCCTCTTCCTGCCTTTCCTGTTGATTTTTTTTTTTTTTTGTGGGCTTTGCCTCCATCTCTCCCAATCTCATGCCTGTCAGGGGTTGCAGTGGTGGCTGACTGGGCCAAGATGGGGGGAAAGAGCCTGTGCTAAGCCTACACATATGAACAGATGATCCAAGGTCATCAGACTTGGCTCACAAACCTGTGTAACTTTGTGGGTTCACCACAGAACAACTCAGGTTGGAAAAGCCCTCCAGGATCGTCAAAACCAATCATTCTCCCAGCACCTCCAAGGCCACCACTGAGCCGTGTCCCCAAGGGCCACATCTGCACGTCTTCTTATAAATGCCCAAGCGTAAAATCTCTGGAGGAGAATCCCATTTCATTTATTTTATTAGATGTCCTGAGGTGAAAGTTGTATTCTTCACATCTGTCATGTGTTCACAGGCTCTTAGACTAAAAAAGTTGTGTCCATCCATGAAAAGGATGGGATGCTGTGTTTCCTTCCTGAACCAGACCAGTTTTCCCTGTGGGTTGTGGCTGTGCCCGTGGGGCGCTGCTGCAGTCAGGCTGTAAATGAGAAACAAACCAGCTGAAATCCAGGATGAAATCCATACAGGAGACAGGAGAAGATTTGGGCCCATAGACTGTCATAGATTTAGTAATTATATTTAATAATAATAAAAAGATTTTTTTTTTTTAATCTATTATTAAGATATGAAGGGCGAGCAGGAGTTAGTGATCACTTCTGAACAAAGCTGATGTTTCCATGACAATACCCCTGTCACTGGATAATCCATACAGCATAAGCTTGTCTGTCCTGCTGGGATATATTTGGCCGTATTTGGAGAGAGAAATTCAGAAACTCAGAGTTATGCCTTTCAAAGAGTTGTGTTTTATTTAAAGATTCCCATTCTTTTCATCACTCTCTTAAATAACTCGTATTAATGGGACCCAGACAAAGGAGATAACAGCACTGCACAGCCCCTGTTTCGTTTTTCTGTTCTCTTTGAGTCTCCTCATCACAATGACCGTCCCTGCTCCGTTCCTTAATTTCCTGCCTGGATTCAGTCACTCTGCTCTCCCATTAAGGGCAGTTTTGTGAATGACATCTTTGAAAGCTTTCATTTGCCTGCGAGGAAAATGACTGCTTACTCATCCCCTTTGGGAGAGTGAGTTTACCTTCCAAAGAAATCTCTTTTTTCAGCACTTTGTGCCGGAGTCTTTGGAATTTTCTCCGTGCACTTGCTGGCTGCTCCTTTGGGCCACCTCCAGGAAGGGAAACACACGTTCATGCTCGTTTAAGCAAAATAATGGGTGACTTTCAGGCTCTAATGGCTCATTTTTCAGGCAACTTTTTGCGTAGGACAAGGTGATTCTCTGTCAGCTTCTACTGAAAGTTGTTTCAAAGTTGCAGCAATTTCTTCCTCTGTAGGGCTGCTTCTCCCCCTTCAGCCTTGTGATGTTTCAGTTTGACTCTTTGGATGCTAATAAAATTCTGGATTCTGATTCCTTTCAAATTGCTCTTTGGGACCAGGGGAATGGCATGGAGCTGAGGCAGAGAAGGGTTAGGATGGATTTTAGGGAAAGTTCTTCACCCAGAGGGTGTTTGGGCACTGACCAGGCTCCCCAGGGAATGCTCACATTCCCAAGGCTGCCCGAGCTCCAGGAGTGTTTGGACAATGCTCTCAGGGGCAGGTTGGGATTGCTGGGGTGTCCATGCAGGGCCAGGAGTTGGACTCGATGATCCTGGTGGGTCCCTTCAGGACATTCTGTGATTCTGTGATTCCCTGAGCTTTTTTAATCCTCACTTTATGGCTTCTTTTCAGAGCAACTGCAGCAAGTTTGCAACCAGGCTTAGCAAAGATGAGGATGAGGTTCAAAAACTTTATCAAAAGATAACTGAGTGCTCATCACAGCTCTTGACCTTGCCTTTCCTTGAGCAGGTGTAATCAGAGTCTTTAAAGCTGGAAAAGACCTCCAAGATCACCAAATCCATGCATTAACCCAGCACCACTGAGTTCACCACTAAACCCTGTCCCCAAGTGTCACAAAGACGTATAAAACTTCCCAAGGCCACCAAAATCTGACCCAGCAGAACTCCCAGCTCCCGAGCACATTGTGCCTTATCCACCAGGACTGCTGGTTCCTGCAATTTGCTCTCCACACTTTTCCTCACTGCGAGTCACCAGGCAGGTTTTTTTTTTTTTTTTGTCCCCATTTCATGGAAATTACATGGTTTGGTGCAATGCTCAGTCAGACAGAAATACCTCAGCAAAGTGGTTTTCAATTTGTTTTTCACTGAGATGCTCACTTGTGCATTCCTAGGGAGACTTTGGGACTGCTGATCTCTGGGAGCTGTAGGGGATAAAACAAGGTTATTTTCATAGAGCTGCACTTGCCTTGTTTCTGGTCTCTTTTTGGTAACTGCATCTTGTGCCAGACATTCAAAAGAAGGAATTTTATTCAGTCTCTTGTCCTTGTTATTAGTCTGATTCTGTCCTTTCCTCTTTTCTCAACTTTAGGAGTAGGAAGTGGCCTTTTCTACAGACCCTCATAGGCTCAGCCCCAATAAACTCAGCAAAGTTCAGGCTCCTCAGTCACTTGGAGGAATTTCAGACAAGTTCTTTGGAATCTAGCAGGGACAATGACTGTCACATGCTGTGCCAGCGCCATGGAGTGATGCCAGTGCCATGTCATGGAGCTGTGGCACCATATTAAGTGACAGGGTAGAGCCAGCCTGTCCTCCTTTATAGCCATGGCTGGGGTACAGCTGTGCTCCTGCACGGGGCTGTGTGGGAACAGCATCCATTTGAATGCTTTAATTCCATCTGGATCTTCTTGGCACTGTTCAGTGGCCCCACAAGAGCTCTTGTTTGAGGCAGCGTAGCTGAACAACCCCATTTAATGCACTAAATAATCCATTGCTATGTGTTGGTCAGAAAAGAAGGATGGAGAAGTCCTAATTAATCAGATCTCTTCCTAATTGGCTGTGGCAGAGAGATTTCTCAGCGTGCCAAGTGCGCACAGTGGCCTGAGTGGTTGGCTTTGCCTAAATGAGAGAGAGGCTGCTCCTGCAACCGCTGTCCCGAATTTGTTTGGATTTGCTTTGAGGAGCCGGCAGCAGGGTGTCAGGTGGATTAATCCTGGCGTCTGTACATCCTGTCCCACAGTGTCATCCCTGTGCCTCCCACCCATTTTGCCCAGGAGTTCGACTGCAGCACTTTTAGCCTTGAATTTGGAATTGTTCTGATGAGGGCCCTGTGAAATAGAATTTGACTGGCAGCTCTGGAGCCAGGGATGCTCCAGGGGGTGAGTGAGGGGAATTAAATTGTTGGCTGTGTGTCATTAAGGAAAAGAGAGAGGGATTTATGGTCTTGGCCGGTAATTTTTAAAATTTTTGTTCAAAAAACCTTTAAAACCCCTTGATTGGACAATGCAAAAAGTGCAGCTTTGCAGCATTTCCAACCATTAAAACATGATGTCGACCATTTGTGTTGTTTGCTCATCTGATCTTGGTAACTTTGGATCACCTCTCTGGTCTAGATCTGCTCCCTTGGTGGGGAATGGTCCAAACCAGACCTGCTGGGCAGGGATCCCTTCTCAGCTGTCTCCAGGTTGGATGGAGAACTCTGGGTGCTGTGAATGTGCCAGACAGAAAGCTCTGACCCACTGGCCCTCTGAGCTTCTGTATTTTCTGTACCTAAAGGAGCTCCAGGACAACTGGAGAGGGACTTTGGACAAGGGCCTGGAGAGACAGGACACAGAGAATGGCTTCCCACTGCCAGAGGACAGGGATAGATGGGATATTGGGAAAGAAATCCTTCCCTGTGAGAGTGGGGAGGCCCTGGCACAGGTTTCCCAGAGAAGCTGTGGCTGCCCTTGGATCCCTGGAATTGTCCAAGGCCAGGTTGGACAGGGCTTGGATCAACCTGGGATAGTGGGAAATGTCCCTGCCCACAGCAGATGGAACTGGGTGAGCTTTAATGTCCCTTCCCACCCAAACCATTCCATGATTCTGTGATTTGAGCAATCCCCCAGGAAACACTGTGAGTTATGCCCAGACATTTAAAAGGAGCCTGTGCTGCCCTTCAGCCCAGCCAGGAGCCCTTTTGTGCCAAACAGGTCCCGTGGAGATGCCAGAGAGGAGGAGCTGCTCTGTCCCAGCCCATCCCAGGGGAAATCTCCCCACAAAGCTTTAGGTTTTGCAGTGATTCCTCATTTTCTCCATCTCACAGATAAAAACCAGCAGCTTTTCCCACACCAGCAGCAGCACAAAAGATGAGATGGGTACAAGTGAGGAGATGAGATAACACTGGGGTAAGAATGGCTGCAATCAGCTTACAATGAGATCATATCAAATGTGTTGTGAAAGTTCTAATAATTAATTGTTTCTTAAACTGTGCAGTCTGTTTGTTTGATCTTCCCTCTGCATTTCTATAGCAGTGTATCATTTATTTTCCTTCATCTCTTTTTTTTTTTCTTCCCTTGTGCACCATATTTCTATACTTCAGGCTTGATTCAGTAACCATAGCAATGAAATAAATGCATTGTCTTCATTTACAATGGTGTCTAAATAGGTGCTCAGCTCCCTGTAAGTCCTTTAACAAGGGATGGTTCCCTGCCACCACAATGAGAAGGCTTTGGGTGATGTTATTGAAATCATTTTCACTTTGATTTCGTGACACCGAGTCCAAAAGTCTCTGAAAATGCATTCGTGTCTACTTCATTGCTCAAGAGTATATACATAGAAATATAAAACCCCAGAACTTTCCAGGGGGGGTTCTTTGTGGAGAGAGGGAACATGGTTGGCTTTATGTCTTTCCAAATACAAAGAGATGCATTAATATCTTTTATTTGTCTACACTGTCCTCACACTATCAATAACCCAGAAGTTTCTATAGACAAGGAACAAAAAGAAGGCAGACTGACTTCTTGTCTGAGAAGGAGTGAATACTCCTGAGCCTGGGCAGTCCTTACAGGAGTAGATGTAAACTGTTTTCATTCCTAGGATTAAAAATAAAAGCTGCAAATGAAAAAAAAAAAAGAAAAAAAAAAGAAAAAAAGAAATAAACCTTCTCCTTTTGTGTTCCCAACAGATTGCTTTTGAAACTCGGTGGCAGACATGTGACTTCATTCACTTTTAGTATATTAATTCTGTTTGTCAGAGTCTTATGCAAACATAATTCAGGCATTTTCCAGAACACACAGAAAGATTCCTTTTCCCTTTATTCTGCAGCCAGGTTTGCACCCCACAGCTCTTGGAGGAGTTGCACTTCACATCTGGGCAGATCTCTGCAGCTGTTTTCTTGGGATCGTGTGCCACAGAGAATCATGGAATGGTTTGAGTGGGAAGGGACTTTAAAATCAGCTCATTTCACCCCTTGCCATGGCCAGGGACACCTCCCACTATCCCAGGTTGATCCAAGCCCTGTCCAACCTGGTCTTGGACACTTCCAGGGATCCAGGGGCAGCCACAGCTTCTCTGGACAACCTGTGCCCACCCTCACAGGGAAGGATTTCTTTCCCAATATCCCATCTATGGCTTCCTCTGGCAGTGGGAAGCCATTCCCTGTGTCCTGTCCCTCCATCCCTTGTCTCAACTCCCTTTCCAGCTCTCCTGGAGACACTTTAGGCACTGGAAGATGCTCTGAGATCTCCCTGGAGCCTTCCCTTCTCCTTCCCTCTCAATCAGAGAGTGCTGGGGTGGGTTCATGCTGGAATTGCAACATTTCCTCTCTTCATCCCATTCTTTCCCTACCTCTGCCACAGCAAAAACGCTGCATTGGTGTCCACATTTATCCTGCTCCACACTGAATCCTACTTGGATCAGTCCAGGCTGAATCCTACTCGGATAAATGCAAAGTGAGCGTTGCTACATTCACCACCAACCCCTCTCGGATGGAGCAGTGCTGCAGCTCCTGAGATTTAAATTTAAAGCTTTCAGCTCCAGGCATATTCCTTAAAAGAAAAGCCTTATTATCCCTTTTTTACATCTGAAGCTTGGATTTCAAGGAAAGAAAGAGACTAGAAAGGATTTCAACCATCAGCAATTTAGAGCCCTAAATTAGACTTCCCTGAAAATTTTGCACAGAAATATTTTCTGGCCAAAAAGATGGGGTTTTAATTAAGGGGAATTATCTCATTAGGATGATTTTTTTTTTTTTTTTTAATCTTTGGATACTGAAGCCTCTCAAAAATCCATTTTGGGCTGTTGATTGTGTATATGTGTGTTGACATATGGGTGTGTGTATGTGCTGTATAAACAGCTATTATCTGAATTTTTGTGGTTTTTTTTCATGACAGTTAGAAAAATCAGAGGGGTAAGAATAGATTAAAATGTGATTTTTGTATTTTATTTTATTTGGGCTCTTCAGGGGAAAGGAAAGAATTTTCCTACCAGCCCTACTTTTATCAGTAATTCATAGCTTCTGGCCATTGCCTGTGTGTTATAAATGCCCAATTGCAAGAGCCAGGTGCTGACTCTGGACTTTTAAACTCTGTATATCTCTAATAGACTAAATCAAGGAAAAAAAAAAATCTCTTGCAAGTGTATGGCGTGGGTAGCAGCAGGAGAGGCAATTTATCCATTCCCTGGGGCTTGCAGGGAGTCTGGAAATTGAAATTGAAGCTGAGCCCTGTGTCCAGGGGACGTCACTTCTGTGTCACTTGCCCATGTGGTACTGAACCAGTTCTCACCTGTGGCACCAGCGGGGTTTGAGCCTTCACTGGGGGCTGCAGCAGAGGGAACTCTCCATTTTGGGCACTCACAGGGGATTTTGGACACACAGGGGGTTGTGCTGGGTCTCTCCAAAGGAGAGCTTTGTGTTGTCCTTGACTCGGGAGAGAAAAAAAATCCTTTTATCTTCTGACAACCTTCTCAAGTGCAATTTCTTTTTCCTTCCCTTAGTGCTGATTTAGGTGTCAGTGCAAAAGGATAACGAGTTTGGGGTGATTTTTTTTAGGGGAAGGTGTTAAAGGCAGAGGATGAGCCTTGATATTGCAATAAAATTGGAGTGAAGCCTCTTTGCCTGCTCCTAAAATAGAAGTGAAGCTGGACAGACCCCTGAACCCTGAGCTATGACAACAGAAATAATGAGATTTTGGTGATGATCAGCCCTTTCTTTTGTGTATGTCTCAAAGCAATAGAGGGAATGGAAATGTTACAGGAAAACAAGGCGTTCATCCTCTGCCACCAGAAAATTCACAGGATTTGGAGCAACCTGGGATAGTGGAAGGTGTCTCTGCCCATGGAGGATGAACTTTAAGGTCCATTCCAATTCAGATNAACCTGGGATAGTGGAAGGTGTCTCTGCCCATGGGGGTTGAACTTTAAGGTGCCTTCCAACTCAGACTATTCTGGGATTCTATTATTCCTTTCCAAAAAATTAAAATTAAAAAAAATCTCTTAATGCTGTTTAGGTAATTCCCACTCTGGCCTTATTTTTTTATCCTCTCCCTCACTTCTTTGGGAACCCTTGGGAAACAACTTTGCCAACTCCCGATGTCACAGGGTGTCACCCTGTCACTGCAGCTGCACTTTTCAAGGCTTGTGCTTTGCTGGTTTTCGTGACTGGGTGGGGGAAATCCGATCCTCTCTGTTTTCTTCTCTTCACTTTTGAATGCAAAAACCTTAAAAAAAAGTAAGAAGGGAACCTAATGGATGTGTTTTCTGTGCTAAAAGTGACAGCATGAAACGGGAGAAACCTGATTTCTGACAAACCATTTTAATTTAGGTTTTTTAAGACAGACTTGGGCAGGTCCCAGAAAGAAAAGCAAACCCTCTTGTTCTTGTAAACCATTTTCTTTCTCACCTAATGCAACCCAAAATAGTTCATGACAAACCTTAGTGTTTTCTTAGCATAATATTCAGGTTCCCCATAGTTCTGACTTTATTAGGAATTATTGTAGCAATGGCCTGATTAAAAATACAGTTACTATAAAATCGCAAGGGATATCTCGTGCCTGCAAGTTCACTTCCAGGGATGGGGCAGCCACAGCTTCCCTGGGCAACTTGTGCCAGGGCCTCCCCACCCTCACAGAGAAGAATTCCTTGCCAATATCCCATCCAACCCTGTCCTCTGGCAGTGGGAAGCCATCCAGAGTCTCCCCCCTTCCACTGCTGCCCACGGGGGTTTCTGGGCTGGGTCATGTCCAGCTCTCACCCACCAGCATCCCCAAATCCTTCTCCCAGGGCTTCTCCATCTGCTCATCCCCAGCCTGGATTGACCCTGGGGGCTGCCCGGACTCAGGTGCAGCACCAGCACTTGGTGTTGTTAAATCTGTCAGATTCCCATGGGATGCTGCTGGAGCTCCTCCAGGCCCCTCTGGATGGCATCTGGCTGACCCTGGATGTTGATATGTGGGAACTGATCCCAGCCCCTGTGGATACCTGAACTGATCTGAGCCTGATCCTGGGTGTCACTCAAGTTATTTAGGAATGGATTCTGTGATCTGTCATTCAGGGCCATCAGGGAATTCAGTCCATGAGTCCCAAGCATATGTCAGTGCAGTGGATGGCAGCATTCCCTGGTTTCCTCGGGACATTTAAGGAATTCATTTCCCAGGCAGTTTCTTTTGATGACCGTAATTGGATCCTAATCATCTTTGTACATGTAACATTAAGTTTTTCATTTGCCTCATTAACTGTTGCTCTCAAATTTTGATGGTCAAATATTGATGAAGTACCAAGCTCTGGGACTGATCTTGTCTTCATTTACCAAGTCCAACAGGGGGTTGGGATTTTTTCATCTTAGAAATTTTCATCAATTCCCCTGGGTGCACAGTTCCATCACTTTTCCTTTCGCCAGAGGAAAATTTATCACAGCTGAAGTGTCCAAGCTGGACAGGGCTTGGAGTGACTGGGATAGTGGAAAATGTCCCTGCCCATGGCAGAGAGGGAATGAGATGAGATTTAAGGTCCCCTCCAACCCAAATCATTCTGTGATTCTATAAGAATTTGTATTTCATGGACATGCAGAATTTAAAGTCACCTGGAAATCAAAGACAGGCTCTCCAGTCCTGCCATTCCTACTTTTAGGCCTTTCTCACAGCATCCCCAGTTTTTCAAGATCCTTTAAAAACGTGGTTGGCAGGAATGGATTTCATATTCCAGCATTAGCCTCGATGCTGCTGCGAATGAAAATCAAGTCACTCTTTCCTCCCACTCCTCCTCTGCTGTGCACATGTCCGTGAATTGCATTAGTGCTTTTCATCACAGCATCCTAATGGCATCCTAGTGCTAAGCTTTTTGGCTACTGTGACCCCTAAATTACTTTTAGATGCTATTTTCCATTATGTAATCCTTTGTTCTCTCCATTCCTGCTTTCCTGCTCTCCTGGCTGAACACACACTCGTGTATTAAAATATGGGTTTGCTGATTGAGCCTAATGTACTAAGGAATCCGAGCTGATTTTATGGCCACCTCACACTCCTTAATGCTTATTATGATGTCAAACTTTGTGTCATTCACGAATGTTATCAGCAGTGGTTTTGTGTTTGTTTCCAGCTCCCATAAAGAAAATTTAATAGTGTTAGACCTAAGGCAAGGCCTTTAAAAGGTGATGCAATGCTTGGGAAATGGCTGGAGTGGTTTATTTTGTAGCCAGTGGGAAGCTGGGGGTGTGTAGGAATAATTCTGAGGTTCTCAGTGGTGCAGATGAATGGGTACTAGTGATGTTTGTGATGTTTATTACTGGTCAATATTGTCCAATAAATCCCTTTAAAAAAAGAGTAAAAATGAGGCAAACATGGGCAGGTAACTCAGCCAGCTGGGCTGTCCCTTTTCCTGCTGGGATTAATGGAGAGAGTAGATCTGGGACTTGGACACCTGGAATTGCCTCCTCTCTCTACAGCCTGTTGAAGGATGTCAGCATTCTCTCCTGAACCTGGGCCCTGTGAATTATTCCTTCCCCCCAGCATCTAAACAATGATCTTCCCTTCTTCTGGCTCTCTAATTTGGGGTGCCAAGCCCCTATGAAATTCCCTCAATAAATAACATCAAGAAGTCGCATCAACCTCTCAACATTCAGGAGTCATTTCAGGCTCACATTTCCCAAGCAGCCTTTAATGCTTCCCCTGCCTGCTTTTGGTTTGCAGGGATCTTTAATTTCCTGATTGCAGACAGGTTTCTAAGTAATCTGGTGCTCTGTACACACATTTTCTACAATTTTCAGAAAAAAAAATCCAGCATGATATGAGCAAAGTAATACAGGACTTCTGTATAATCTTCTACATGTGAATGTTGTAGAATACCAATGTACAGCTGAGCAAATATCCAGCTCTGCTGAGTTGGTTTTTTTTCATATAAATTAACTCTGTATCTAATTACCTCATCTGCCAGTCTGCAATTTGTGTGTGTTCACACGTATATTGCTTTTGTGCTTAACTACTTAATTTCCATGAATTGTTGGCAGAAGGAGGTTGTAGAGCTTTGTGTTGCACGATTGCTGCTTGCTGAAATATTGAAATCCACATCTTAGAGGGAGGAAAGATCATTTAAAGTTGATTAAGGTGATGTTAAACAGAGTAAGTAACCAAGAGGGAATGCTGCCTACCCTTATAAACAAACCAGCACTGGAGGGAGGTCCATGAAATTTTAGACAGCAGAAAACAGCAGAATCACCTTAAAACCCCCAGATTTTCCTCCTACAAATAACTTCATTTATTTCAGAGGAGTTGGATCAGAACAAAATCTGGGCAAGATTGTAGAATTCCAAAATGGGTTGGGTTGGAAGGAGCTTTAAAGACCATCAAGGTCCAGTTCCCTGACATGGGCAGGGACACCTTCCACTAGATCAGGTTGCTCCAAACCCTTTCCAAGATGAAAGGAACCGTGTGTGCTGTGTGGGGGCCAGAGGTAAGCGTGCAGGTGGCATTTCCTGATTTTGTTGATTGCTTAATTGCAAAAAAACCCCCCTCATACACTTGGCTCAGGGTGGAATTTCTTTAACTGAACACCACTCAGAGCTCGTTAGCACCCAGCAATACACAGCAGGCAACATGGGCATGGTTCAAAAATACCTGGAGGAAGCATCCAGGCTGGAAATGATCACGTAGGAAAGCTTGAACGTGGATCCAGAGTTTTGGAGCATGTGATCAGGTAATTAATGCGCTCCCTTGTAATGAGCTGTTCTTTCTTAACGCTGCTTCTTTACTGCAGGGTGTTAAGAGTTGAGGAGTGTGTCCAGAACCACTTTGCGTTACTGGGTTGGAGGAAAGTTGAGGTGAGGCTGACAGCAGACTGATCCTGCAGTTGTTTCCACAGGAGAGCTTCAGCCTGTGTTACAGCTGGATTATCTGTGCTCTGGGAAGAAACGGGATGAAACGGCCTCCAGTCGCACTGTGGGAGGTTTAAATTGGATATTAGGAACAATTTCTTCACTGAAAGCGTGGTCAGATGCTGGAACAGGCTGCCCAGGGTAGTGGTGGAATCACTCAAGGAGCTTGGAGGTCTTTTCCAACCTTAATTGTTGAATCATAGAATGGCTTGGGTGAGAAGGGACCTTAAAGAAGGTCCCATTCCATCCCATTCCATCCCCTGCCATATCCAAGGACACTTTCCACTCTCCCAGGTTGCTCCAAGCCCTGGCAAACCCTGCCTGAAGCAATTCCAGGGATGTTCTTTTTCGCCTGATCCTGGCACTGTTTTGGCCCTGGCGATCTTTCCAGACCCTTCTCAAGCACTCTTTGGGAGATGGCACCTGCCAGAGACCATTCCCAAAAGGCAGTTTGGATGCTGCTACCCAATTCTGGAGCACAGAAGATCATGGGCATGGCCAGCCCGTGCCAGCTGCCCCTTGGCACTGGGTCAGCTGAGCTGTGGAGATGTAAAATGTCACTCCACAGTTGGAGCAAAGTTCTGGTTTAGAGCTCCCACCCTTTGTGCTGGGACCCAGCAGAGCTACTTTTAGCTACCACGAAGTGAGATGGCTCCTGTGAGCTCCCGAAGCTGCGGGAGTGCAGAAAGCTGGGCTCCACCAAAGGGCGGCTCATCCCACTTAGTTACCAATTTGGGAAGGACCAGCAGCCTTCCCGTCTCGTGGCAGAGCAGGTGCTGGTGGTGAGGGGAGAGCAGACTCCTCTGAGGGAAGTGTTGGGAGCAGAGATCACAGAATCCTAGGGAGAAGATCCTGCTCTTCTTCCCTGCTCAGGTGAAACCCCACTTGCAGTGTTGTCTCCAGCTCTGGGGTCTCCAGGGTGTTGTCTCCAGCACAGGAAAGACATGGAGATACTGGAGAGAGTTCAGAGCAAACACCAGGATGAGCAGAGGGATGGAGCAGCTGAGGGAATTGGGATTGTTCAGCATGGAGAAGAGAAAGTTGTGGGGTCACTTCCCTGTACGTTAATGGAGCCCACAAGAAAGATGGAGAAAATTTATTTACAAGGGTCTGGCAGGACAGGACAAGGGGTAATGGTTTTAAACTGAAAGCAGTTTTAGAGTGGATGTTAGGAAGGAATTGCTCCCTGTGAGGGTGGTGAGTCGCTGGCACAGGGTGCCCAGAGCAGCTGTGGCTGCCCCTGGATCCCTGGCACTGTTGAGGGCCAGGTTGGATGGGACTTGGAACAAGCTGGGATAGTGGGAGGTGTCCCTGCCCATGGCATGAGCTTTAAGGTCCCTTCCAGCCCAAACTATTCTGTGACTGTATGGTTCAAGGATTAAGTTTGGAAAAACCCTCCAGGATCACCGTGTCCAACCTCGTGCTTGGTGCCTCCAGATGGAAGCACCAGAGGCCTGCACCAAGGGGCAAGCACCTGGCCAGCTTGGACAGCAGGGATGACATTCATCCCTCTGGAAAGAGCAGCTTTGCACGAGGCTTGGATAACCCAGAGCCCTCCTGTGGGATGTGAGCGTTGCAGAGCTTTAAAACCATCAGGGCACAGCACGGAAAGGAGCCCTCAGCGAGGGAGCGCCGCGTTTGCGCGAATTGCGACAGCGCTCGCTCTCATCCCTGCTAACTCCAATCCAAAAAGTGCTGATTGGGAGAAGAAAACTTTCAGCTAATTACTGTCATTTTTTTTTCCTTTAATTTTTTTTTTCCCCTGTGAGCTCTGACTACTGTTCTTAATTTCCTGACCAGCTTGCGCCCTTCCCCCGCGCCTCTCCGAGCATCTGTGGTCGTTTCAAATTGAGCTGTACTACCTGCTGCTCCGACTTTCCAACATACCCCACCAGTTGGTTTGCCAAACAGTGAACTGCCAGCCATCTGCCATCCGAGGCAGAATTTACATTGTTTCATCTTAAAATAACGCCTTCGGAATATCAAGTAACTCTCGGCATCAGGTTTTGCGCGCTGAAAATCGGCCGGGATTCAAAACAAATACCAAATGTGCCTCGGAAAGGAGCGGGGAGGGGAGTCAGGGGGGAAAGTTGGAGAGGTAAAGTTTTGAATTTGCTGGTTACCTGATTGGGAGTGAGATGACAAGGCTGAGGATTTTAACCTTGAAAAGGCAAACTCCTTTAGAATCATGGGATGTGGGAATGGTTTGGGTTGGAAGTCACCCCCTGCCATGGGCAGGGACACCTTTCACTATCCCAGGTTGCTCCAAGCCCTGTCCAACCTGGAACACTTCCAGGGATGGGGCAGCCACAGCCTCTCTGGGCAACCCATTCCTTTTTTCAGGCAGAGGCAATTTCATAGGAGGCGATGGGTTGGAGCAGCAGGATCCAGGATTGGTTTCTGTGCATAGTCTTGTACCCTCTGAAATTTCTTTGAGTCAAACACTCCTTGGCCCTCAATTTCTCTGTCTTCAAATACTCAAAATCAAGTATTCACAAATTCCTGGCCTTCAGTGTGCAATGTGTGTATGGTTTTCATGACTACACAATTAGCTGTGAATTAATGAGGCAGTTCATGGAATCACGCAATATCCTGAGTTGGAAGGGACCCACAAGGATCTTTGAGTCCAGCTCCTGGCTCTGCCCAGGACACCCCAACAATCCCACCCTGTGCATCCCTGAGAGCATTGTCCAAATGCTCCTGGAGCTCTGGCAGCCTTGGGAATGTCACCATTCTCCAGGGAGCTGTTCCAGTGCCCCACCACTTTCTGGGGGAAGAACCTTTCCCTGATATCCAACCTAAACCTTCCTTGGCACATTTCCAGCCATTCCTCTGGGTCCTATCCCTGGTCACCAGAAGAGATGAGTGCCTGCCATTGTAGCAGAGTATTAACTTCGTGGAGATCTAAATTACCTGAATCCTTAATCCCAGTCATTATGAAGAAAATAATAAATTTACTAAAAATGAGAAGCACATTCTGCTGTTTTTAAAGAAAGTATGAGGCTTTAGGACATATCCTTAAAGCCCTATCCCTGGATTGGGACCTGGTGATCTTTAAGATTCCTTCCAAGCCATTGGTACCATTCTCTATCTTAGTGACAGTGCCCTGAGAAGTCTTTTGAACTCAAACAACACCCACCACTCTGTACCTGCAGTGAAGCTCTCCACAGGTGATGTCTGCTTGTAAAAGTTTTTAAATAAAAGATGGATCTGATCACTGACCATGGTTTCTCTGATCAGTCGTGGTTCCTGGGATCTAAACCATAATTTCAGCCAATATTTCTGCTTGGAGAGGTCCATCAGCACATCCAACCTGTGGCCTGTTATGAAAGGCAGCGAAAAAAAAGGGTTAAGATATCACCAACAGTCTTTCACTTGTCTCTCTCTCCTCTTCCAAACCTTCCACACGGTTCTAAAATTTCTTGAGCCCTAAAAAAATTGCTTTAATGTGGTGGTTTCTTCAGGCAGTGTGCTGGAAATATCCTTGCTGGCGAAGGAATCATGGATAGTGACAAGTCCAATTAAATCAGCTGCCTTCAGTAATGGAAGGTGCAGGAACGTAGACATAGGAATGTGTGGAAATGTCAGCCCACAAGATGCATTCCCAATGTATTTAGCTCTTGTAAAGGGGAAAATGAGTGCATATCCCAGCACACAGGGTAATAGCAGGCTCACTCTCCTCATCTCCCAGAAGTGTGGGAAAGGTCCATTTGGAGCAATATCCATTTGTTAATAGTAAATTAATCCCTTCAGATGGAATCATCACAGAACTGACATGTCTCTGTCTCAGCCTGGGGCACCTTGTGAGGGTCAGATGGCTTTTCTGTGGTGCCTAATACATGCTAAAAACTGGGGAACACTCCTTTCCAGCAGCACCTCCTCCGGGATCCATAAACCTGGATGGAACTCATGTTTTGGGCCAAAGAACAGGAGCACATCAAATTGATTACTTAAGCACTCAGAGGGGGACTGATCTTGCTTGGCTTTATCTGTTTAAGAGTAATGGCATTAACCTAAACATTCCATTATCCATGGAAAGATAGCAGCTGTTCCTGGGAGCAATCCAACATGTCCCAGGATTGGTCTGGAGCCATTCTAACTCAATGGCAATTTGCCCCCTCCTTTCTGCTGAACCTAAAAAATTAACTAGAACTGCCTGCCTGCAATGCCCATGTCCCTGGAAGTGTCCAAGGCCAGGTTGCTCCAAGGCTTGACCAAGGCTTGGAGCAACCTGAAGCAGTGGAAAGTGTCTCTGACCATGACAAGAGTTGGAACTAGATGAGTTTTAAGATCCCTTCCAACCAATCCGTTTTGGAATTCCATGATCTATGACTGTATTTTAAATAAATCCTACTGAAATAGATGCTACCTCCCATTTTTTGTTCCAGAAATGGCACACTGGGTCTTTCTCTTGCCAGGATCCAACAGATGCATTTGAATTTATTTTTTTTTCCCACTGATTTTCAAAAGGCTGAGCTCTTTTCAGTTGAGCATTTGGCCTCAGGAGACCACTTTATATTCCAAGTCAGGGCTGGATGTCCGTGGTGACAATGCTCCATTTAGATGTTTAAGCTTCAAATCAAGTGGATTGACCCATCTTCATGCCTAGAACTTTGAATTACTCTTCAGAAGTGCCTGGGGCCGAGTCAGTATTGTTCTGTTGAAGAACCAGGCAGTGTTCTGGGCACTTGGAAAGTCAATCTACTCACTGTTAAAATTATATCAGGATTCCTGGTGCAGTCAGACAGATTTGGACCTGGATGGTGACCAGGCATGGTTAGAAAACTTGGACAGACAAGAAGCTATTCCCAATTGGCTCTTGGGATGCAACCAGTAGGTTTGGGAAGGAAAAAAAAGTTTAGCTGTTTTTCGGGCCTCAGGGGCAGCAAATGGGAGCTGGCCAATTTTTTGCCAGTCTAGGTGGTAGCTGGAGTCTCTTGATTGAAGTGTGCTTAATTGAAGTGCTCTGAATTCATGCCAGGCACCTGCATTTTAGGTGTTATAAAATCTGAGCAGAGACCTGGAGCAGCCCACGGTTTGCTTGGTTTGCTCAGAACTGGGCAAGAACCCAGACTCTGCTTTTGGAACTTGCTGCATTTTTATATTCTCATTCCTCAGTAGCCACTACAAGCCCCAAACCCACTTAGGCCAAGTGTTTGCTGTCACAAGATTGTCCTGTCTCCAAACCCTCTTCTGGTCCCTGTATAGGATGAGAGGTATTTTCAAGGAACAGATGGTGGGAATGCAGGATAACAAAGAGATCCATTAGTGAAGGTATTCAGTGAATTTCCTCCAGTGCCTCCTCTCCCAAAGGTCTCACAAAAGGTGGTTCAGGCTAAAACTACTCCTAAACCTCAAGAAAATAACTTGAGTTAGGACTTGAGGGTGGCGAGGCTCAAGCTGGGAGATGTGACTTTACCGCAGCTCCAGCAAAAACAGTGGGGGATATTGATACCCAAATTGCTTCCAAAATGGTCCTGAACTGGGAAAATTACCCATGTTGAGCTTCAGGCTGGCACATTCAACCTACTCACAGGCAAAGTAGGTGTTTCAAAGCCATCAACACAAACCCTGAGTTTCTCTGGTTGCTGATGTGTCATGTCTCTCCTCATTCACACTGAGAAGCTCAGCCCCTGCTAATCCTTTCACCTGCCAGCTGTGTTTGAAGATTAGCAAAAAAATCTGTTTCCCCTTGTCCAAGGTCTCAGAGACGCTTCATCAGAATTGAATTCCAGCTATCCAGTGCTCTTAAGCCTCACAGAAACACTTGAAAACAGTTCTCCTTTTAGAAAACCCGAGGATGAAGGATTAGATCATGTTCTGTGATTTGCATTTATCAGTAAATGCATTTACGGGCAAATCTTGTGGTTTCTTCTTTGTGCCTAAGCTGAAGGTCAGCCACCAAAAATGCTCAGCAGCTGTCAGGGAGAAAAGGAAAAAGGGACTACAAGAATTATCCCCTGGCAAAAATTGCTCTTATTTTGGGAGAAGTTCTGGACTTTTTAGATGGGTTCAGGCTGTGAGAATCCAACTCCTTCAGGTTTCTGGAAGAGAAATCTGTGTTTGACTCTTAATCTCTTTGATATCTCTCTGTTAAAAAAACATTTTATAGGGAAAAAAATGTGAAAGTCAATGTATTTTCACAGTTTTGTTGCCATCAGTGATAGAATTACCCACAAAAGATCAAACATCATATTTTTCTTCCAGTTCTGTAAATAACTTCAAGCTTTTATAGCCCAAAGAAATGTATCAATGAAAATATTGGAGATATAAATATTAGTGTCCATAACCCTTGTACTGTTATTTATAAGAAACCGAGGAAGCATGGGAATGGTAGGTAGATTAATTGAAAAATGAACTTTTTTAAAGGAAAAAGGCACAATGAGCAACCTTGTGCTTGGTGTGGCACCCAAGTTAATGCATGGAGGGCTCTCAGGCTGTTGTCATCTGAATTATGTCACTCTGAAAGGAAGTGCTGCAAAGGGGATAATTGGTAGGAAGTTCATTTCCATCCTGATATAAATGGACTCGTCCATTTTGTGGTACAGAAAAAAAAAAAAAGAAAAGAAACGCCCGTCAGAATTAATTCTAGGTCTGTATATAGGCCATTTATAAGACTGAAATAGATAAAACTTGGGCAAAGGAAGCTGCTGAGGTCAAATTTAGCCATGGGAGTGATGTCACTGAGAAGCAGTTGGTAGAAATGTTCACAAAAAATGATGGAGAGAAGATCACTGAAGGGCAAAAAGCCGGAGAGAACTTTTCCCATGTGCATTTTCATGCCTCAGTGCAACCTCTCAGCCTGGGCAGCATCTCTGCTGTGTGGAGAAAGGAATGTTTTTAGTCTGAGAAAAGCCATTCATTTGTTTCCCCTCTGAGAGACTCATCCTGCATAAGATGCTGTCTGTGGGAGGGTGGAATTCAGGAAATGTTCAACTCCTGTGCTGGGAACGGGGGCTGTGGACTGAATTCCACCTGGGAAGCTCTGTGCTCTTTGTACCTGACAGGGCTTGACCTTCTGCACAGAAATAGCACTGATGCCATGTAGAGCTTGCTGAGACAAACAGGTGCAGGGGTTCAGGCATGGAGAAGACAAATGGTGGAGGCAATATGCTGGAAAAATAGCCAGAATCCAATAAAAAATGATTTAGTTTGTGAGCTGCTGCCTAATATCTGACCCAAGGGTAACAGGCATGGTGTGAGTGGGGGTATTGAGGAGAAACAGGCAAAGGGTCTTGGAATTTCTTGTGATTTTGAGACAGTCATTCACACCCTTTGTTCAATTCTGGATCCATTTGGAAGTGAAAGTCATGGAAATTAGATAGAATAGAATGTTAGAGGGTGGGTTTAGATTAAATCTGAGGAAGGAATTGTTGCCTGTGATGGTGGTGAGGCCCTGGCAGGTTCCCAGAGAAGCTGTGGCTGCTCCTGGATCCCTGGAATTGTCCAAGGCCAGGTTGGCCAGGGCTTGGAGCAACCTGGGATAATAAAATTGAAGATATTTGAATATTAGGATTGTAGAAACTTGGATAGTTTAGACTGGAAGAACCTCTGGAGGTCTCTGGTCCAAGCCTGTGCTCAAAGCAGGTCCAGCATTCCTCAGGTTGCTCATGGCTGCGTCCAGGTGAATTTTTAATGAGTGAAATGCTTTTCCCTCTTACAGCTTTTGCTTCTCACCCCTCCACTCTGCACCTCTGAAGGAGGCTGGGTTTGTCTTCTGTACCCCCTCTTTAATAGTTTAAGAAAACAGTCCAAGAAAACAGATTTCCATCAGCATTCCCTTCTTTGGAGGAACCAAATTTTCAGCCTCTCCTTTGTTTGATGTGTCCCAAACCCTCAACAATCTCAGTGACCTGCAAGGCAGGGGGACAAAATTTGTTTGAAATTTTTACCAGGAAACCAGGTAAAAATTCTTTCTTGAGAACCTGTGCCTGAATTCCTGAATTCCTGCCTCTGTGATGATTTAGCAACGCTATGGACTGTCCAGGAAGGTTGTGCACCATGGCTGAGCCTTACAGGACAGAGAAGTAGTTGATGGGGACATGCAAGAAACCAGATCAAAAGACTCCTCATGCTGTAAAAAAAAAGAAAAAAAAA
>VWYP01003591.1:23835-39058 GCA_013400435.1 Pycnonotus jocosus | reverse complement strand
AAAAAAAAAAAGAAGAAAGAAGCTTTTCTTGGTTTTTTTTTCTGATTTTCATTTTAGTTTGAATCAGTTCCTTGGTGTGGTTCAGAAAAGAGTGGTTTGAGCCATTCTTCCTGGAGATATTTTCAGGTTTTCCTTGAAAAAACTGAAACACCTGCTGCCTGTCACAGATTCCTAGAGGCAATAACATTCTTGAAGTGAAATAAACTCATCAATTTTAGTGAGAGAAAGGGGAGATTCACAGCCAGGAACCTGGGGCTGGTCAGAGATGTTCAGTGCATGTGTGTTCTGTATATCCAGGGTATTCTCTAATACAGCTCCTTCCAATCTGTGAGTTCTTGGTTGAGCTATTTTGGGGAGGGAGGTGGAAAGGAGTGAGGGGAAGTTACTGAGATGTTGGCATTTTGAAGTTACACTTTTCCAGAAATGAAATGGAATTTCTGATCTTTCCGTTGTGAAACCATTTTTGAGGAAATCGCATTTTTACCTTGCTGTCTTTACCTTGCTGTTATCCCCATTTTGACCTGTAATACAATAAAAGACGTAATTCTTCGCTACATTTTCTTTATTTCATGGCCATCTTTTATTTCCTTGTGATTATTTTTTTGATGGTAAGGGAGGGAAAAAGACAGGGATAAAAAGCATGACAAAGATGAACATAATTGCGATGCACAGAGAAGACCAGAAGAACCCTAATTCAGAGTTGAAAAATGGTGATTTCTTAGGAAAATGAGAATCTTCCATAAAAATGCAGCTTTGCCACCGAAGTTTTCATTTCCAGGCAAAATTCTTTTTTTTTTCAGAAGAAAATCTAATGGCTTCCACATTTCTGCTCAGTGATGCTGCTGCTCTAAAAGCCCTTTGTTGATGGTTGCTATAGAAAACCTTTAGAAGAACAGGTGGGTATATATAGGAAGCTTTTAGCCCAAGAGCTTTCTCCAAATTATTTTCCTTTTACATCAACGCCTGATCCTGACAAAATAGATTTACAGATGGCCACGTCCTAAATCTCCTTTTAATTAGGGCAACTCAGAAGCACTTCCTGAGCATCCCTGAGAGTTTGCTGGTCTGGAAGTGGGCAAATCTCTCTGCTGTGTATTTATTTGATGGTTTTATTTCCCACGGGCTCTGCAATTATTTATTTATATTTGGCTTAAACATCTCCCCCCCGAAGGTGACACAAAGCCCAGTTTTGAATGTTTTTTCTTTAGCAGTCCAGCTTGTGCCCCAAGCATGGTTTGGCTCGCTGAGCACAAGATCCTTTCACATCCCTCCAGCAAAATCTTCCATCAGGAAGTTGTGAGCCCTGAGAGAACTTTGAGAGAACTTATTACATTATTAATAAACTGGCTGATTAAAGGACCACGGTTCCCTCTGGCTTCTCCTAAACTGGTTTTGTTCGTGGTATTTTAATCCGGGCACATTTTATAATTAAGACATTTTGATTCCATATCTATTAACAGCGATAAGGAACCAAAATCATAATAAAAAATTGAAATAAAAGTGGAAAAAGGCCTGAGGACAGAAGCCTCAGAGACAGCCCAGTGTCCTGCAGTTGAGTGCTATTTTCTATATAGAATAGAATTCAGGTTAGGAAACACCTCCAAGATCATCAAGTCCTACCTGTGACCTGGTGCCAAGGCCACCATTGACCCATGTCCCCAACTGCCACATCCACGTGGCTTTTCAATCCCTCCAGGATGGGGATTCCAGCACAGCCCTGGGCAGCTGTGCCAGGGCCTGACCACAGTGTAAAGGTCCAAAGGAAATAAATCAAATTTTCAAGACCCACACGTGCAAAGGAATTCTCTGAACCATTTGTTTGCACATTTCCCTGTGTTGTGCACAGATTTGACCGGATTCTGCCTTATTAGACAAAGACAAAAGGTTTAATTGAGGAAAGAGGCTTTAATTATGTTCAGCATATGCAGTGGGTGTTGGCAATGCCCTTTGGATAAAAACAAAGCCCACAGGAGCTGAGCTGACACCAGGCAGGATCGCTGACTTCCAGCTGCACTGAGCTGAGCCCACTTGTGAGCCAAGCCCAGCAGAGCTGGATCCCACAAACCCCCTCCACTTTAATGTGCTCCAATTGGAGCCCAATAAAGACATCTCTATTAGGAACCTAAATGCA
Source organism: Pycnonotus jocosus (assembly GCA_013400435.1). Taxonomy (NCBI): domain Eukaryota; kingdom Metazoa; phylum Chordata; class Aves; order Passeriformes; family Pycnonotidae; genus Pycnonotus; species Pycnonotus jocosus. The sequence goes on along the minus strand of VWYP01003591.1, from coordinate 36,927 downwards.
GCCAGGGCATGGGCTTGGATTTGGCCTGGGGTTTTTAGGAAAGCCTCTGACACAGTTTTGGCCAGATTAAATTTGGCCTTTCCCAGATGGGGGCTGAGGCAGCACATGCCAGGTACCAAACTGACATTTGGATGTGGCCTCTGGTTTTGGAGTATTTGTTTTGCATGTCCTTAAACAGAATCAGGACAGTTGTCCCATCCTTGGAAATGTCCAAGGCCAGGCTGGACAGGGCTTGGAGCAACCTGGGATAGTGGAAAGTGTCCCTGCCCATGGCAGGGGGTGGAAAGGGATGGGCTTTAAAGTGCTTTCCAACCCAAAACATTTTGGGGTTGATTCTGTGATCTTTAGACCAGAGACCAGTTTTTTATCTATTATAGAAACCCTCCAAAGGAGCTTAGGGGCAAATATATAAAATTAATCATCATAATAATAAAAACCATAGTGTTGTATATTAACCCAATGCTTCAATGAGGGAATTTCTAAATATAGAGACAAAATGTTTCATGCCTACACTTCTGTGTTCCTAAGCATCTATTACAGAGTTTTAACATGTCCTTTTGAAGGGGATTTGTGGCTCAGTAGCTGCAGAAAGGAAACATTGATGTTGTCAAATACCTGCCCACAGGTGCAGAAATAGATCAGCTCCAAAGGAGAATTGGCAGCTCAAAGGCAATATGGGAATGTGGGCCTGGGTAAATGATACAGGAATGTATCGAGGCAGAAAGTAAGGAATGCAGCTTTAAATGGGTGGGAGGGTGACTAAATATTGAGGGTTTGGGGCAAATATCAAAGATGGCCCTGATGGAGGCCATGGAGATGCTCTGAGGGCTGGAGCCCCTCTGCTCTGGAGCCAGGCTGGGAGAGCTGGGAGAAGAGAAGGATCCAGGGAGACCTCAAGGGCCTAAAGGGGCTCCAGGAGAGCTGGAGAGGGGCTTGGGACAAGAGATGGGGGGACAGGACACAGGGAATGGTTTCCCACTGCCAGAGGGCTGGGATAGATGGGCTATTGAGAAGGAATTCCTGGCTGTGAGGGTGGGGAGGCCCTGGCACAGGGTGCCCAGAGAAGCTGTGGCTGCCCCTGGATCCCTGGAATTGTCCAAGGCCAGGTTGGACAGGGCTTGGAGCAACCTGGGATAGTGGGAAGTTGTCATGTTGCAAGCGGGTTGGAACAAGGTGAGCTTTGGGAGTCTCTTCCTACCCAAACCACTCTGTGGCTCTGTGATTCTGTGATTTTGTGATTCTGTGACTCTGTGATTCTGTGGCTCTGTGGTTCTGTGACTCTGTGGTTCTGTGCTGATTCTGCTTTAATTGATATCTGATCACGTTGTATGCAGAAGAATTTATTCCACAGACTTTTAAGGAGGCACTGTTAAGTTTGTCCTTCCTGCCACTTGTCACCTGCACTGTGGCAAACCAGGGCAGGCCAGCCTGCACGTGCAGGAGATGCTGCTGGTCACAGATTGGGCATTTCTGTGCCTGTTTCTCCTTCTTGAGGAGCTGTATTGACTCCAGTGCCGGCGAAATTGGTATCATGAAATGGATGATGAAGAACTCTCAAGTGGGTCAGAGCTTCATGTAACCCCATCGAGGGCTGGAGCTGAATTCAGGTGTCACCTTGGCCCTGACACAGGGATAACTTCACCTTCAAGCCTCGTGGCTTTCAGGTGGATGGTGAGGCATCTTTCAGGTGGATGGTGAAGGGTTTGTTTCATTCTGACTCACCACTGGCTCAAGAAAAGATTTATTTTTTCTCTCTCCTGGATGTTTAGTGCAATCAGCACCAACAGAAGCCTCTGCTTTTGTAGGTCACCCACCAGTTATTCTGCCTCACAGCTTTTAAAGTGCTTCCCCTCTCATAGCTCTGTGATTTTCCAGCCTTTGATAAAAGATGGGCTCCAGGTCTCCATTGAGGGTCATCAGAAATGAGCACTGTGAGCTGCTCTGGTCGAACAGCTGGAGCTGGAGCTGGCTTTCACACCCCAAATAAACAAACCAGCCCACAGAGATGTGAGCTCAAACTCACCCTGCCCTCCTGACTTCTGGAATTCGAAGGACATTTCCAGGATCCTTGTGTTGCTCTTGGATGTTTTGTAGCCCTTCCCAGACAGATGTGTGAAAAAAAAGGAAAACATTTTAATTTTACATTTCAGATCTATTTATTTGTTATTGTTGTCTAATATTGCTGCAAAATGATGTCGTGAGCCTGTGCCATCCCAAAGGAAGCTCAGAGGAGAATAACATTCCAAAGCAGAGACACCTCTGGGGAGAAAGGAAGCATTTTCTTTCCTAAGCCCCCTCCCCAAGCCTTCGGAATTCATGGAGTCAGCTCTTTCTGTATCACCAAGGGGTTCCTATTCCTTTGCAATGTGGCAGGCTATTTCTTCCCTCTTAAATTCAGTTTCATCAGCAGTTGTGGCTCAGTGTGGGGCTTTTCAGAATTCCACCGTTGTTTTTGCAGGTGATTACTTAGCACAGGACATTGGTGTTGCTGTGGACTCTCACAAACCTCTGTTGGCACTGACACAGGTAGAGCCCAACCTGCCCCCAGGGAAGGCTGGGTTAGAGGTCCTTCCCATCTTATTTTTACACTTTTTTTTGTTGTTTATTCAATTACCTGGTTTTCTCCCTTTTTTTTTTGTCTGTCTTCAGCACCGATTGTCATAATCTGCCCCCAATCTTCTTCTATTTTGTTTTGTGATGCCCTAGTAATGAGCTTTTGTCATGTACAATGACTACATCCTGTTTTCCCCCCCCCTCCCCTCCTTTATATTATAATATCATCTGCTTGGGATGTTTTGAGAAAAAAACGCAACAAGCTATGATAAATCACCCTGTCAAGTTCCCCAGCAATTCAAGCTGTTGCTGAAGTTACAGATAAAACCCAGCGAGAGGCTTTGTGGGGAAGAAAGGTGGGGGAAGGAATTCGGTTCCTCAGCGCCTGCATCCCTCTGGTGCCTGTAATGAATCCACGGGTGGGATGAAAAACGTGGGGGATGTGTCAACCTTGCTGTTGTTCCTAATGAATCGAGGAGCTATTTTGAAGAGTTTCTCAGTCTCTCAGGAGCTGTTTCCATGTTCTTCGCAACGTGGGAATTTTTTTCGTGCGTTTTGAGCGGCTCTGCTTTCCCGACCTGCGCCTGCGGTGCGGTAAAATGTGTTTAAAATTGTGTTTAGTTTTGTCAGGGTTGGCAGGTCCAAGGGTTGGGTGGAGCTGGCTGAGAACTTTCAGGAGCCCTTTGCAAAGGGTCTGAGGTTTTGCAGCAGGAAGTGGAGGCAAACCCTGATGGTTTCACAGGTGGTGTCTCTGTGTTTATTGTCAGGGATATTTGAGGTGAAAGAGCTTTTTCTTTCTCTCCTAAAGAAGCTTGGTGGCACAAGTGCTCACAAGACACTCAGACCAGTTAGTCTGTGAATAACAGAAGTTTTAGAATTTCATTTTGTGGTCCCCTCAGCCAAAATGTGAGTTCTGGCAGAGCAGGAACATCTTCCTTTCATAGCTGCTGCATCTGCTCACGAATAAAGGGCAACAGCATCCCTGAAGAGGGAAGAACTTTGCTTTCAGGTGAAAGGAAAAGGACATGAGAAGCCCAAATCCAAGGGTAGGACACAGGATGTGTTTCTTTTCTCTGAGAGCAGCCATCTTAAACTGAAATAATTCCCTGAACTGCAGCTCCTCGTGGCAGATGGGGAAGGAAACTGCCTGGATACTGAGCTGTACATAGCAATGAAGAGCAGAAGAGATCCATGATTACAGAGAGAAGGAAGAGCAAAGTTTTAAAATAGTTCTACTCCCCGTTCCCTCTCTCCCCCAGTGCAGCAATGCTTCAATAGTTTAACACATTAGTGGAAAAAATAGCACCCAGGAAAGGCATCATCCGGAGGAGCTGAGACACCATCACTTATCCAGAAATGCTCTGTGCATCAGGAGGGGGAAATAAGCCCAGTGTAAATCATGGAATGACAGAATGATTTGGGCTGGAAGGGACTTTAAAGCTCATCCAACCCCCTGCCACGGACTGGAAAAACTTCCCCTATCCCAGGTTACCCCAAGCTGGCCTTGGACACTTCCAGGGCCTCCCCAGTTCCACAGGGAAGGATTCCTTCCCAATATCCCACCTAACCCTGCCCTCTGGCAGCAGAAATTAATGCACAAAGCACAGCCTGACTTGTCCTTGTGCATTAAATTGTGCCGTGGAGATGCCCCTTGGCCCATCCACGCCGGTCCCTTTTGGGCACGTCCCTGGCACTATCCCAGGCAATTCCTGGCCGTGGTGGACAAGCCAACACAGGCCAAAGGAGCATTCCCAGTGTGGAATCTGCTCCTGGAAACCCATCTTGAGGGCCTGAGCTGGGCTGTAACATTTCAGCCTCTGGGCCACGGTGAGGTCTCAGGCGCCTTTTGTGAGAGACAGGAATCAGTGAGCGATTTCCCCGACCAAAAGGAGGTTTCTTGTAAACATCCTCTGCAAGAAAAGGTATTATTAGATCACCTTTACACACACATTAGCAGGAATAGCGTTTGGTTGTCGCTGGGCTGGGAATAGACATCTTTGAGCAGAAATGCTCGTGCTGAAACACAATTACCAGCCCCAGCTTTGCACAGCTGCTCGTGTGGGGCCTCCGTTGTGCGATGCCAGATGCGAAAATGTCCCTTTGTTCAACAGTTCCACACAGTTTGTTCAACAGACGGTGACAATTTCGTGTCGGGTTCATTCAGCTGAGCTCATCTATAAATTATGGAAATGGCCTGGGATTTCCCTGCCTGGGAGATAACTTGGTTATCTGTGCCACATGCCTGGAGCACAGGCCAGGGATGCAATGCACTCCCAGTGCTTTTGGAATCTCCAACCCAACTTTGCTCCCAGGGGGTTAAACAATCCTGCAACTCAGCTGTTTATGTGGGAGAAAAATGTCATGGCAAAGCATTATCTAGAAGAAGAGATTTTTTTTTTCCTCTCCTCACTCTTTTTCCTGGTAAAAGATAAGAAATCACATGTGTGTAGTGTGGATTCATCTGGCTGAGCTTTGAAATCGTTGCAGAAAATACCTGTGGTCTGCTTTCCACCCTCCCAGCTGGCCAGAGTGGACATGCTCCATGCCTTGGGATGCCAAATTCAGTTTGAAAGTTCCTTTGGACAGAGATCCATCATCCCTCATTATCCCAACAAAGGCCATACACATCTTGCTGATACATATATATATGTGTGTATATGTATATATATATATGTATAAATAACTATATCTATAAAATCATCTTGCCTATTAAGCCCAGAGTTGTCATGGTGATTTGAAAGCTGCTGTAATGCAGTTCATCTTATGCACAGACCCACTCTTATTTCAAATCAGCCATACAACAACTCACCTTACCTGTAACAGCATCCAACCCGCCCCTGGGGCAGCAAAAACTCTCCATAAGGTTGTGCAGCTGCTTTTTTGGGAGCATCCCCCTGCTTTGGACCTCATCTGGCTGCCAGAGGCTGTCAGCTCTTCCTGCAGCCCTAAGAATATTCCTGCTTATTTATAATTTACCAAACACCAACCTGGGCTTTTTTTTTTTTTTTTTTTTTTTTTTTTTGGGGGGGTGGGGGTTGGGGCTGTCCTGTAGGAAGAGCCTGTCAAAAGTCCAGCATGGAGGTGGGAAGCTGCTGTTCTGTCTGTGTGCTCTATTCCTTAAATATTCAATGAGGAGATAACCAGAGGAGAGGGGAAAAAAGAAAAGAGGGATTAATTTTGGCAGCCCTGTAGAGATGCTCTGCAGGGAGCAGTTCAGCTCCAGTGGAAGTCAGTGGGATGGGATCAGGTCTTGGGAAGACACTGTGAAAAAAAAAGGAGGTGGAATATTAATATTTAATTTTCAAGGGCTGGAAGTTTTGTGCCTTTCCTGAAGAGAGGCCTCCCTGTACCCATCATTATTCTCTTCCAGCTCAGGGTACTCAGATTCCATCATGAAGTGCAAAATCTGCAATTTTTTTCCCCTTCTGTATGGAAAATCAGTCGGTAGACAAAGACAAGATGCTCTTATATGTAAGATGTATATCTCTATATTATATATCCATACATTATATATATGATATTGCGAGTGCAAAGGAAATCCCACCATATAAAATGGAATCATTACTTCCTAAAATGTTTCTCAGCACTGGGAAGGAGCAGTTTCAACACGTTACTGTTCAGTACAGAGCAGGGAACAATGAGTGAAGCAGGGGGGACTTTACTCTGACCAGGATATGTGGCTGGAGCTGTGTCAGGAGAGGTTTGGGTTGGATATCAGGAAAAGGTTCTTCACCCAGAGGGTGTTTGGGCACTGGAACAGCTCCCCAGGGAATGGTGACATTCCCAAGGCTGCCAGAGCTCCAGGAGTGTTTGGACAATGCTCTCAGGGATGCACAGGGTGGGATTTTTGTCTTGTGCAGGACCAGGAGCTGGACTGGATGATCCTGCTGGGTCCCTCCCAGCTCAGGACATCCCACAATTCTGATTCCTTCACATCCCTGGGATGAACATCAGTGAAAACCAAGCAGGATTTTAACCTTTTAAAGTTGCACTTTTTAACTTTGGGAAGCCAAGGAAGTCCGAGGCAGAACAAAAACGTGACTCCTTCAGTGTGTCCTCTCCTCATTATGAATCCCTGTGGCTTCCAGCAGAGCCTTGCAGGGCTGCTCTGGAATGTATGGATGTGGGAAAGGTTGCAGAAAAAGATTATTTAAGAAACAGTACGCAATGATCTGATAAAAGATGACAACATAATTAATATCCTCGAGGAGGCAGAGTTAAAGCTCTATGAGCCTTGCATTTCTCATTTCCTGACTTTTGAGTGCTTAACTGTGCATATTTAATGTTATATTAAAATAAAGGAGAGGCACACGTTGTAGGCAAAGAGCCCCTTTCCTGCTACTTGAGGATGCTGAATTATTTCACGGAAGATGCATTGTTTTGATGGGATCTGCATGATGTGAATTGAAGTGACATCAGCTGCGAGCCACATCTATAATTCTAATTTATAATATATTCGTAAATTGGGCCGTGCATGATTCTCTGCAGTATCAGAGGACGTGCTGCTTTCTGACAGGCAGCAGCTGAATGTGAAATCACAGGATCCCAGAATGGTTTGGGGTGGGAAGGGACCTGGAAGCTCATCTCATTCCATGGGCAGGGACACCTTCCACTATCCCAAATTGCTCCAACCTGGCCTTGGACACTTCCAGGGATGAGACAGCCACAGCTTCTCTGGGCAACCTTTTATGCAGAGGCAATTCCATGGGAGCTGGTGGGGTTGGAGCTGAAATTCCTGAGAGTTTTGTCCTGATGGAAACAAGAAGAGTCTGAGGGGTGTTTTGCTTCTCTGCATGTGCTGCTCCGTAGAGCAACTGGTTTGAACTGGGGAGGAAAACCTGGCCTGGGGAAACGACCTAGAATGTATTCATGGTTTTGCTGCAGGCTATGGTGGAAGCTCCCTTATTGTAAGACTGAGCTGAAATGAGGTAAAGCTGCTTAGAAACAGATTTTTCAAACATAAGGGTAGGTAGTGCCTTCTTAAGAAGCACAGGGGAAGGGGCTCAGTGGGGATTATTCCCAGAGATGTCACCGAGACACACTACAAATGTTTCCTCTTGTAACTTCTTAGGAGAAAAACCTGAATTCTCAGCAGGCAGTGTCACTGCTCTGCTCTTTAATGTGCCTGGCTGGCTGTGCTGCCACCTCCCAGCTCGGGTGTCAAAGTCACAAATCTGCACAGCCCTGCAGGTGGAAGATCATCTTAAATAATAAATCCCCAAATTAATGCAGAGCGCTTGGAGGTGGAGTATTGAGGTGATGCTGAGGGAATGGCAGCTCTTGGTGTTCTTACCCTGGGCTTGCCATCAGACTGGGATGGCTGGAGTGGTGTCAGGGGAAGTTTGGGTTGGAATCAGGAAAAGATTCTTCCCCCAGGGGTGTTTGAGCACTGACCAGGCTCCCCAGGGAATGGGCACGGCCCCAAGGCGGCCAGAGCTCCAGGAGTGTTTGGAAAATGCTCTCTGGGACAATTTGGGATCATTGGGGTGTCTGTGCAGGGCCAGGAGTTGGACTGGATGATCCTTGTGGGTCCATTCCAACTCAGGGCATTCTGTGATTCCATGAAATCCTGCTCTCATCCTCGTGCTCTCGGAGCACCAGGGCTTTTTCCTCACATCTGAGCCTTCTCTGTGCTCCAAACACCCAGGAAGGCTCTATCCAAATACCAGCCCTGTGTTACCCAGCAGGACTGGCCTGGAGGCAGAAGTGCCTTGGCCTAGACAAAATGTAAATTAGGTCATTTTTTCCAGGGATTTCAGGAGTTATAAGGCTACTGCATTTGTTGTTTTGAAATTTGGACAAACCCTTGTAAAACATATTTACATCTGTCTCTCAGGGGCACTGCCCACAATAAATATTCTTATCAGATCAATAAAATGTCTGGGTAGGTGTGGAGGGGAGACTGGAATGTGCACAAATGAGGTTTAATAGACATTTCAGGCATTTTCACAATCCCTGGCACTGCTGATACGAACCTGGAATAATTTTGTCTATGGATGCGGACCCAAACCTGGCAGGAATCAGATTAGACTCAGGTCTGTTCTGTGGGCAGGGAATTGCAAGCAGCTTTCTGCCATCAGGAGGCCAATTTTCCTTCACCCAATCTGTTATCCTGGAAGGCTGCAAATTGTGCAAAGTGCATAAAAACACAGGACCAGGTGTGCTGGGGCTGACCAAAGATCCACACAGCCCCTTGCTCCCCTGGCAGCCACCTGGGCTGGGCCTTAATCTCAGCCTAAACTTGGTGAGGTGTGGGAAAAGCATAGCTCAAACCTTCCTTTTTCAGAAAAAACCAGGCAGGTTTGGAGATAAGGTGACTGGAGTAGGAGGTGAGACCTCCAGATTAGAACAATTCCTTCTCTTTTTTTAAAAGGTATTAGGAGGAAAAGGACAAGCTCTGGGTACTGGAAGATTCTGATGTCGTTCCTTATTATCTTCAAATAATAAAGATGCAGAGAGGAGGTGTTGTCTTGGAGATTTGGAACAGACTTGGGAAGGAATTTGAGATCCTTCTTTGTGGATGCCTTTGATCCAGCACTTTTCAGACAGTGGAACAGATTTGATGACCCACCTGGTTGACCAGGCTGGGATGGAGAGCTCTTGCTCTGGCCAGATTCCCAAAGCCATCTCCTCCTGGCAGATCCCAGCCTCTGGGGGTCTTACTCTATGTTTTGGGGCATGGACAGCTCAGAGCTTGTGCTGAAGAGCAGAAACTTCCATAATCTGAGGATCTGGAGCCACTCCTCAGCAGGAGTTGCAAGACCTTATGGAACAAGGAGAGATTTGGATGCCACAGGGAAGCTTGGCCAGACTGGGGGAAGAATATCCTGAACCCTGCTTGGATGTGTTTGTGGAAAAAAAGGCAAATTTTAGGTTTATTTTGCTGCTACAAACCTTTAAAAGTTGGTTGAGAGGCTGAACTTTGAAAAGGTGAAAAAACCCCCACAGTGGGAACAAAGTAGCAGGCAACATCCTTTCACTGGGATATAACAGGAACAAAATAATCCTTTCTTTTATAAAGCCATAATTAATTTCTAATCACTGGTAGCATCCTGGATGTTGTCTTCTGCTCTATTTATATTCCTGACAGAGAGAGGAGCTGCAAACAGCGACTGCCAGGTACCCAAATAGTAAAAAATAATAAAAAGCTGCCAGGTGATGTAAACTTTGGAGAAGGAATTTCCGTGAAGGGGACGTGAGTCAGGACTCTCTGTGCCAGGCTGCTATGTAGGACAGCACGGCTTGTGTTCCCTTCACACCCATTTTGCACCAAAATAGCTCCTCTGGCATCAAAGCCTGAGCTGCAGGAGGAGGAGGAAGAAGGGAAGGAGGTGGAGGATCAGATCCAGGTGCAGTTGCACGGCTGGGAAAAGAGGAGATCTTGGCCTCTCCTCTCTCCTGCTGCCCATTTCCACAATTCCTTTCCACATGGGTTTGTGCTGAGCCACTTCAGAGATCTAAGCTGGCACAAAATGTTGTGGGTTAGTTTTCCACTGATGCAATTCCCTGGGCAAGTTTGTCTGGAAGGCAGCAGGAGCTCCAGCACTCACCTGAGGAGACTGGGAGAGCTCTGAGCAAGTCCCTCACAGCAGCAGCACTTGTGCCTTTGGCCAGGGGACATCAGCACCTCAGCTTCTTATACAGGTATATGGATTTTTTAATGTAGCTCACTGAATTGTTGGACTCAGCAACCTTAGAGGTCACAGTCACAGAATGGTTTGGGTTGGAAGGGACCTTAAAGTTCATCTTATTCCATTTCCTGCCATGGGACACCTTCCACTATCCTGTCCAACCTGGCCTTGGGCACTTCCAGGGATCCAGGGGCAGCCACATCTTCTCTGGGCACCCTGTGCCAGGGCCTCCCCACCCTCACAGGGAAGGATTTCCTCCCAATATCCCATCTAATCCTGCCCTCTGGCAGTGGGAAGCCATTCCCTGTGTCCTGTCCCTCCATCCCTTGTCCCCAGTCCCTCTCCAGCTCTCCTGGAGGCACTTTAGGCTCTGGAAGGGGCTCTGAGCTCTCCCTGGATCCTCCTCTTCTCCAGGTGAGCACCCCCAGCTTGTTGAACTTGGTTGCTGGGCCAGTCCTCATGGGTCTCACTTCCTACCCAACTCCAAAGGAAATTTGCCTGAAACCCATTAAGTTCATTCTTTGTGACATTAAATTCATTTCTTCTGACATTGCTTTCAGTGACAGCTTTGAATGGGGGAGATCTAAGTCTGAATTCAAGGAATAGAGCAGGGCATCCTGGAAGTGATTCCAGGTGAGTGGCCCAATGTCCTGGTACAAATATCGCTCAATTATGACGTTTTCCATCACATTCTGTCCTACAAATGTGGATGTTTTATTGATGCAGAGCTAAATCAAGTATCTGCCATCACTACACTCTCTTCCTCCACTCCCAGCTGGCATTTCATGCAGCACATATTGCAGTTTTCTTTTTGAACAGAAGCCTTTTCATCTACTGGAAAGCAGAAAAATGCCATAGGTGACATAGTTTAGCAGCATTAATCACATTAAATCTGTCTGAACTGCTGTTGATGGAAAAAAGCAAAAAAAAGTCCTGTTTGCATGTCAGGGCTCCAGGAAAACTGGTTTTCCTTTTGGAGATGAAAACTGCATTTTCCTTTCATTTAGTTTAAAGAGAACAAAAACTTTGGTCTGGAAAGGATTCCCTGGGTCAGCTAATGTGGTTCCTTGTTATTCTGGGCAACAATCTCATGGAATCCTTCCCATAAAAAATGGATCAAGTACCATTCAACACCTAGTGAGGTTTTTCTCCCAGTTATTCCCGTTGTGCAGGGAATAACCCCATTTATCCGAGAGTAAAAGATTTTGGTTATAATATTTTTTTTTAAAATTTAATTTCCACATGTCTTCATGGCCAATTGAGCCACAGCTGTGGTTGAGATTTTCCCTCAAACCCTGTCCACATCTGCTGATTGCTCATAGGCCTTGGACAGGGGACAGAAATGCTTTGGAGGACCGGGATAATGTGGAATGGCAATTCTGCTTTGCCAGATGGTGCCATTTTTTAGGAGAAAACTGTCAGTCATTGCCTGTTGGATTAATTCCTTGTGCCAACCACTACAACAAAGCTGATAATGGATGATTTGGGAGGTTGAAACCATGGAGGATTTGGGGATTTTCTTGCCCTGGAGCTTGAGTGAGCTTTTCATCAGTGCAGGAGCTGAGGCTGTGGGTTCCCAGCACAGCACAAATATGGGGATGGAGCAATGGACAGGCATCAGGATGGGGTGGATTGTCCTGAAGTTTATGCATGGAATCATTGGAAAAGACCTCTAAGATCAGCCAGTCATAATGCTCTGCTGCCAAAGAGCACGGGGAGAGGATCCATGGCAGAATCCTGGGAGATCCTTGGATAGGTCCCACTGGCTTGGCTAAAAAACCTTATTTTGACAGCCAGTTTGATCCCAAAATCTTGGAAAGGCAGCATCCTGCTACTCTGAGGTTGGCTGATGCAGGTTCTGGTTCAGCAGCACGGTGGAGATCAGCTCCTAAGGCTTAGAGAGATCATGGAGGTAGAAATCACCTAATTCCAAAAGATTTATCTGCAAATATCATCCAGTGGGAGAAGATGGATGGAAATGCCAGAGCCAAAGTGCCATCCAAATGACAAATGACTGAAGGCTGCTCACCCCAGCTCGTGTCAGCAGCAGATAAATTAGTGGAATAATGTTTTCAGCTGCTTGATAATGCACAGGTGGAAGAAAAAAAAAAAAAAAGCAAAGCACAACAGCACTAATTAATATGGAACAGATTAAGAGATGCCCCAAACAGCCTCGGAAATTGTGCAGTGTAAAAGTTCTGTAATTTGAATGAACCGTGTAGGAAATGCTCTGGACAGTTCCACCAGCAGCCTGCTGTGGTCAGGGGAGGAAATTATTAATATCCATGTCTCTATCCAAGAGATTTCTTGGATGATTCTGTCCCTGGATTCCACTTGTCTCATTAAGAGGTGTGTGGTGGGTGAAGCTTGAAGGGCGGAGCCTGATTTCATCCATGGTATTAATTACTGCACATGCTCTTAATTTACTTTTGGAAACAGGTTGACCATGTGCAAAGTTCCCTTGGGAATGATCCCTGGCCCCACCATCTTTGAAACTGTGCTGGGAAAGGATGGGAAAAGGAGATAGTGGGGTAAAAACACGCCGTGGACTGCTCTAAACCCTTTCCGTTCTGATGATGAAGTTCTTCTTCCTGTACCCATAACTGAGGTTGGAAAAGCCCTCCAAAATCTTTGAATCCAACCATTTCCCACTGCTGCCAAGACCACCACTGATCTCTGTCCCCAAGTGCCACATCCATATGGCTTTTAAATCCCTCAAAGGATGGGGACTCCCTAACCCTAACCCCAACCCTAACCCAAAACCCCTAACCCTAATCCTAACCCCTAACCCCTAACCCCAACCCTAACCCTAACCCTAACCCTAAACCTTACCCCAACCCTAACCCCTAACCCCTAACCCCAACACTAACCCTAATCCTAACCCCAACCCCAACCCTAACCCTAACCC
>VWYP01003591.1:0-23752 GCA_013400435.1 Pycnonotus jocosus | reverse complement strand
ATTGAAGATTTTACTTTTCATGCCTGGATTTAAATCTTCCATTTCCATCCATTTCTGAGTGCTCAACTCTTGACGATGAGTGGTGGATTTTCCATGGTTTTCCAATCCTTTTCATGCTGATCTTGGAGCTGTTGGCACTTCCAAGTGGCTGGAACTTGCAGAAGATGAGTGAGGTAGTGGGGGCCTGGAATAAGGAATATTTGGCACCTGTCTTAAATGGGAAAGGAGGACCTGGCAGCATAGACATCAACCATTGAAATTCCTAGAAATATGCTGGCACAAATAATCAAAGCCTTCACAAACACCCAGAAAACCCTTGAAAAGCAAGAAAAGGCAACCAGGTCTACGTGATACTTCTAGAATGTCAGCAGGAAATTTGCTGGAAGTCTGAAGTCAAGAATTTAACAAGACTTTTTGATATTTACAAAGAGTTCTGTGTCAAAAAGAGAGAGTTGCACTGAATGGAGCCCACAGGGCTCTGGTTTAGGCAAGAGAATGTAACTCTTGTGAGTGGCAAACAGCAAGGCTGGGAGACATGGGAAAAGATTGGGAAAATATCCATTGGGAAAGCTGGAAATGGAGCTGCTTCTGCTGTGGGACAGCAGGATGACTGAGAGGGCTGGAGGTGTCCAGTCTGGAAAAGAAAAGGCTCCAGGGAGACCTTAGAGCTTCTTCCAGTGCCTAAAGGGGCTCCAAGAGAGTGATTGGACAATACTGAGTTCAGGACACAGTTTACACATGTAATAGAATGAATTCTTTTGGAAAAAAATCTGGTGAAATGAGTGTTAATTACCATGGTGGGGGAGTTGGAACTAAATGATCCTTAAGTCCCTTCCCACCAGAACCACTTCATGATTCTATTTCCAGGATCTCTCCTCTGCAAACTCTTCAGAGTCTCAACCTACAGAATCCATTTATTCTGTGTTTGGTTCCACTTCTTCAGGACAATCACAGTCTTCCATGGGATTATCACTTTCTTGATTATCACATTGCTAGAAGTCCACCCCAGATCCAAATGAGAGCAGTTCCTGATTCTTGTCTTATTTTATGGCTCTGGGTGTGCAGAAGGGGTTAAATCTCTCTCCCCCATCCTGCACACACAAACAGAACCCAACACAACACTTTGTTCCATGTGTCTGCTTGGCAGCTTGGGAGAGTTTTGCTGGCATGTGGGAGAGACCTGCAGGAGTCAAGTGCAGCATTAATGTGAGCTCCCAGTGGCTTCGGGGGAGCCTCATTACTGACCTGGCTGCGGCGTCTTCATTTACAGTAACGCTTTAAATATTTAATCCACCTCTCCTTCTTTCCTGTCATGGGCCATTTTCCCTCAATTGATTCCTTGTTTGGGGGAGGGGGGCAGGGATGGTTGGGATGCATTTGTGTTAGTGGAATTCTATAAATTATTCTCATTAAGAGGCCTGGTAACACCAGGCCAGCGTGGGATTCGTCGAAGTTTTGCGTTGCATTTTTTGCCTCAGGTTCCCAAAGCACTTCAGAGGCACTCGCTGGGTAAAGGTGAGGAGCAAAGCTTTGCTGGAAGTTTAAAAACCAGAGGGAAGGGAAGTGAAAGGCTGGCATGAGAATCATGGAATGGTTTGGCTTGGAAGGGACCTGAAAGACCATCTTGTTCCCACCCTCCCACCATGGGCAGGGACACCTTCCATTATCCCAAGTGGCTCCAGCCTGGCCTTGGACACTTCCAGGGATCCAGGGGCATCCACAGCTTTTCTGGGCAACCTGTGCCAGTTCCTTATCACTTTTCCCAGCAGAAAGGTGCATGGTCTCCATAGCTGCATCTCCTGGGATTCCTCACCAGGGCAAGCAATGCTGAGGCTCTCGTGTGGTCAAGCAGTGCCATCATTACCACACAGTTCAGCCCTGCTGCAAGTACAGATGTTGCAACATCTGCTTTACAAGCAAGGACAAAGAGGGACAGGCAGGGAAGGGACCTGCCCCAGCCTCACATTCTTCATCCTCGTAAATCTTAAGTTGACTTTACAGGATCACAAATCAAATTTTCCCCAAAGCTAATTTTTTTTTTTGTGATATTTTTAGTGAGATCTTTAAGCCTCACTTTGTAATCCCATGAAATCAGCATCAGGCAGGATGTGAAGACAGCCAGGAAAATCATGAAAACTGTCACACCTCTGGGGTTGTAAAGGGGTCCTGGAGTGCAGTTTGGCCTTGTTCTTGATGGCCACAAGATCACTTTATGAATCCTATAGAGAAAGAGCTTGGGGAGGGGGGTTGCCTTTCACCAAGCCAGGCTCAGAGAAGAGAATAAAACCCTTCAGTAGCTGGGGGCAAATGCTTTTAATGGGCAGGAAAAATGAGGTTTCAGCAAATGTACCTTGAAAGAGAATCACAGAATGTTTTGGATTGGAAGGGACATTAAGGATCATCAGTTCCAACTCCTGCCATGGCTCCACTAGATGAAGTTGCTCAACGCCCCATCCAGCCTGGAGAGGACAACAAAAAAATATTAAAAATACATCAAATGCCTTCCACATTTCCTCACTGCTACTGACTTTTATTTATCAATCTGCCAAGAAATGCTCAGGTGTGTCAGATATGCACCATCTGTGTTTGCACTGCCCATCTTAAAGCTGGTGTCCTCAGTTAGCTGGAACAACAAATTAAAAAGAAAACACCCCCAAGCCTGACCTGTTCCTTGATAGCTCAGCATGAAGTGCTATCCCACAAGTGTCACAAGAGTTTTTCTGCGAATACCACTGATCCAGCACAGAAAAAAAAAGAGAAAGCTGGGTTCATGCTCCGTGGAAAGAGCGTATTTTCATTTCAAGGAAGATTTCTTTTCATCACAATACCTGCTAATACCACCCATTATTACACAGCTAAAACGCTCAGCCTTTGAACCCAGAAAATGTTGTAGGACTCGAGGACCGGGCTCTGTCCGACTCCATTTGTGCTGCCACAATTTAAGCAAGGATTTGAGTAGTGGGCTCTGAATACCCACAAATTGCAGAACAAACACTGCTGCTGTCATTATTGATGGCTTGTGTCCTTGATACAAGTGCTGCATCTCAAGGAGAGGAGTATTCATGGATGGTCCAGTGCTGACTTTCTTGGAACCCTTCATTTCAGTTTTGTTTGGTGAGTGCTGCAGGCTTTGAATGAAGATGCAACATTTCATTTACTCCCCTCTTTTCTTCCCTGGGAGCTGTCAAAGGATGAGAGCTGCGATTGTAATTGAAAACATCCCAACAAAGCCTCAAAATTATTATATCTGAAATTAAAAAATCTCATTCTTTAACTGCTGTTAGACTTCACCTTGAAAAGCCGTGCCTGACCTTCAAAGAGGAATTTCATGGCTAATAATGAGAAGAATTCGATAATTTAGCAGATGTTGACCATTCCTTTTCCTATATGGTCACAAAGAAACCTCAGCCTTCTAATTGAAAATGTGATTTGCTTTGACCTGGAATCACAGGGAGGAATTCTGGCACCTCAGTCTTGCCACTGGAGCTGGATGCTCCCCATTTTAGGGATGTCTGACAGTTCCTCTCAGAAGTCTTTTTCCCTCAGTTGATTGATACTTCAGCAAACATTAATTTGGGGAGGGGGGTGGGGAATGACATTTTCCCTGCCAGTTTTCTGCCTCCTCAGACTGATATTTTTAAAATTCCAGCCAAAATTTTTGGGAGCAGGAAGCTGGAGAAAAACATGTTGTTTTTCAATACTAAAATATTTTTCCCAGCCTGTCTGTGAGGAGCTTTGGTACCTCCCTGCTGCAGAGCAGGGATCTGAATTTCAGGAAGGAGGTGGGGGTTTTTTGCTCATATCCTGCTTTTTTTTTTTTTTTTTAATTTTTTTTTTTTTTTTTATTTTCCCTGTGAAAATTTCCTTGGTNTCCTGCCTTTTTTTTTTTTTATTTATTTTTTTTTTAATCTCCCTGTGGAAATTTCCCTGGCTTTTCTTAATTTACAGACATTAAAAAAAATCAAAAACCAAAAAAAAAAACCCCAAACCAAGACACATTTGGGAGAGATGTCACAGCATTTAAAAGCTGAAGCCCTCAAGAGATGCTGCAGGGGTTGTGTTGTGCTGCTCTGGCTGTGCCTGCTCCGGCACCACAGTGTGTTTTCCAAGACAGGGATGCTCCTTCCCATCCTGGCTGATGTTTGCTCTTTAAAGACTTGGGAGCCGGGTTCTCCTGAGAGTTTAAAATGATTTAAAAGTGATGAGGGACAAGCTGCCCTGCTAGAAGGGAAAAAAAAGGGAAAAAACCCAAATTTTAAGGGGGAAAGAAAGAGAATATTGGGACAAAGGGAGGAGAACAAGAGAGGAAATGGGGGAGAAATGTTTTAGGGCTACTCAGAGACATTGGAGGGGGAGATGGGGCCAGGGAGCCATAAAATAATTCCCATTTCTTGGCCCAAGGACAGTTTATCACACCACAAGGCCAGCAGGGTGACTATTTAAATCCTGGAATCATTGCATCCCAGCATGGTTTGGGTTGGAAGGGACCTCAAAGACCACAAATTTCAACCCCTGCCATGGGCAAGGACACCTTCCTTTATCAACAGCTGCATCCCTTCCTCTCCTTTCCCCTGTTTTCAGCACCCCACACCCTGCACATGATCATTTCCCAGGGAACACAGCCTGGAGCACAAGAGCCGTGTCAAAGTCCCCAGAACAAAGAGCTTGGTGGTGGATGCCATCATCCCAGGGAACATCCCCTTCTGCAGCGTCAGGTGTTGGAGAAGGAGCAAGACACGCTCGGAGAGGGGAAAAAATAAAGGAAATCAAGCTGCTTTCATGGGTTCTTTGTGATTATTTTTCCCCTGTTGTTCAGAATTCTAGTTTTTTTTTTAAAAAAAAAAAAAAAGAAAAAAAAAGAGAAAGGAAAAGAGGGCTCTAACATTTACTGGCAGTAATCATTGCACCATCTGCTCCGGGAGCTGCTTCCAGAACACACGTTCTCAGCTGCTGAGCAGTCAGCTCCCCATCCCTTCCTCTCAGAGACAGGGATGCCAGCAGTTCCTAAACTGTAACAGCATGAACAAGCCTTTTCCTTTCCTTTTTTTTTTTTTTTTTTTCCCCTCCTTTTTTTTCCCTTTCAGTCGCTGGATTTTTTTATTATTATTATTATTGTTATTTTTCAAAACGCAGGAGAGTTTGGGTTTTTCACCAGATTGTGTCTAAGACTGAGCTCTTCCTGATCTGAGGTTCTTCATCTGAGCATGTGCTGGTGGTAAAAATATGGAGAATTTTAATATTTTGCTATTTCAGAGTACCCCAAGGGGGGGTTGCTTTGTGGTACATGGGCTGCTCTCAAGGATGGATTTATCCCATGTTTCTTCTGGAGGGAAGCTTTCCTGGTGGGATCCTCTCCCACCTGGGCATGGAGAGCTCTGATTTCTCCTCTCATGATCCATAACTGAGCTCAAAGCCAGCACTGAGCTGTTCAATATCCCTGCCTTCCTCAGACATCCCCAATCCATCAGGGAATCACAGGATGTGAACCAGGAGGAGATTCCTCACCACCAAACAGGCTGAAAGGAGCTGGGACATCCAGAGTTGCCCTCTCTGTGTTCCTGCATCCCTGCCCTTTGGCTGGTGGGGAGCAGAAGCTCTAAAGGAAATATATGACCAATTTTGAGGGCAGAGGGTGACATTAATTAGCTAGCTCATCCTGTCCTTGCATGCTTCTGTGTCACTGACTCCCCACTCTGTGTCTCTCCAGCCCTCTGTCGGTATTTCTCTCCTCAATAACAACCCATGGTCTCTGTTTGTACATTTAAAATTCAGGATGAAAAGACATTCCCTCAGTGCAAGCCCCTCTTCAGCACTGCAGAGCCCAAAGAAATGAGGCAGAGTGGATGCAGAGCCCATTAGGTCCGTCCCAGGGGGCAGGGATCTGTGCGCTTACAGATGTGCTCATGGAGGGAAATCTGCATCAGGAAAAAGAATTCCTGCTTGGCCGGTGGGTCTGTGCTAAACCACACGGCTGGAAGAGCAGCTTTGCAGGGAGAGGGGGCTCTGTGGGATGGCTCTGTGTGATTTTATCTGGGTTTCACTGCAGCAAGAGCAGTTTTGCTCCTTTACAAGTAGGAGAAATGGGGTTTCTCCCTCAGCCTCGTGTACTTGCTCTCGAGCTGGATGGGTGTTTTCCCATCCAGAAATCAGGGTTGGGTGGTGGCTTTTTGGATCAGCGTTTGATCCAGCTGAGCTGTTGTTTTCACACCTGGAAATCAGGGTTGGGTTTTCTGGGGATCAGCATTTGATCCAGCTGAACTGTAAACATCACAGAGCTTGGAGCCCCCAAAGCTCTTTGGGAATATCCCTTGTTCCTCAAGGCACTGCCTGTGTGCACAAAATCTCTGGATTTTTCACAGGCTGTGACAGTCCCACCAATTCTCTGCTGCCATTTAAGAAAATACAAATTTATAGGGTCAAATGGGTCGGACAGATGATTTACAAAAAATATTTATCCTCCTCATAGCAGGGGATTGTGACACAGGGTAGATCAGAAGATGGAGAGAAGTAGTTGGGAAGACAAGAAATGGAGGATAAAATGAGGAGGCAGGGAAATGGGACCTGAAAGGGCTCCCAAATATTGGTGCTCATTTCCAATATTCCCTCTGCAAGGCAAGCCCATCCTTTGACCTCCTGTTGCTGTTAAAGGAGACAGGAGCTCCTCATAGTCCCATTGTTCCTCCCCAGATGATTCTTAGATGTAGGGCTGTGTGGTAAAGGGGGAGATTAAGATTCCCTGCAGGATGGCTGATTTTTAGGACCGAAAGCCCTTTCACCCCCAGGGATGGGCAGGTGCTGGTGCTGTCACTGGGTGAGTGGCTGTGTCACACAGACTGTGTGACAAGGACAAGCCAGCCATGGGACACAAAGCATTGCTTGCTGAAGGAAAAGAGAAACAGTCCATGCCTGGGAGGTTGGGAGAGAGCAAACTGAGTGATCTCATTCCTTCCATGGATGCACAGATGCCACAAGTGGGGATTAAGGGCAGCAGATTTGAGACCCTCCGTGGTGTTGGGCATGGGGGGAGAGGCCACGCTGACTTGTGAACTTGGATCTGTCGCTTGGACGAGGGTGGGAAACCCTTTCATGCGCTTTTTCTGCCCTCTCCAAGTTCTCTGGGTGGTGGCACCCCCGTTGCTGCCCCTGGAGAAAGGGCAGCATGGCAGGGCTGGCAGCTGCTGGTACCTTGATCACAGCCAGTGCCTGGACCCAGCGTCCTCCAAAATCCCTCCCAGGGCCCCTGCAGAGGTGGACACAAGGAGGCAGCCAAAGGGAAGCAGTTGTTCTCCAAAGGAAGGAGTCAAGGGGAGCTGTTAATGCTGGGATCCTCAGAGCAACACCTCCCGGGGCAGCTGCTGTGCCAGGAGAGGCACCGAGCCACGCGCGGCTCCTCCAAACGCTCTGTTGGCTCCGGAGAAAGAAAAAAGGCAGGAGGCAAGGCATGGACCCCAGTGGAAGTGGAGAGGTGTTTTGGGGGACCCCATCACTTCTTTGCTTCCTGTAGCAGCCTATAAATGAACAGTTTGGAGGTTTCATAACGCCCTTAATTAGGACAAACTTCAAAAGGACCGCTTGGCATCCTCGGTGGTGGGAGCCATGTGCTACCTGCAGCAGGCCAAGTCCAAAATGAAACTGATTTTTCTCTCTTACCTACATTCTGCATTCAGGCAGCTGCTCCTAACAGGTGCTTGCTCTCTTCCTAGCAGATGGTGACGAGAAATGGGTTTGTTGGCAGGTTCTGCCACCGAGCAGCCTTCTTATCACACATATTGATGTGTATACAAACACACACGTGTGTCATCAGGTGTTGGGTTTCAAAAGGAATTCTCCTTCTGAGAGAAGGTCACTCACGTTGGGGGGGTTTAGCCAGGATGGTCTGTGCCTGTCCCTTTTGTTCCCTGGGTCTGAAGGCATTTGGGGGCTTTGCTGCTACGTCAAAACCCCACAAGTATTTGGCCATTAGTTCAGATCTCCTGCTGTACCTGAAGGTGTTTTAGGAGGAACACGTGGTTTTAGGCTGTGTCCCTTCATATTTATCATAAGTCCTTAATTGCCTAAATAGCAATTAACTCCTAACCAGGTGGGTTTTAGGTGGGGAATACCCTGATGTTTTTCTCCTTGCTCTTGATTGTAGTAATATATCAGACACGCAGAAATCAGAGAATCATAGGATGTGTTGGAATGGATCTTAAAAATCCTCTCATTTCAAGGATCTCCCTGTTCAAATAAAACAACCAGTTAAAAAGGTGCAGTGGAACAGAGACACAGCCATGCCTTTAAACAAAGAAATCCAAATGCAGGGTTTTATCCTGGGAAATGCACCAGGGCTCTGAGTGCTGAAGTGTTTGAAGCTGCAGGGAAAGCACCCGGAGAGGATTTGAGCTGTATCCATCACCCAAAGAGAGGCAGCTGTCAAACAAATCCCTTTGGTTCTTGACTCTGCTTCCACCTCCCAGATCCTGCCTGGCAGGGCTGTGAATTTTTTGTCAAAATGGTGCAAAGCAATGCCAGGTTTGGGGAACTGGGGAACTTTTCCTCCTTCTATTCCTTGTGCAGGCAGCGCCAGGCAGAGCCATCCTCGCCCTGCTTTGCTGCTCATTTCAAAGGAGCAGCCCGAGCCAAGAGAACCAGATGAGGGTGACATCTGGCCATGGAGCCTCTGCCAAGCCACTGCTGTTCTGTAGCTGGCAGGGAGATGATGTGCTGCAAATGCCAGGTTCTCTCTGAAATGTAAAGTGCATTCCCTGCATTTTCTTTGCTTCCTCTCCAGCCTCAATCAGCTCGGTGTTTTGTTTTGCTAATGGCCAAATTCAGATCTCCTTTCCAGACGCATAAATCCATTCCAGTGGTGGTGGGTGGTTTACACAACAAGTGGAATTTGACCCTGAGGTTCAAAAGGGTCTTGTATTTTCTAAGCTTCCTGACAAATTAACTTGTTGACTGTAAGTCTCAGTCGAATCTCAGCCCCTGTGGGTTATGTTTGTGCTGAGGGTCACTAATCATAGATATCAGGATTGTTTGGACCTAAACTCTTCCAGGAGGGAGAAGGCAGAGCTTGGGGCAGGTGGAAAAGCTAAAGAAGCTCTGGAGGATTCTTTCTCTGATACTTTTCTGGAAGTCTAATGTGTACCTCTTTAATAAAAAAATCACTAGAGCTGATCAAGAAGCTTTAGAAAGAAATCTACTGCTCATAAAAGGCAGGGACAGTTAAAAAAAAAAGTTTTGGGATTGGAACTAGATGTGCTTAAAGATCCTTTCTAACCCAAACCATTCTGTGATTCTGTGATTTGTAGGTGCCTTGGACACACAGTTACTCCCTGCTGTGTCCAGAAGGAGCAGGGATGGTGTGGGAAGCAGCTGAAGCTGTAGGGTTTACCCTGTTTCCTTATGAAGCATTTTTATTTTCACCCTTGTTGCTGAACTCTCAGCACTTTTGGCAGCTGTGAAACCGTGCTGGGTTTGCAGCTGATGTTCCACCCAAGTGCATCTTTTCCTCCTCCTCTGGTAAAATGGTTTTGCTGCACCAATTTTCACAATTGTGTAATAAAGGGGATTGTATTAAATCATCGACAGGCTGGGAGAGCTGGGAGTGTCCAGCCTGGAGAAAAGAAGGATCCAGGGAGATTTTAGAGCCTCTTCCAGAGCAAAAAAGTGGCTCCAGGAAAGCTGGAGAGGGGCTTGGGATAAGGGATGGAGGGACAGGACAAGGGGGAATTCATTACAATTTTATTTTTAACTTAATCAAAAGTTACCCTCTATCTAAATCATACAAATAGCTGAAAATGTTTTGAATCAAAATCAAATTTGATTAGATTTGTCGAATAAAGGGGGACTTCTGCATTGAAAAATATATACAGATACTGCAGCTAACATGAAGCCACCAAGTTGTTCAGAGGGATGGAGCATCTCTCCTGTGAGAAAAGGCTGGGAGAATTGGGATTGCTCAGCCTGGAAAAGAGAAGCTTTGGGGTGACCTCATTGTGGCTTCCCAGCACCTGAAGGGAGGCTGGAATAAAGATGGAGAGAAACTTTGTACAAGGGATGGAGGGACAGGACACAGGGAATGGCTTCCCGCTGCCAGAGGGCAGGGATGGATGGGATATTGGGAAGAAATTCTTGGCTATGAGGGAGATGAGGCCCTGGCACAGGATTCCCAGAGGAGCTGTGGCTGCTCCTGGATCCCTGGAAGTGTCCAAGGCCAGGCTGGATGGGGCTTGGAGAAATCTCGGATAGTGGAAGGTGTCCCTGCTCATGGTAAGGGTTGGAACTGGATGGATTTAAAGGCCCTTTCCAACTCCAAACTATTCCATGGTTCCATGATCCTGTGGATAAAGTCCAATGCTATGTAACTGCTCAACAGGAAATACCATCATGAATATCAAACTGAACCTGGGTATCTTTAGATTCTGTCCTTACCAATTATCCTAAGCACCCTCCTGGAAAACAATCAGTTAACTCATGAAATTATCAAGGCAGTATTCTTTATTGTCTGCCAGAAAAGAAATTGCTTGATATTATCCCAGTTCTTGGGAGCAAAACTTATTTTCCCCGGAAAGATAAGGAGCAGCTAATTCAGGTTTTGCCGAGCATGTGCGCCGTTATCGTTAGGAAGGAGCTTAACCAACCTGAAAGCAAATGCTAAATGATCCAGATCTTGGACTTATTAAGCTTGTGTGTGTTGTTTTTTTGGGTTTTTTTTTTCCTACCACTTAAAAGCCTGAGGATCTGGGTAAATGAGATTTTCTGGAAGGCAAAGCTTTCAAGTTTACCTCCCTCTCTTTTTTTTAAAGCACGGAGGCGATGCCTCTGTTTACGCGGAGCTCCGACGGAGCGGGTGCATCCCTGCTGCAGCGTTTCGTGGAACATCCTTTGTTTATTCACACTGTGCCACTTTTAAACTTCAGATGTAAACAACAAAGACTTCTTTGTGTTTCACACTATCTCATACTCACTACCTTCTGAAGTCCAAAGCCAAAACACTGCGGAATTTTACCCTCCTCACACTTTCTCCTGCTTGTTGGATGGGTTCTTCCAGCCTTTTCTATTTATAGTGGCTGGAAAACCACTTATCTTCTGATTAAAACATGCTCTGTTCATTTTCTCTTGACTTTTCAGTCCTTGGAATGGGCTAAAATTGTATTGCCTGGTAGCCATTTCAAATATAATTTTAGTAGTAATTATGCATATATTCGATAACAGAAACAATTTGTCATCCTGAAGGATCCAAATTGCTTTAAAGTATTCAGCCTCTCTCCGATCTGCTTTGTGGATTAAAAAATCCAGCAAATATTCCACTGAAATCAGCTGGACAGAAAGGTCAGAAAGACCTGGGCTGGAAATGCAGCAGCTGCCTGACAACACACATTGGAGGAGCAGAAAAATTTGGGTTCTGTTTTAAACCAGAGTGTGATTTTTAGTTGGAAATTTCACAGAGCTGCTCTGATCCTTAAGATCCAGCACTGGGATGTGCCCCCTGTTTTATACCCCCGGGGGAAGGACCTCGATTTTCTGTTTCATTTACTTTGCAGTTGTTGTGGTGTCTGGATCAGTCTCATGCTGGATCCATCTCCTCTCTGTCTGATGATGTTTGGAGAGGGCAGCCATGGAGGAACTTAAGATGTTTGGAGAAGGCATCTCCATGGGGGAAAAGAAAGAACAATATCCAAAACCACCAGAAAAACGTGATGTTGATTTTTCCCTTTCCCAGGGCCATCCTTTATCCTCCCTTCCCCTTAGGCTGCATTAGAGCACAAGCAATATCTGCTGGGCCATATATAAGTGGTGGCTTTGGCAGTGCTGAGGATGGTTGGACTTTATGGTCTTAGAGGGCTTTTCCAGAGAAAAAGGTTCTGTGATTTCGTGATTCTGTTTTGCTGGAACATTCAGTGTGCAACATAAATAGTTTGGCTGTAAATTGTTGGGAATGTTAGCCCCATGTTGAGTCCCTCTGAGATATTTTCTTATATAAGAAACCACCAATCCAGACTGAAAATAAAGGTGACAGCATTGAGTTTAGAGGGTGAGGCTCATGGTGGGTGATCAGGGTGAGTTTTTTGCCTCTCCAGAGAGTGGTCAGCAAAATAGAAACCACCTCCCAGCTTTCTGGGGAGATGAAATGGTTTAGGGCTACAAACCAATGGTCATGGGAGGCTGAAGAGAAGATCCCAGTGTGTTATTAGAGGCAAAATAAGAAGCAGGGCTGACGGGTTTCCCAACAATTTCCAGTGCAAGGATATTCAAGCTATTCCAATAGAACAACTTTTATTATTTTAGTGGTAAATATTTGTGCATGATCTCTTGTCTGGAAGTTTTCCCCTCCAATCACAACAAAAATAGTTTATGGATTTTTCAGGATGAGTTTAGGTAAAGATAAATTGTTTCTCTGGAAAACCCATATGTGTTCCTGAGAAACTGTCATGCTTCTATATCATGGAAGAAATACTTGATGTAAATCTAGTGAGAAAAATAAAATTATGGCAGTGTAACAGCAGAGCTGACCTGAGCCCTCTGGGTTTGATATGGCAAATGAACAAATGAACATTTTTACTTCTTCATTGCTGCTCCCCTGAATAAAACATAATTGCAGAGCCTCACATTCATTGCCAAGGGCTCACACCCAAGGGAGCACCACAAGCTGCTCTGCACTTGGAACAAAACGTGATCCAGAGATAACTGAGCTAATGGAGGTGGGAAAGTCTTGTCAACACAGTATTTACATGTGGAGGGTTTTATTCTGTCCACAGGCAGCTGGAGCTGCCTGATCTGAGAGTATTTTTGGACCTGAGTCAGCTTTTCAGTCACCCAGGGCCAAACCACTTGTGGTCTCCAGTGTGGGAAGTTCTGCTCTGAGCCTCGTGTGTGGGTCCTTTCCCCCATCCCAGCTTGGCCCTGACCGTTGTTATTTCAGGAACATGAGAGTAATGGATGAGTGATTAGGGGAGGAGACTCTGCTGTCTCCAGCCATGGAGATTTGAGCTTTAGATCGCTGGGAGTCAGGATGGGGCACGAGTTTTCTTAGGCATCATCAATTATCCATGCAGGATGTGCAGTAAGAGCCTGTTTGGCTGCGTTAAAACTGGCCAGGCAAACAGAATTTCCATCTCTCTCAATGGCTCCTTCAACACCTAATTAGCTCCCAGATGCTACTGGAGCAAGATGTCTTTTATCTTTGCTAATGTTATCTCCCTCTGCCTCCTAAATGCCCGGCCTGTGCTGTACCCCACTTTCATCTCTCTTCCCTCAGGAGAAAACAGGATGGGTGTTCAGGAAGCTCCATGCTGAAGGTCAAGCTTGTAAAGGCTCTGGGTCAAGCTGATCCTGTTAAACCAGGCAGTATCTGGAGCGAAAAAAGCTTTGAATCCAGAATTAGATGGATGTGATGGAGAGCAGGATACAACTTCCTTCCTATGCATGTTCACAGGATCAGCATCCAACAGGAAAAAATAGAATTGCAGATTTCATCTCGCCGTCAGTTGCATTTAAGATGATTTAGGACAAATTCAAAGCTCCTCTTTTCCCATTGTGGGAGAAGGTACCACGAAATCTGGCTGGATAAATGTTGCATTTCATCTGGCAGAGCTCATTGTTGTGGGCAATGCTCAGGTTTTACACTCAGAGGTAAAATAGGAGGAAATACCAGCCTGACTGCACTCCTGGTCCTCCCTAGACCCTCTGAGCACAACCACTTTGGGGCTGTGTTAATACCAGGCTATCATCCAACTGTGATTTACCTTGGCAGTGCTGATGGATATCCAAGCCCAGCAATTCCTTCTCCTCTGGCAGGGAGGAGTGACCAACCAACCTGCTCCAAGCTAAGTGGTTAAGAGGGAAACATTTCAGAGAGAGGGAACACACTTTATACACACCCCCAGCTTTCCCTGAGGCTCCTGGAGATGTGTCTCCAGCCAGGATCATTTTAATCCATTCTGGTGATGTGTTCTGTTGTGTGGGAGATTTGTCAACAGGGAGAAGCTCTCACAAAGTCAATGTTGCAGTTTTATGGATGGAAATCAGGATTCTGCAGCTTAGATTTTCTACCATCTTCTTTTTCTATCCTATTTCCTTCTTACCTGCGTTTTCTCTGTGCTGCACTGGAAGGATGAATTCCTAGGAAAAATTCCTGCAGGTTCCTGCAGCAGCACTTCTCTTTTTTGGCCAGGGAATGGGTAATCCCTGTGGGATGTGTCCTGGGCTGCATAGAAAGCTGTGTGACCAGCAGGTCAAGGGAGCTGATTCCAGTCTGGTGTGCCACACCTGGAGTTCTGTGTCCAGCTTTGGGGATCCCAACATCAGAAGGATGTGGAGCTCCAGGGGAGGCCATGGGGATGCTCCAAGGGATGGAGCCCCTCTGCTCTGGAGCCAGGCTGGGACAGCTGGGGGTGTTCACCTGGAGAAGGGAAGGATCCAGGGAGAGCTCAGAGCCCCTTCCAGGGCCTAAAGGGGCTCCAGGAGAGCTGGAGAGAGACTGGGGACAAGAGATGGAGGGACAGACACAGGGAATGGCTTCCCACTGCCAGAGGGCAGGGATAGGTGGGATATTGGGAAGGAATTGTTCCCTGTGAGATTGGTGAGGCCCTGGCACAGGTTATCCAAAGAACCTGTGGCTGCCCCTGAATCCCTGGAAGTGTCCAAGGCCAGGCTGGATGGGGCTTGGATCAACCTGGGATAGTGGAAGGTGTCCCTGCTCATGCTCATGTTCATGGTCTTTAAGATCTTTCCCAACCCGAACCATTTCATGATTCTGTGACATTTTTCTTCAGATTTAGTCCCACAGCAGCTGCTTTCCTCCCCCAGTGTAGAGTCTGTGGATTTCACCATTTCTGCCCTTAGATCCATGTGCCCATTCTGGGAAAGATGAAGAATTTATACCCCCATGATTCCATCATTCCCAGTCTTGATCTTGCCTGATTTGTCAGAGGCACTCTGTGAAGAGAGTTCTGAGACCAGACAGCTTCCCTGCAAGGATATTAACAATTCCCAGGAATTACACAGCTCTCCAAACCCTGTGTGAGCATTAGCTAATTATGCAGCTCTTCCATAGCCCTGTGAAAAGCATTTGCTAATCAATTCCAGCACCATCTACCAAAAGCATCAATACCATGGAATCCACTGGGCAGAGGCAGCTGGAAACAGGGGAAATGTGGATATCTGATCCCAGTCCATGCTGGAGCTGGGGTTGGGCTTCAGCACTTGCCAGCCACTGCTCCCACATTTCCCTTGGCAGGGTTCTTTTTCCTGTCATAAACACATGATTTCCAAAAGCAGGTCACCTACAGGCTGGGAATGCAGATTTTACCAGATGATCAGGATTTCAGCCCATTCCAGCGCTTGTAGAGGTTGCTGGCATCAATTAATCTGGAAAAGCCAACGTAAGTAAGTGACACAGAGGAGACTGGACCCAGTGTGACAAACTGAGCTGTTCCAGGCAGATGAAGGCAGCACAAAGGCAACAATTTCAGATCATATATCATCAATGACACAGCAGAGTGGGCTGAACTGCCAGAAAGGAGAGGGGAGGGAAGGAGAAAATAAATGAAGGAGAAAAATAAAACATTGGTAATTGCTCATTCCTCTGGACCAAAGTTTGTTCCTCTGGATCAAGTGAGCCTGTAGGGCTGCACTGCTGCTCCCAAACCTGCCAGCAGCTAATCCACAAACCTGGCAAAGTCAGTTAAATTGTTTTCCAGTTAAAAATATCATAGGAATCAAGTGTCTAGGATGACCACAGCCTCCCATCCTAGACAGTTCACATAACTAATTCTGCAGGTGTTCTCCTCCACAGTGCAGCTTCTTTAATTCTTAGAACTTCTGGAAATTCAAGATTGCTGCTGCTGGTGTGAAATGATGAGTAGAAGGGAGAGCCCAGCAGATTTTATTTGGTGAGACTGTTGTTAGAGTTTGACATCAGGGGTGATGGTACAGAAGCTGTCACACATGTCAGGATGCTCTGTGGTGTTTCCAACATCAGTGATTTTTCTAGGAGGTTTTAGAAATGCAGCAGCTTCGTGCAGCTCACTGGGACATGAGACAAAGTGGATGGATGTTGGTGTAAGCTGGTTCATAAAGTGTCTATTGAATCAAACACAGGATGATGCCATTTTTATTAAAAGCCACAAAATGCTTGAAGCCAATTAATACTCCCCTGCTTTACTAATGCCTCTGCTCGGAAAATTAAATGGTTTCATTTAGCAAAACCAATTTTAAAGCCTTTTTTTGTCAAATTTATAATGACTTTAGCATGAGGAGACTCATGTCTTGCACACATA
Source organism: Pycnonotus jocosus (assembly GCA_013400435.1). NCBI lineage: Eukaryota > Metazoa > Chordata > Aves > Passeriformes > Pycnonotidae > Pycnonotus > Pycnonotus jocosus. The sequence goes on along the minus strand of VWYP01003591.1, from coordinate 7,487 downwards.
ACACAGATTTTTTGGAGGAGAGTGGGTGCATAACGAGGTGCTGTGGCTCTGATTTTTACATGTCTCAGACATGTTCTTGATATTAAAGCAAAAAGCCTTCTGATGTTTTGGAACTCTGAGCTCTGTTCCCAAACTCTTTCATGTAAATAAGAAATGTTTACATTCTTTAGTTCTGGTAGAATATTTGAGTGATTGGTATGGTCACCAATCCAAGTGATGGGATGTTCTGCTTTGGCCAATAATTGGCCACCTTTGTACAGTGGATATAAATGGAGTCAGAAAATTAAAATAAAGAAATGTTTGCATGCTGACTTCAGACCTGTCTGCCTCCTCCTTTCCTAACTCCAAAAAACAAGTGCTGCACCCCCAAAAGAGGTGCGACAAGGTGCCATGTGAGGAAATAAGAGGAAAGTTGCTCTTCTGAGTGCAGAACTGGTTGCAAATAGGAAATAAAAGGTGCAAAGAGTAATAAAAGCTGCAAATAGCTGTGCAGCTTCTGCACAGTGAAGAGAGATTAACCTGTCTTGGGAAGCTGTGCAGTTCAATACCCTGACAAAAGGGCTGAGAAAAGGGGGACAGGCGACGGTGACGCACCAAAACCCGCTGGGGTTTATTGGGATTTTTAACCCAGAGTTATTCCCGGTGAGCCAAAGCAGACACGGCTACAAAAAAAAACCAACAAAAAAGTTGCAGAAGAATCTGACAATACCGCAGGCAAATAGCTGCTGAAATTCCGTGTCAATAAAAGTCAAGTGCGGGCACAATGAGAGGGTTTAAATTAGCCCGGGAAAGAGGTTCTGGCGTCATTGCAGTCGTGCTTTGGAAACATCTGCTCCGTGCTCAGCAGAGGTCAGGAAGGCAAGTGGAATGCAAAGAATTGCTGGGAAAGGAGACGAGGGGGAATGAGAGAGGAAATGTAAGTGCAGGGCTGAATAAATCCCTGGGCAATCTTGAGCACGGTGGAATTCCAGTCACCGCGGTGACTGCAGCGGGGAGGGAGAGCTGGGAGAGGTGCAGGAAAGGGTGAGGAGGCTGCCCTGGGTTATGGATTGGGAGTGAAAGGCTGTGGGTCTGGCTGAAGACACGAATGGGCAGGATTGAGGTGTAAAATCCAGATTTCTGTGGGGAGAAGGGAGAAGGAATTGTATTAGGAGGCCATCAGGATGATCAGAGGGATGGAGCACCTCTGCTATGAGGAAAGGTTGAGAGAATTGGGGTTGTTCAGCCTGGGAAGAGAAGGATTTGGGGTGACTTTTGGGCCTTCCAGTGTCTGAAGGAGCCTACAGGAAATGTGGAGAGGGACTATTTACAAGGCCTGGAGTGGCAGGACAAGGGGGAATGGCTTCAAACTGAAAGAAAGTAGGTTTGGATTGGAATGTCAGGAAGAAATTCTCCCTTGTGAGGGTAGTGAGGCCCTTGCACAGGATGCTCAGAGAAGCTGTGGCTGCTCCTGGATCCCTGGAAGTGTCCAAAGTCAGGCTGGATGGGGCTTGAAGCCACCTGGGACAGTGGAAAATGTCCCTGCCCATGGCAGGGCTTGGAACTGGATGAGCTTTAAGGTCCCTTCCAACCCCCAACTTTTTGGGATTCTGAGATCAAGTGTTTTGTGGCAGAGGATGTGATGACAACTCTGGTCATCAATGGTCAGGCAGAAGTTTAAAACAAACAACAGGAAATAAACTTTCACAGTCTGTAAAGAATTAGGAAAATCATCAAACACATCTTTTACATGCTGGAAGTGCAGGTTGGCTGAAAAACTTGTACTGAGGTGCTGATGTTCCCAGTGCTGGCTTGGACAGCTCCATCACCCTGGAGATCTTTTCCAACCTTAATGATTCGGTGATTCCTCGTTCCTGCTCCAGTGCCTCTCCCAGTGTCCCCTCTGCAGCTGGGTGAGATTTGGGTTCTGGTTTGGTTTTGTCCCTCCCTGGTGGAATCTGGCAGGGTTTTTGGGCTGGATTATAATCAGTGAAAGGGTCTCTTGTGATGTTGCAGTGATGATGCTTGGCAGTGCTGGGTTAACGATTGGAGTCGATGATCTTTCAGGGCTTTGATCTGTCCTGTGACAAAAGCCACAGAAATCCTCTGAAGGAATAAATTTTTCTCTGAATTGCAGAGGAATATTGGAGGGGAAAATGATCCACTGGTTCCTTAAAAAAATTCCTGCAGAGTTAAAAGTCCCAAGGTGCAGCATGGTAATGAGGGGTCCCATTGGATGACTCAGGAATTTTGAGACAGAGAGGACTAAAAATGCTTCTAGAACAGGATTACCATCAAATTATATCAGGCTCAGTGGCAGGAAATCAATCCAGAGTGGGCTGATTTACACTTGCCAGAGCCAGCACATCCTGAGCTTCCTCCAGCACATCCTAAAGTTCCCCTGAACTTCTCCCAGTGATGTTTTTATCTTTGCATCAACACTATCAGTGCGAGGAAAATATTTTTCCCTTTAAAACCCAAACATCCAAGGTGGGATTTGGCAGAGTGTCAGAGCCTGGGGTTCTCACTGCTCCTGACAACAGGACCAAAGTGCAGTGTAAGGACTCATCTTGGGTTCTGCTTTATTCAGGTTTTAATGGGCTGGGAAGGGATAAATGATATTTATGCCCTCTTGTGGTGCCTCATCGAACGGAACGGATTCCCTGACTGACAAAATGAGGCCAATGATGGAAAAGTCCCAGGTTAAAAATGTGTAACAAACACTGTTTTGCACAGTGGGAAAAAAAAAAAAATCTCCCCCTCCACCAGCACCCTCATGACTCAGGGAAGGGGGAGAGGCCAATTTTGACTGCATTTGCAGCAGAAGGTAAATGAGCAATGCCCACGATGGCAGAGTTTGTGCCATCTTTCAGCAGAAAAGATGATTCCAAAGTGTTTTTTTCCTCTGTGCTGGGAAGGTTAGAAAGTGAAATAGTGCTTTGTAAAAGGAGATGTGTTGACACCTCTTTGTGTTTGGTGCTGTTGGTGTGTTGTGCTACAAACCTCCACATATTTTATCTTCTTTTCTCTCATGTCTGACAGGTTAATAACCTGATTCCCTTGGGACAAAGCCTGTCCCAAAGATGGAAAAAAGCTGCTTGGTGATCTTATATGGGGAAATAAGGCCAGGTTCCTATGAAATGGAGCTTGTGATCCCAATTCCTCATGTGGGAACACAAGGAATTAATGAGTCAGCACCTTCCTAAGCCGTGCTGAGGATTCCAGTGCAGGGTTGGGAACTCAGGGCTCTCCAGACTGGTCAGTCATGGATTTTGTCTCCATCTCATCACTTCATTCCTGACTGAAGTCTGAACACAGCAGAATGTGTCCTTTAGACAGAGAAATTGTGGGAATAAATCAGAGTAATGCTCTCCAAACCCCAGCAGCTGCTGTCAGGCTGTGGGCAGGGCTTGGCTGTGCAGGGGCAGGACCTGGGAAACCCCAGTGTGGGAAATTTGAAGACTTTTTGTCCCAAATAATCACCTGTTGTTTAAGTCCAGTATTTCCATTGCATGGCATCCTTGCCTCTCTTGAGCCATGGATGAGATGAAAGAGGAAGGGAATGATTTAATTTCTACTTCCAGGATGAGTAAACCCACAATACTGGGTTTAAATTAAAGTACTGGGATTAACTGGGCTGGTCTTAAGAGGGACTCTCTAACAAGATGGAAAATATTGGAAGGAGGATCTCCATCTCCAAAGATCTTCCATAAGCAATGGTTTTTGGGATCAGGGTTGCTATCATTCAGTCTATCATGATGAAAAAAGATGGACTTCATGACTGATGGCAGATTCACAAGAGTGTGATTCCATGTGATGATTCTCCTTTATTTATATTTTATATATTTAATAGTATGATGAGGTAACAAATATTTTTTGAGGGAATCGTAAATGCTGACCCTTCAATCAATTCAATCTACATCCAGTATTTATAGGTACACTTTGGAAAAGGACTCTGACATTAATTAAAGTGCTTATTGGGATTTTAGCACGGACTTCAGAGCACAAGTTATGTCCCCACTGAGAAGAGAATTGGCTCCAAAATGTTTGTGTTTACCAGTTTCCTTAGGAAAGGACAATGCAGTGGGGAAAATGTCACAGCAATTCATCTTAAAAAGAAATTCCCTCTGTCAGAAACCTCTCAGGAGTTTCAAATTCAGCTAGGGGGATATCAGAAAGCAATTAAAGTCTAATTTAAAATCCCCACCCACATTCCGTCTTCTCTTCCTGCCAAGTAATTATTGCTCCTGGTCCATGTATTGGCAAATCTTTCCAAAATGAGCCATAATTTGCCTTAAAACTGAAAACTTTCTGGTCAAGATGGAACTTTCCTCTTTGAAGAATGAGTTTGCAGTGACTCTGCGGAAAGAAAAAAAAAAAGGCCCAAATGCTCTGATTTCCCAAGGAGATCCTTGGGGTTGAAATTTCACCCAGAAATTCTTCTTGGACAAGGACATTGGGAGTGGATTTTGAAGCCAAGGCACCTTCCAGGGGAGGTTCCTGGACACGGCAGCTCCCCAGGGTGGATCCAAGTGTGCTCTCCCTTTGTTTTCCACATTTCTTGATGGCTCCACATCACTGCCTGGGTTAATAAAGAGAATAAAACTGTGGCCATGGCAGATTAACGAAATGAGGCATTAAGAGGGGATGGTTCACTCCCTCCCTGTGGCCACAATGTCTCTGAGCAAAACACCACGAGAGCAGGGATGAGCAGCTTTCAGGGATGAGCTGGGAACACAGTCTGAGCACTGAAAGACTCTTGTGGCTCCTTCAGGGAGGAATCCTGATTCTATCTTGGTTTAGAAAGAATTTTTCCTCTGACAGTCCAGTGGTGGTGTGCCTGGCCCTCCTCTGGGAATCCAGTGCAAACNGATCTTAAGGCCACAGAAAAAATATGCTCTGCAAGACAGTGAAAAGTTTTCAGCTTAATAATGGACTATTGTTTGTTGTTAATAGAAAACATAGAAGCAAGCATTGTCTGAAGCATGTGTACATGTGCTTTCAGTGATTGGCTGAACAATTGTCTGTAAGCTTTAATGTTGGAGTCCTAGAAACTTGGAATTTGGGGTTTTAGTGTATAGCAATACATATGAGTCAAGATGGAGGATTTGGGATGTTGTTTTTGTCCTTCTTCTTTGCCTTCTTCTTCTTTCTTCTTCTTCATGGGTTTGGGCGGTTTTCTAATTGGGTGGAAAACGTTCGCATTGCAGGCCTTGGGTGGTCATTATTGGGTCAAAAGTGTAAATAATACAGGTATCACCTTGTTATTGGGTAATTATCTCTTAAATAACCTTGGTAAAAGTTAGAAGCCAGCCATTTTTACCTTGTTTCCCCAGCTTGCTAGTTAAGCTCATGGCTTGTGAGCCTGTAAATACTGTAAATAGATAAGATATAATAAACATCCCAAATCCAAACTCGAGCTTGGTGTTTCCTGAACATTATTCGTCCTAACCTCGGCAGAGAAAAAAAGAAGCCAAAACTTTTACAGGTTAGCAATATGCTATTGGCTGGAAAACTTTTAAAATAACAAAGAAATCTTTGGCTGCTGCTGGCAGACGTGACCTGTTGCCATCCTTCAATTGTCAAAACCCCTGTTATGAGATTGATGCCACAATAAAAATTCGAGGAATGTCTGGCAGTAGTCCTGTCCTGTTCCCAACACAATAGACGTGAGAATACACACTTTTGGCTATGTCTTGCAACCCAAGACACAGTCACAGCATTCACTAATGGCTTTCTTTCCATGGTCTCTCCTGGCAGGTGCTGACAGAGGGAGGCTTTGGCCCCATCACGACGGAGATCCGGGAGGCTCCCGAGTTTTATTACGCCGAGGAATATCACCAGCAGTACCTGAGCAAGAACCCTGGAGGGTACTGTGGCCTGGGAGGGACAGGGATTTCCTGCCCTGTTGGCCTCAGGAAATAGCTGTGCTGGCTCCACCACCTCCTCTTCAACGCAAGGAGCTTGGAAAAAGCACACCAGAAACCCCGGTGGATGTTCCCACAGCATCCGTGGATAAAGATTTGGGAATCTGCTGGGGAGGCTTTCCATAATCATAAGTTTTCTGTTTGCTGACATCAAAAGCCAAAGTGGAGTCAGGAATTGCTCCCATCACAGCTTCTGTGCAGCTCCTGGGGTTTCCTTGTCATCTGGAGATGTAGAAAGAGATCCAAACTTTGGAAGGTTTGGCTTGAAATGTTGTTAAAAGGGTGAATTAGGAGGTGGTTGCACCTGTAGCTGCTTTGCATTTCCAATGCTTTTGGACTTGTTGATTTTCTTGAGTTAATTAATTTCCTGGTGTTCCCAGAGCTTTGACTTCTGGAGATGTGGTTGGGATCTTTACCTGTCACAGAACTGGAATTTGATGTCTTTGGGAATGATGAATTGATCAGACCAGTGATTCTGCTACCACAGCTCCACTTTCACAGCATTTAGTACCACCTGTAGTGCCTATTTTCTGAAATTATTTTAGCCAGAAAAAGTCAAAATTGTAATGTGATTCTTCTTTTTGACAGTTCCAAGAAGTGAATAAACACAAAAAAAGAAATCGGTTTTGTTTCGTGCTCTGCAATAAATGACAGAACAAGAAAAGAACAATGTTCTCTGTGATGTGTTCCAAGTAGATATCTGGGTAGATCTAAAAAAAGATATATCAAATATTATAAAATGCTGCAGTTTGCTAATTAAACACCAGGGCTTTTAAATCTGCATCATCAGGCATGACAGTACAGAGGAGTAGAATTATCCCTATGATTAATTATTTGTACTTTAATAACTTGGGGGAGTCCCCACCAAGAGCAGACTCATGGCAAACATAACTTGGGGCAGTCTCCAGTGAGGGTGCAGTCAAAATAACAGGACAGCTAGAAAGGGGGAAAAAATCAATTTTGGGTTTATTCATGGAGTTCTCAGAGCTCAGACTCACAGCTGCAGACAAAGGATGCAGGGATGCATGGTTTATCCCATATGGAAATGGGATCCTATGGGACCAGAGCTCAAGGAGTGAGCCAGTTTTGAGGGACAGGTGGTGGGAGCCAGAGACACAAATCCACAGCACCTCCTTCTCCAAGGCGCTGCTCTCCATAGCTTGGTTTGATGTTTCCTGCTCACCAGCTCAGCTTTAAAGCTCAAAAAGGCCCAAAACAGCTCCCTGGACATCTCCTGTACCTGCACAGCAGATCAGATCATGCTCCAGGCTTGGACAGACTGAAAATGTGCCCCACAAAGTCAGTGTTTGGGATTGTCAATCCAGTCCTGCAGCTCTGCCCGCTGTTTCCAAAGATGGGCAGCAAATCTGTGCCAGAAAAATCAGCTCCCCATCTTCCCTCGCTCCTCAGCTGATGCTGAGCTCATCCCAGTCTCAAAATCCAGATGAAATCTGTCCTCTTGGCAGATCACACCTGGGTCAGGCTCACAGGAGCTGCCTCAGGCAGGATTGCCCCATTTGGCTCTTTCTGGAGATGCCCCAAAATGTGCCCATGGTGCACTCGGAATTTTCATTTCTGTGG
>VWYP01003590.1:25901-52516 GCA_013400435.1 Pycnonotus jocosus | reverse complement strand
TGACTACATTCCTTCCCTTTTAAAATACGATTTTTACCTATATTCTAAATTGGGACAAGTGATTAAACTTAGAGGAAATATTTAAAAGAAGACTAGCTTCTTTGAAGATTAGCAACTAGCTTCAAGAAATATTAAATTACTGTCAATGAAAAGCTTCTTCTGTGATAAGTTCTCACAGTGATAATGCATTTCAAAGCACGTTTACTGTTCCTACCACAGCAAGACACTACTTCAATATCTCTTTACCTGATTAACTGGAGTACTAATGAATATACAACGGCTACAAGGGATTGCCCTTTGCTGCTTTCTGAAATGTTTTTCTGTATTCTGCATTATTTTTATATATTTAAAAGAAAAAGAGCTTAATTTAGGGATTGATAAATTCAGTCAGTGATTCGTGGGCTCTAATTTGAGGAGGATCTTATAATCAAGGTTGGCTTTCTAAATCAACATGTCTACTTAGAAAAAACAAGAAAAGAAGCAAGCCCCCAAACCCTAAAAATCATAATTACTAAATGACAATGTATCCTCTCTTCTTTCCTCTTCCAAAGGACTTTCATTTTTAATTTCTTTTTTACTAAGAACAGCAGTTTCTATCTAGCTTAGCCAAATTAAAATGAAAACTACTGAATGAAAAAAAATGTTTTTAAGAGGTGAAGATTAAGACTTGTCTGTAACCACACAAAAGTAATAGGAAAAAAGAATTCATTAACATGGAAAATTCAAGGCATATTTGGGATAATTGTCTGATAAAAGCCTCTTCTCCAAATGGAAGAGCAGAGGAAGGGACACTTTTTCTCTAACATTTGTAACTTGAGAGCTGAGGTTGTTACTCAGCCACCAAAGCAATATAGATCTTAAAATAAATGAGTGGAAAATATTTTTTCCTCAGTTTTTCCAGGAAGAATTCTCTCCACTTGAATGCCTACCTTTATATCTTGGACCACATCTGTTTTACTATAAGGAGAAAGTAAGGAATTAAGTGCTGCTGGAAGGGTAGCAGAGACTAATTTGTAGGCAAGTTTGGTATAAAACTTAGCAGAACTTGCACCTGTCGCAACAATTATCATCAATATTGCCGACATATCCACAGGACTCTGCAAAAGACTCAGAGCTTTTCACACTCAGTTACTCATTATTGTTCTCATGATGTTTTAAAAAATAAAAAGTATCTTTCAGTCTCTTTATCAGGACTACAATGATTTTAGTGCAGGTCCTTGGAAGACTGGATTGATATGAAGCTGTAAGTTCTGTGAACCTTAATTTTTAAGTCTACTCCATGCAGAACACCTGAAATTAAATTTTAAGTAGTATTTATGAAGGAATGGTAAATTCAAGTCTCAGCACTGGCATAATTAAGTCAGATGAACAGGGTTTTTTATAGGTCCCTTTGAAATGTGTAAATGAACTTGTCTGCTCTTAGTCCTGCCTCAGTCAAATATATGGCTCTTATTAAGGAGAAATTCTAGTACATATACATTTATTACCCATGTGTCCACAGGAAGAGATTGAAAGATGAAACCATATACCATCTCCATAAAATCCTGATAGAGTAACACTGAACAGTTAAAGAGAACACTTTCATTAAACCCTCGGAATGTGAGGCACTTGTGAAGATCACCTAAGTAAGACCCTATTAAAGGCCTTAATACAATGATTGTGGCATTACAATAGACTGAGGAAACTCCAGAATTTATCCAGTTTCCTCTGTGTCCTGACAATTGCTTCACAAAGAAGAAGAAAGAGTTGTTATGGAGCCATGCCATTTAGGTCTCTTCCCACTGAGACCTAAATCTCTGTGCTCACCTTTTTTTTTTTTTTTTTTTTTTCACTCCTTTTTTTTTAAAAAAAGAATTTTTAAAAAAATCATTTTCAATAGGTCTAAGCAAGACTGTACAGGCATACAAGCAACCTTCTTGTGCAAGCGGAATAACAGATTTCCTGGAAAGGTCAGAAGTCTTAAAGAGTTTCTTGGCTAATTGGGAAAAAAAAAAGTTTGAACTTGATCAGTTTTCCCAATTTATATTTTTAGCTGCCATTAATTACAGGCAGCAAGGAACAAGCTGGGATCTTAATGCAGGCTTGCAAAGGCATTTCTAGAAATTAAATTTGTTTGAACTGAGAGGGGTTAGTGAATCTACTTCTCAGGCATAAAGTCCATAAAATATATTTACTCCTCAGGAGAAAAAAGAAGGCAAATATGCTACAAGCTTAACATTTCTTTTATTATTTTTTCTTCTTGCTCCTTTTCTTAAGAACAACGTAGACTGATTAAAACTAAAGGTTAAGTGCAAATTTCCTCATATGTCTCTAAAATGCTAAAAGCAAATATCAGGGATAAATTTGATTTCTGGCAACTATGCATCCTGTGAGTCCTTAGCCTTTTCCAGGCTTCCTGTACCTGGTCCCAACAATATTAAAAGAGCCTTCCATGACCCAGGGAGATCCCAGATGCCCACCTGCTGCACCTTCGGCATAGCAACACTCCTAAATTTTGAAGCGCTACCTTCAAAATCCACCTTCTTCATGCTATGGATCAGTTTGGCACGTGATGCTGTGTGACACATGATGAATGTGGCAGTGTGGATATGGTGGGGAAAACACAGATCATTTATCTGAATAGATACAAATGTTCCTAAGACATCTCAGAGAAAATGAATAAATTTTTTAGTCCATTCAAAATTCTCAGAAGGGTAAGTGTATAGCACATAGAATATGAAAAACTATTTATTTGGCTCCATGTGATTCCTTTATCTACTTGTAGGCTCCAGCCTAATTTGAGAAAGGAAAGATAAAGAAGGAACGATCTGAAAAGCAATGATTCATTCAGTGCTCATCTTGTCCTTCTTTCTCCTGCCTTTTACCTGGCATTACAGCACAGATACTGCACCACCTATGCAATTCAGTTTTTAGGACATGACTGCTTGGTTTTGTTTTTTTTCCTCCACAAATGCATATTAATGGCTGAAAATCCAAGGTGAAATTATCTTGTGTTGAGCTGCAGGACCAAACACCCTGAAAAGTCAATGACTCTGGAATATTTTACTGCAGTAATTTTTTCCCAGTGTTGATGGCTGATAGACACTTCTGGTCATCTAGAGGCAAGTGAATAACTCACAGTCACTTCTTCCTCTAATAGCTTTTATCTGTCACTTGGTAAACTGTTTGCAAGTGGATGAATTATTAAACCAAACAGAAGAAAAAACCCTGGTGGAATCCTGCAAGTTAAAATAATTGCAGCTTTGCTTGGCGGGAAGGGAAAAGGAGGGACTTGTGTAGGTCTAACAATTTACAGTGACTTGGACTTGGGAAAAGTCTCCATCTCTGATTCTTGAGACTGGATACTGGTAGATTATAAGTGGAATGTTAATACGTCAGGTCAGAACAGTGAGGCAGATCAGGCTTAGAGTTCTAATGATGATTCTAATGATTTAGCAATTACCTCAACTGAGGTCAGACCCTGCAATAAAAGGTCAGATGATGCTCAGTGATATCTTGAAAGGATATGAATGAAGTCACAATGCTTCAAACCATGATAACACCTTCCTGTGGTGTCATGAGAAGAAATGGCAATAACTGAGTTGAGACTGCAGGACACATGGAAAACTGGGATTGTTCAGCCTGGAAAGGAGGTGACCTTGTTGTGGGGCAACCTGGGGTGATGGAAGGTGTCCCTGCCCTTGGCAAGGAATGGGACAGGATGGGCTTTCAGGTTCCTTCTCACCCAAACAGTTCCAATAATCCATGATTCTGGGAATACTGTCAATCTTTCAGAAAGCTGTATTTCAAGGTGTATTTTCTGAAGGGGGAAAGTGGGTGAAATGTCCCCAAAATACAAGGTTAAATACCTTAGAAAAGAGACAAGGTACTATCAAGACAGGTTTTTCATGGAGTAATAAAAATGGGAATGGAGGCAAAGATGATCTCATGAAGACATCTAGTTGATGTTTTGCCCTAATTAAAGCTAAGCCATTCCTGACAGATGTTAGTCTACCTCTTATTTTTCTCATCACAGCATCTTTTTAAATCTTTGGCTGAATTTATTCTTTTATGAATCATGCACCATCAAGTCTCCATAAAAGATTAAAAGTTCCATTTGAATAAGAGACTGTAGGGTGTAAGACAAATTATGTACAGCAGACAAGGGAGAATTTCAGAAGGGAAAATGTCTGACCTAGAAACTGCTGTCAGTACATTACCAAGTCTTCTTTATAATGAATTCAGGATTAAATAGTTACACATTGCCGCATATGTTGAGATGTAAAAAAATCCTCGATAAAATCAAAATAAATGTTTTTAAAAAAATCAGTTATACCTTAAATAGGGTTGGTAACATGTATCATGTCCCTTTCAAATCCCACAGGAATAAATACTTAATGCTTATTAAATGAAATCCTTGGCTGAAAGACATCATACAAGTGAATGCTATTAGTACTAGAAAAAAATCACATATGCAAGTTTTCCAAATAATATTCTTATAACTGCTTTAATGAGCAGAGGTTTTGATTTCTTTCTTTGCATGTATCCAGCTTTGGCTTTTTTACAGATGCTATCTCTCTCCCAGATTTAGTAAAACCTCTTCTTCGTGCTGGCTGCCGCCTAGGAAACATTAGACCTGCAGCAGAACTGCAGCACAAATGCGATGCAGATTTGCTGGAATTATGTATTTTGGCATCATATCCCTTGCCCGTGATGCACTAAGGGTCAGTCAAAGAGTGCATTGTGCTGAGAACCTTGTAAGAGTCGAAGGGATGCTGCAGAGGGCACTATTTACCAAGAAAATTAAACCAGGTTGGGGTTAAGGAATGAACCATGCTTATACAAACACATAGGGTGCTTTGATACATCTAGTTTTTACTCATTTTAATCAGGTAAGAAGCAGTGATTCCATTCAGGTTTTTCCCTCCACGAGTTCATTGATCTGGGAATGTCTTTTTCCTGAGTTTTCTTAGGATAATGTGTACTAAATCTATTTTAATTTTTTCGGGAAGGAAACAATATTTATGAAGACAATAATATTTGATGCAAAGTTATGTCTGAGACAGATAGTTTTTTATACTTTGAGGATTTATTTTTTGGGGGGGGGCGTCTGCAATAAATTGCTGGAAAATGAAAGAAGTAAAAATATAATCTCCTTGAGACTAATATTGTACTGTAGCTTTCCACAAAATCATAACAAAANCGATAAGTTGATCAAGTTCACTGTTTTAATGTTCTCAGAGAAGATGAACATATCACTCCCTGTAGCACACAGTGCATTTTGTTTGTTAATTTAAACCCAGTCATCCTGCTGGTGACAATCTGCATGCTGTAATCTCCATGATGGATGTTATACAATGAAAAAATTGAAAATTTTCATGGGGAATTAGAAGGGAGGTAGGTAGACACCAGGTGAAAGGATGAGAAGGTGCTGCAAGACACAGAACTCTCAATACCAGCCTCTCATGGTATTCCAGTCACAGCCTGGGTGCATATTTTATCACAGTAGGTAGCTCTAAAAATTATTTATGAGACTTGCAGAACACTTAGTGTACCAAAGAAAGGACAAATCCCTTCTGCTCAGTGTACATTATGTTGAATTCTCACTGGTCTGTAGCGAGGTTAAGATGATGCTCCTCTTCTTTCCAGGGAAAGTAGTGCAAGTGTGATCCCAACAGGCATTTGGTGGTTCAGCTCTTGGCACCTGCACAGGGCTGGGAAATTATTTTCTCTCCTAGCCATGCCACAGCAATGTAACCTGCCCCGTTCCATCAGCAGGAGCTGTTTTCAGTGGCCTTGTGGTGGGTTATTGCCTGATTGAATTAAAAATGCCAGAAAGATGCAATCAGATCAATTTTACAAGTGTTATTTTGAAAGGAACCATTATCTCCAATACAGGCTGCACTGGTCAGATCTTTATCTGTTGCTAATAAACTCAATGAATTAGATTTGATTGTAGCCTGGAGACAAGCAGACCCTCTGTCTTGGGATGGTTCCATTACATTAATCAGGAAAATCTGCCTGTTGGTCCAGTCACAAGACACCACCTGCACAATGGATTTCCAAGTCATATAATTTTTTTTGTGTACTGTTAAAAAGAGTAATTCAGCAGTTGAGCCAAAACAAAATCGTATCACTGTGTTACTAGATATATAAGATCCCCATGCCTCACAAAAATTTACTACACCTTTTTCATCCCCACTCCACCAAACACAGGGATTTACCACACAGGTTCTTCAGTCTCTTGTTTGCTCTATGTTGTATGAAATTTAAAAAGTATTATATGCTGTTTTTCTTATGCAGGTTTCTGTTGATTTTAAGGGCATTAAAAAATTAGGTCAAACTACCTGGAATATGTGTTTATAAGTGGAATCATAAATTTATAGAATGTTTTGGGTTGCATGGGACCTTAAATCTCTTCCAGTGCCACCCCCTGCCACGGGCAGGGACATTTTCCACTATCCCAGGCTGCTCCAAGCCCTGTCCAGTGTGGCCATGGGCACTTTCAGGGATCCAGAGGCAGCTGCAGCTTCTCTGGGAAACTTATTCCTGCCTGGAACAGTCAGTCTGTTCCAAATAAGATGATTTTCCCCTGATGAAGAAAGAGTTTTCTTTTTAAGCATTGCAAAAAGTAATGCTAAGTTTTGATGTACTGACTTATTAAGAGTCAAATGTCTGCATTTAAATAGGTTTTCAGCAGATACTCATAAGATATTTTGACACTAACAATGGTATAAACATGGAAATGATACAACAGCAGTTAGCTAATTCCTAAGCAGTGGAATAAAAGACCATAAACACATAAAATTGATAAATAAGTCTGTGCACCTGTGAATTTTTCCACTTGTAGTTTGGGGGAACAGCTGTTTTCCAGCTTCTTTCAGGATGAACCATTTGATGTAGTTTATTTATCTTGTTGAGTGAAGGACATTGTGAGAATGGCAGAGAGATACTTGTGAGATTTCCCTGTGTGACAGTGCAACATAAGTTTTAGTAGGAGTACTAATGTCTCTTTTTAATTTCTGCTTTAAACTCTGACTTTCTGCAACAATAGACAGACTCTGATCACTGTGAGTGCTTAGTAATGAGGACAGGAAGGTTCATCCTCTGTAACCACAGTCTAAGCTGACAGTCAACAGTATCTGCAGAACCTCCTTCTGATGCAGGCAACTGAAATAAATTTGTCAAGGATTTGTAACTGAAACTCTGAATATAGTGTTTCTGCATGGGGAAATCAACACAGATTTAGACTGCAGAAACAAGGGAATAGAAAGAATCCCCCAGAAGCTGCCCAGTCACTGTGCTAAGATGGGATGTAGGATTTGGTTGGCAGCTGTTCACAACGGAGGCAGCAGGTCTGCAACTGGTGGCCAAGTAATCCTAGCTCCATCCAGCCTCAAAGGAACTTGAACAGGTTTATTTCTTGGACATCAGTTGCCTTGATATCACCTTTGTCTTCTTCTGGAAATCTGTGTAAACAGTGGTTATGACGATTCTAACCTTTATGGACTTCCACTGAAGCAGCAACATCAGTTGTGTAATCAAACATTAAAAGTTGTATTTCCTTATCTTCTGTGAAAGTGAGAGAAGAGCAGACCAGTACTGAAAACCCCAGTGGTCCTGGCTTTGTGAGGGCAGAAATCCAGACCACTTTAGTGTCTCATTTCAGAAGGGTGGTTGGACCTGCTCCCAGCACTGACTGCAGGCTACTGATTGCCTGGAGGAGAAATTCTGTCACTAAATTTTATACACAGTGGTAACAGATATAGTTTGACAGTGATATATCTGACACATTCTGACATCTAAATTACAGACTTCATGCTCAAGCCCTTTGCCAGCCTTTCTCCCTTTGCTCTCAAAAAGCACATTTTCCTAGTAGCTGTCCCAGGGCTGACACACTCCCCTAGCCACTGCTGTGCCTAGGGCAGATCCCCTTGTTGTCTCATCCAACACTACGAAGAACAACAGTGAACTGAACAACAGTTGATGCCTTTTGGAGCTACCTAAAAACAGAGGCCAGGCAAAATTAAGGCATAAAAAGGGGTTATATTTATTGAAGACCCTTCAGGTACGTTTTGGGGAGACAGAGCCTCCCCAGGGGCTATACCCAAAATATGGATGACAGGTCATAGGTTGTCATACTTTTATAAGTTTAGACCATTTACATATTGGGGGTTAATGTTCCAATTACAGCTTTAGTTAATGAAGTCATTTACCCCAAGTTTGCTCCTCCCAACTCAATTTTGTTTATGTTTCCCAGGGCCTGGGACAGTGAGGTGTCCTCGATTCCCAGGCCTGGAGGGGAATTGTTCTGTCTGACCAAAATGGGAAAGCAGTAGCTGACACTGTATATGGAGTTTAGAGTTATACACCAAAGAACTGCAGGATTACAAATATGTGAAAAATATAAGAGCTAAAATCCTAAGGTGTCAGGGTGAGCAGAGCATGTTCTTTTTGTTGTGTTGTGCTCCTTGTGCAGTGTGTGCTGCTACAAGATTTAAGCAGGCTCCCTGCTATGACCAAGCCCTTTCTTTATGGAAACCCAAGACTAATGGCAAGTCTATAAACCAAGTTTAAAAAACAAAAATTAAGTGTTTCAGTAAACTGCACATTGAATGGCAGTGTCTTTAAAAAGGCACAAAAGAAAATTTTATTAGTTAATATAACTCAGCAGGGAGCCCAGGATAAGATTAGATTCTCTGAAAGAACAATAATAACTTTTAAACCAGATACTAAGATTTTTTTCATATGTTTTTAGTAAAGTAAACCTACTATTTTAGCAGGCACGAGAGAGATGACACAAAAGCTACCCATAAATAACTTGTTACAACCATTTATCTTAGGTCCCTTAGGTCTGCTACTGCAGTCAGGTTTACTATAACAAAACCACAAAACACTATCTCTTGTTGCTTGTATAAGAGCACTTTCATCACACTCACTAGTTCCTCAGTTGATTCTGCCTCTGGAGTTAAGAGAATTAATTTTGCTAATTTCAATGAGTAATGAAGCATGATCTTACAGAGGAATCAGCGTGATTCTTGCTGATTTATATCCAAAGACCTTTTTCATGAGCATTTTTTGAGCAAGTTGAATCTATGAGGCAATTTTTCTTCCTGGAATCTCTCAAGTCATATGATCATCTTCAGCATCTCTGCTTCCACAGTTCAAAAAACATCTAAATTAATTTAATTTTGGCTTAGCCTTTCCCAGACAGATCTTTGAGTGGCGAGCTGTGCTGCCTTAACCATTCAGAATGGCAAATGGATTGGCAAATGCAGCTCTTGGCACACTGTGACACTCTCTCCCACCCATGCCGAGACCAGATATATCCAGGCCGCAGCCTGTGAAATAGAGCTGCAATTTCTCCGTGCATGTCTTTGAAGTGGTTCCAATCACTCCATTTCCAGTCTTGTCTCAGATTGCTCCCCACCTTAAATTCCTGTTCCTTGGCATATTTTAACCTCATTTAAGGCTAAAAATAATAAAGGGAAGGATGCCATATAACACTAATGTTCCCCCCCACCCTGCTAAATAATCAGTGATAATGTGATAAGAGCTTATGAAAGAGAAATGTTTATGGATTATATGACTGTATTGATGTGCTATCCTCATATACAATTAGGTAAGTGCTTTACTTCACATGTTTAAATACTGCCAGAGGATAGAGCATCAGATGTTATCACTGCAGCAGCAGAAACAGAAATTGTCTTGAAAGGCTCATCCTGAAAACAACTTTTAACTGGAAATTAGTTAATCCTTTACCTGTATACTAAGAAGCATAGAATCATGAAATTGTTTGGGTTGGGAGGGACCCTAAGCCCACCCAGTACCACCCTCTGCCATGGGCAGTGCCACCTTCCACTGTCCCAGGCTGCTCCAAGCCCCAGTGTCCAACCTGGCCTCGGACACTGCCAGGGATCCAGGGGCAACCACAGCTTCTCTGGGCACCCTGTGCCAGGGCCTCCCCACCCTCCCAGGGAACAATTCCTTCCCAAGATCCCATCCAGCCCTGCCCTCTGGCACTGGGAAGCCATTCCCTGGGTCCTGTCCCTCTAGCCCTTGGCAATTGTCTCTCTCCATCCTTCCTGCAGCTCCTTCAGGCACTGCAAGGCCACAGTGAGGTCAGCCCAAAGCTTCTCCTGTGCAGGCTGAACAATGCCAGCTGTGCCAGCCTTTGCTGCCAGCAGAGCTGCTCCATCCCTCTGCTCATCCTGGAGCCTCCTCTGGCCTGGCTGCAGCAGCTCCAGCTCCTTCCTGTGCTGGGACCCCTAAGAGCTGGAGTATCCTTCTGAGACATGCATATTTTTGACCTAAAAAAAAATTAAAATATTCAAGAACACCATTGTAAACATGTAATTTGAATTTCTGCTTAGGATAATGGCACAATTTTTCTTTTCTGTTGTAGAAGGCCATCTGTGCAGCACAATTTGTGCCACTGTACAGGTACAGCTACAGAGATTTTCAGCTACAGGAGGATCAAAGGTGACTTTAAGCCATCAGTACTTTTCAACACTTCACCTGTTCTAATGTCTACTTGTTCTTATGTTCTACATTTCAGGACAGCCAAGAATGTCTCATAAAATACAGACAAAATGATGTGTACTCTTGCCATCCCCATTTACATTACAGGGGGACTCACAATTCTCACAGTTTTGTGCTGTTGGCTAAATACCTTCCAAAAGCCTCATGGGGACTGAACCCTTCACCACCTCGTGAGTCTCCCTGTCTTTTCCACATTGTCATGCCACCAAGTCTCTAAAATTCAGGGGAGTAAATATGCTGGATTTTAGGATTTCAGGTAGGCACTTGGTGGAGCTTTTTGTTGGTTGGGATTTCTCAAGCTACAGTGAAAGGTTTCCTGCTTGTTCTTTTAACTTTGAAGGAGGCTGTAGACCAGGAAATACAGAATTTTATTAATGGGGGCATAAACTTAATGAACAATCCAATGCTAGATATGTAGATATAATGATAGATACACACTAACGCTAGAACTGAGATAAAGACCCCTCTCCAAAAAAGGAGTCAGCTGAAGATTTCCTCGTGAAGTTGTCTGGTGAAGTCCTACTAATTTTTTAGAAATAGAAAAAATAGGTGCCTTCATTGAGTTTTTAATTTTTTTTATACTCTTCTCACTCATGAATCTCTTTCCAGAGAGACTCTTAAGGTAAATAGTGTTGTTTCAAATTAAATTTTCTGAAAATTTTGAGTGACAAAACCCAAAGGATTTATAGTGGAAACAAGTAGATCTTCTCAGTAGATGCCATCAGCATCAGCTCTTCCACTTAGAATATATGGAATATCCCCAAACAGGATTTTCAAATACTAGCTCCTTTAACTTTGTGCCATCTGCAGAGTTTTGAGTTAATGTTATTCCCACAGAATGGCAATAAGTAAATCATCAAAAAAACTAAAAGCCATAGAAAGTGGTCTTAAATTCCTGTAAGGTTTTTGTAAGTTTAAGTGTAGTAAACTTGCTCATGTTATTCACCTTGTCTGTGGAAAACCAATTTGCTAACTATTTTTTTTTTTTGCCTCCAGATGTGTCTCAGATACTTGTTACATAAGTATAGCTTTGTTTGTAGACAGCATGTGCTGTTAAGCAAAAACATTAACCAGTTTCAGCCAGTGAAAATGAACAAGTCTTAATTTACACGGAAATACCCAAAGGAAGTTAGGAGCTGGTCAAGCTTGTAGTTACAGCCTTCTGTATTCTGACATCCAGGCACCGTTTCCTGATGTGGGTTTTGAAGTCGTGCTTTAGTACATTACCACCATGGACAACCTGCTAGGGTGGAGACTAATGAGTGAAAATAGAAAATGAGAAAAGTTGTTGGGTGTTTTGGTTTTGTTTAGGGTTATTTTTTTTGGGTTTGTTTTCGTGGGGTTTTTTTGTTGTTGTTTTTTGTTTGTTTGTTTGTTTGTTTGTTTTGCCAGGTGCTTCCAAAATAGTATGTTTCCCTAAAGGCTAAAAAAAAAAAAAATCTTATTAAATCACATCATAAATGACCCATGTAGCACAGCTTATTTTCCATTACCTAGGTAAGGAGGCACTAAGCCAAATAAATCAAAATGAACAAGGCAATTATTGTTCCTCCTTTTATATCACCTAAAATATGGTAGTAATGAACAAATATGATTAAATGAGAATACTCCATTAGTAATAGGCTTTTCATTTATTGTTTTTTAGAGAAATCATGTTCACTGTGGATATGGAAGCCCTTTCACCTGTATTATTAGGCTGACATTTTCTATATTTGAAAAGGATAATGTTGTACTTGTAAAATAAGAACAAGCACAAAATGTAGGTGGTTTTCTTTGGAGAGATTTTATGAGCTGGATTTGTTTTGGATTTTTTTGCATGAAAAATAATATGTTCCGGAAGAGGTCAAGACATCTCTTCAGTGCTTGTATTAAAAATTCTATAATTTTGTGGAGACTAAAGGCCACTGTAGAGTCTTTCATGTGCCAGCTACTTTTATTGAAATAAATGGAATTACTAAATGGAGGTTATGTGGTGAATCAGTTTCTTTACTGACCTGTGTACTTTGCCCATTACTTTTCAGAAGGATTAAGATTTCACAGAGTAGTAAATTAGATTTAATCATTACAGCTTAAGTAAATGAAATAGCAATAAGGCAAAGTGTAGAAAAATGGACTAAATTATGATTAAAAATACAAACCAAGGAGGAACATATCTTTATGACCAAGATCAGCCGAACACTTGGCAGGTCTGAAACACAATTAGGTTTTAAAAGGTGCACCTGAAAGGTTGTTAAAAGGCAATATTCCAGCCTGGTCCTTGCTGGCTCAGACCAAGGGTTCTCTCAGTGCTGTCTCTGAGGTCAGCCAGCAGCAGACACAAGAATACAAGAAACAGGAAACAACAGAATTATGGAGAGGTACTAAATGCAACATTACATAGAGGTGCTTTCCTAGGAGACTTCCCCTTTCTTTCTGCTCTGCAGCCAAGAGTTCAGATTGTCTGTGGACCCTCCTGCTGGTTTCACATTGATGTACCTGTGCTCTTTGGATTTGTCTGATCCTTTCCCAACTCCTTCACACATTTTGCAGCAATGTGTTCTGCAGTGGGATTATACAATCTGCAAAAAAGATTTTTTCCTTCTGTCTGTTTTGGGTGCCCCTAACCCATTATGGGAAATGCTGTTTGATCCTTGCTTAGCAGGAGGTTGCTGGCAGTACCAGAGCTGAGATTTTTGGTTAGACACTGAATTCAGACTTTGAACTTTTGAGTCATCCAGATTTTGGGACAGGACAGAGGCTGTTCCACACCAACACTGCTGTTCCTCAGATGGACCCCAAAGCCACGGACTAAATGAACTCAGTGAGCATTTGCGAACATTTCTAGACATTTCAAGGACATTTTACAAAAGTGGTCCATAAACTAAGGAAACAATGTCTCTGTGCCATATCAAAGGAGAGAAAGAGGGGTGGTGGTTAATGAGGGTGTGTTGGGGTGCGGTATTCCTCCGGCTAGCTTTGGTACTGACTTCGCATTTAAAGATACAATCCTGTATGCTTCCCAATCCTGAGCCTCAGGCAAAAATGTGGCAATGGCGAGTGAAAGAAGGGAGGACTCTCTGGGGTTCAGATCTGGTTTATTTCACCCAGAGCAGACCGGCAGAAAGACAGGTTTTGCCCTTGGTTCTGACCTTAAGGATAGGGTGGTGGGCATGGGAGGATACAAACATGGGACCAATCAAAGAGGGGAAGGGAGTGACCCAGAACCAAAGTAACATTAGCAAAACAATACAATGCATAAAACTGGGTGGAACACCTGGGACCCTGTTCCACCATTTGATAGCTTTCCTGTAGCCTCTCAAGTATCAGGGAGAGATTGCCAAGAGATGGACAGGACTCAGAAGTTCTTCAGCTGTTGGGGGAGAACTAGGAAGAAACCAAAAATGCACTACTACAAGGGTGTACTGCAGAGTGCATGGCCTGGGCATGGAAGAAGAGGTGGAGTGGCTTGGGTAAGGTGAATTTTGTTCACAGCAGCTGGAGTGGGGTTGTGGTTTGGATCTGTGGTGGAAAGAGTGCTGACAACACAGGGGTGCTTTTGTTCTTGCCGAGCTTGCACAAAGACATTCCTCCTCCTCCTCCTCCCTCCACCCCACCAGGTCACAGGCTGGAAGTGCACAAGGAGCTAGGAGAGGGCATAGCCAGGGCAGGTGACCCCAACTGACCCAAGGGACATCCAAGACCTTACAGCATCATGCTCTGCATGTAGAGCTGTGGGGACAAGGAGAAGTAGGGGTAATTCGAGGTGCTGATGTTTGTTATCCAAAGTCACCATGACATGTGACAGAGCCCTGCTGTCCTGGGATGGCTGAACACCTGCCTGCCTGTGGGAAGTGAGGAATGGATTCCTTGTTTTGCTTTGCTGTGTGCATGGCTTTTCCTTTACATGTGAAATTGTCTTTATCTCAGCCCATGGGTTCTATCACTTTTGCCCTCCCTATTCTCTTCCTGATCCCACCAGGGCAGGGTGGGCAAGAGGCTCCCCATGCAGGGGGTGACTTTCTAGCTGGTGTTAAGCCATGTCACACATAAATCATGACAGCTGATCATGAGAATGGGTGATCCACTCCCTGACAGTGACGCCATATTATGCCTCAGGAGTGACTGCTGCTTGATGCCCTTACAGGACATATATTTGTAAGTAGAAAGGGTCAGGTCAACTTGAACTCTGAAAATAGACTGCCAGAGAGCCTGTAACAATCCAGTGTAAAGCTTGGTTATTGACACAGCCAAAATTTAACCTCATTTTCTTACAGGAGTCCTTTAGGAATGATCTGGATGCACAGGCCCACTTGTCCTTGCTCAGAGGAACTGTGATCAACCTTTGCAGAGAGGGCTATAATCCCCATTTTCCATTACTGGCAGGCATGAAACAAACTGACACTTCATAAAGTGTTTTGTAATCCTGTCGGGATGAAAAAACCCCAGTAGCATAATCCTCACTTGGCTGTGTGACTCTCTTGTGTACAAAAATGAAAGGAAAGGAAGAACAGTCCATATCTTTTTTCTCCTTCTTTGTTTAAGGCCTTCCACAATTTAGACATACAAAGAACTTCAAATTCACCTTTGCCTAAAGCACAAAACTTCTAAGAGTATTTTCTCACCCCAAATTAACTCAACAGATTATAAATATATTCCATGAGAGCAGAGCCAGCTCTCACAATTGGCTCAAGAGTCAAATACTTGGGAGAAGAACAGAGGAAAGGGAGTTGGGCCAGCTCCCACCAGCTGTTCAGTGATGTGATCAACGCATTTGTGCATCTGTGCTAGCTCTGACCTGCCAGCCAGTCTGGGAAATACATTGCTTATTTGGATCTCCCCCATAATGATATCTTGCAGGATTTGATCTCTCCATTTAAAGAGGAACAGAACCAACTCATCAGTACCAATAATTAACACTTTGTCAGGGTTTTTAGGGCCAAATGACACTGAATGCACTGCACTCTTAGGTTACAACAGCCATCAAGCCAAAAATTGACTGTACTTCAAGGCAATGTGTTGAAGGAGTCATGATCCTCTATGCCACACTGTGTCCATATTCACCCCGAATTATCTCCGTCTCACTGACATTAGCAAATCTTTTGAGCACAGGCCAACAGGAGAATAATGGAGGTCATTGAGAGTGGTTCCAAGAGATCAGTTTTCAGCTAAATAGGTCTGTGCAAAATGAGACATCCCTGGGATGTCCAACAGCCTTTTGGTGCAGCCAGCAGGGAGAACAAGCAGCACTTGCCATGAGTTATTTGTGAAGGGATTCAGGACTGGATCCAGAAGCCTGATGCAGGAAGCCAAAGGGGGGTGTCCAGCCCTTCCTGGCAGACAGGCACCACCTGTGTGCTGGTGATGGCTCCAATCTGCAACTGTGGATTTTGTTTATTGCCACTGAAGATGGCAGAGCAGTGAATGCTGCCTTTGTGTCTTGTTTGTTGTTTCAAGTGGGTGGATTTCAAGGCGACCCTTCTGGCTTGCTCTGCTTTATTGTGGTGGGATGGGGCTGGGGGCTGTGAGTGTTGCTTTGGTAAAAATGGTTTCATGTCACAGTTAGTTGTAATTGAGAGGGTGAGAGTGCATCCAAAA
Source organism: Pycnonotus jocosus (assembly GCA_013400435.1). Taxonomy (NCBI): domain Eukaryota; kingdom Metazoa; phylum Chordata; class Aves; order Passeriformes; family Pycnonotidae; genus Pycnonotus; species Pycnonotus jocosus. Next base: position 36,421 of record VWYP01003590.1, on the reverse strand, counting down.
GCAACATTAAACAGATTGTGCTAAATATGATGAGCTCTCTTAATCAAATACATCATTTGAAGGGTAACCAAACACAGCCACAGCTTTACTGTCGTTACATGGTCATTTACTGGGAGCCAATAAATTACACCCAGCTTGTTAAAACTGGAGTGACCTTTTCAAGGCTGAGTAGAGCACTAAGTGTATTAAACGAGCCATGTTTCCTTATCTGGCATGACAGATGTTTGATTTTGTTGACATTTTCAGGAATGCACAAACAATTATGACTTCAATTGTTTATTCATCAGAGAATGCAAAGCTACCTGATGGTGCTTATATACTGGAGGGTATTGCTCAATAAATCTTGCTGGGGTTGTTGGTGCCACCTAAGTTTATCAGCATTTAAAAAGACATAAGCAATGTTTTTTTCTTTCTTTGTAGAAAGGTCATTCCTTTCTGACGGGTGATGTTTTAGGCACCAGCAGTACCTCATGGAAGTGTGAGACATTTAAAAAATTACTTCCATGCATTACGGAGAAATCAAGCATTGGCACAAAACTGCATGAAAAGGCATCTAATTTGGGTACTCCTGAATTTTACAAGACTCACCAAACCAAGGAGCATCCTGCTCCCTTGGGTGCTCTCTGAATGGATGGGGAGTAGTTCATGGATGTCTGACTGGGAATTTGTTCACTTTACTTGGTGGCAGTCCAGAATTTCTAATTTTTTGGCAAATGTTTGAGCAAACATTTCAATTTTCTTCCACTTACAATACCTATTATAGCAAGAGAGCACTGTGAAAACATTGCCTGTTGAGAAAATGAGGTAAGAGAGTGATTACAGTCCTTTGGACATTTGTGTGAGACCACTTGAACTGAGCAAATAAATGAAGACTTACACAATATTTATTCAGACACTGCAGCACTATATAAATAATAATTCTGTACAAAGACTGAGTTTTAGGAATTGGGTTTTATCGCTAAGAAGTACAGAACAGAGGGAAATGTAATGACAGTTTTAGAAATAGTTTTAATTTCTTCATTCTGTGCATATTCATTCCCAGGTAACAAATATTATTTTCCAGTGGAACAGAGAGGAGCCCCAAGCATTTGCATAATTATTAATTTTTACCTGTACACTGTCATACATAAAAAGCGGATGTAAACCAATAACTAAGAAAAGATGTATGACATAAAGCTAAATAAAATGGTGGGACAAAAAGCTGACATTTTTTCACACACTTTTGGGGTTTTTACCATATCTATGTAAGTTTTACAGTTCATTTGATATTCAAAAGAATTTCTTAATTGGATAGACTTTGACTATATCCAACTGCTATTTTATAGCTTCCCTATCAAAACAAACCCCGCAGAACCTTTTGCCAGGACTTCTGAATTTTTTTTTAAACATATCTGTATACTAGGTAATGCAAATACATTTACAAGGTCTATAAAGACTCAATAAGGAAAACCTGAACTTCTGTTGTAAATGTCTGCTTTATATCACATCAACAGTGCCATCCTTCCTGCCTTAAAACCACATTTGTTTTACAACATTGACAGTACCATAGAGCTTTGTCTCTTTTTAGCGTTTTGAATGCTTTCTAAATTTACAATATTTTTATGATAAAAAGAAACTGACTGCAAGAGAAGAATATGTAGAAGATTATGAAGGAGAGGGAAGGAGAGGTGATCTGTGGTGGCTTCCCAGGGGTGTTGCTTTAATCCACACGGTTTGAGCTGCTCTGGTAAGGGCATGCTCTCAGTACCACCTGCCGAGCTATGCCACTTTTGACAGATGGGATAGGAGGGATGGTTGTGGAATTTTACTACGGCAGAATGAGCCTAAGTTAGTGTTCTAATAAATAAAAAATAATAATTACATACAATTGTATTTAAACATGCTTTGTTTCAAGCGAGTGCTGGAAGTCCTGTCTTCTCTCATGTGAAATTAGGTTGACTATCAATTTTATGGGCCTACTGTAAGGAAAATTTATAGCACCCAACACCCCATAAAAACATGGGGATCTGAGCCCTGTCCTTGTGCTTGGTCCTGTCCTGGTGCTGATGCTTGGCTTTCTGGGCTTTGCAATTCCCATTCTCGGGGTTGCCTATATAGAAGTAAAAATAACTTGGATAAAGTGAAAAGGTGATATATCTAAAGTCATACTCACTTAGGTTTTGCTGACCTACTTAGGATTAGAGTAGCTGGCAAATTGTTTTACATAGTTTGATTCCAGAGGTAAATTCCAATTGAACGGCTGCAATGTTGCTTTAACTTCAAAGCAGTCTCAAACAGAGAATTAAATAAAATTGAGGTAACTTTGAAGTAACACCTTCAGCTACTTCAGTTGTACTGCAGGTAGGGCTGTCAGTATGGGCTGGTAGGGCTGGTTTTGGATTATGTAGGGGGCAGAGGAACTTCAGCTGTATGTAACAATTTAAATCATGCAGGTATTTCCAGAATATCTCCCCATTTGTGCTGCCACTCTTAGACATTACCAGTTTTCCCTCGACCCCTCCAAAAAAGCCCCATCCCTTCCACACCCAGCTTCATAAAGCCAGCACTAAAATATTCCCAAATGAGCTATCAAAAGGCACTCAGAACTCCTGGCAGTGGGTTGAGACAACAGTGAGTTAACTGAGCTCCTGCTGTTTGGCTGAAAACAATTCTCTACAGTATTGGAATCAGAGGACATCACCACATCTGGGAGAAACAAACAGGAAAGAGAAGTGACAGCATGATTTTGGAGCACAGGGCTGTGCACATTTTCAGAAAAGTTTCCAATTAGCTGTTCCCCAAATCTGCTCCGGGCTGTCAGGAAACAAGGTCTTGGAGAAATGTGTCTTCTTTATGGAGGCACATCTTCTTCAGTTTTCACTTTCAATTACCTAGATGGCTCACAAAGGCAAACAAAAGAATTTCTTACTCATATTAATGGCCTGTATATTTATGTTTGTGTTTTTTCCCCTGACAGCCCATTCTGCCAGGTTCAGGCAATGGCTTTGGTTCACTAGCAAAGCCCCATTTAAGCTCAGTATCTGTGCTGATTGATTGGCTTGGTGGCTAGCAGGTTTTTCCTCCCTTGAGGAAGAGATCTTCTTGTCTTTACAAAACTACATTTAGTCCAGAATTATGGAGCTGTGGCTTTTTTTCTTTTTTTGCTAAACTTAGTCCAAAGAACTCTCAAGGGTTATGAAATTTAATGGTGCGATCAAAATTTTACAGAAAGGAACAAAACCTCAGATCATACTCTTCCCTCTCATCACCATCCTTCCATCATTTGTCATAATTTTCACATATACACATTTTCACATACATGATTTTCACACTTTTTTTTTTTTACCAGCAAAGTACANTTTTTTTTTTTTTTTTTTTTTTTTTTTTTTTTTTTTTTTCCTGGCTGTGGCTTAGTCAGGTTCTCAGCAACACTATTTATACAGTGACATTTTTCAAAGAGCTGCACGCTCTACATAGCTAATGGAAAAAGGTGGTGCAACCACAGAAAAGGACTTAATGTTATTCATGGAATACCAAAGGAGAAAATGGAACAGTGGATCACATTAATTCCAGCAAATACTATTATTTTTAACTCATTTAAATTCAAGTCAAACTAACATTTATCTTCCCTGTGCAAGCAGAGCAAACAGGAGCTGAGCAGGCGCTCACTGTTTGCAGAGGGGGCTACCTCTGAAAAACCCACAGAGGGCAGGGGGCAGAGCCCACATTTATGTTTTAACTGAAACAATGATTAGTTGCATCAGAGGGTCTCACAGTCACTGTCTTTCCATCTCGACCTGCCATAAGCCACTCTGTGCTACTCCAAAGTGTTTTTCCAGTAACTTATATCCTAAACTTGCACCATTCTGCCTTATTTTTCAACTGACATCTTTTTGTGATACTTGAAGATGCAATTATGACACTTTTACATAAATTATTGTGTTATTGTGCTCCTCTGATATACGTTCCAACTTCCAATTAAGCAATTTTGTCCTACTATTTCTATCCTAATGTGTATTTTCACACATTAAAATAATGATTACAAAAAGGTTTTCATGGCTATTTGATGTACTCCACTGAGGAGGGAAAAGGCAGGAATATTTAATAGCACTGGATATTGTATCCCAGTTCTGATATCCCCTATTGGTGTATTGTTTCACCTTTATATAACTTTATTTTCTTGATCATGAAATTGAGAACAAGTTTGTTTTTCATGGAGGCAGCAAATTTTTTTAAATTTCTTTTCCTTCTTTCTATTTAACAACTCTATTTAATTAAAACAAAGAAAGAAACAAACAAACCATTTATGTTACTGCACTGAAAATTCAACCAAAGTAATGAATTGCAATGTATAGATGATCTTTACCTTTCAAGGATAAAAATAATTTGAATATGCTAGCCCATGCAATACTAAGTTCTACTTTCATATTTTCATCCTCCAGCCCTATTTGTTTATAAACGTATAAATTGTTTCATGTTCAGACAGAAATAAAAATCTCAGGCTAGAAAGAAAGAAGAAAAGAGTAGCTGATAACTTATATTAGAAAATACTTTGAATTTTCTCCCTACTATTTAATTAGCAGTAAAAAGATCTTAAAACAATTTTCATACATAACTCACACTCTTAATCACTGTACAGGGCAACACTTATGTAAAGAGATCACAATTAAAATAGAAAAAACTTTGTCCAGGTTTGTGTTGTATTTATATCAATTATGCAAGGGTTGCCCACAATAATTCAGAAGTGGGGCCTATCCAAACCAGCTTATCTCCAACATGGATTAATACCAGATGCTTCAAAGCACAGCTGAACAAGAACTGAAATTTCTCTTCTTTGGGGAGAAAAAAAAATCCAATTCCCATTGCTTTCTGAAGGGTGAATATGGAAAGGATACACTGTCAAATTTATTGCTGAACAAAAATTCCAGAATAATTGAGTTGAAAAATAATATATTCATTTTCACCAAATCAAAATACCCCCTTCAATGTAACTGAACCCAAGCCCTTCCAGATTTGTCTCTCTGGAACAAGGAGTGGTCCAGAGTAAGAAAGAAAGATCCACAAATTGAAAACATCCAAAATATTAAAGCATTAAGGACATCTAATTCACATCTGTTCACATTTAATTCAGAAACTCCTTGAAGACTATACCTAATATAATTAAAATAGTAAGCTGTGAAGCTCTCTGGAAGCCAAAGAGAGGTTTTGAGTTGTGCCAAAACAGAAAACATAAAGGTGAAAATTATAACAGGAAAATTGGGGAAAAAAATCAGGGATCATTGTTTTTCTTTAAAATTGTCATCTGGCAAGCAAAAACATACAATCATTCACACAGATGTGTTATTTCCCAGAGGTCCTTTAACCACTGCCTTATTTCCTTCATACAATTTTAATGACAGAAGAGCACCACTTACATATTGCTTTTTGCCTATTTTTCATTGATTTATCTTCTACCAAGTCAGGGTGCCTCAAAGGGGGACCCAAAGGCTATTTTAAAATAATAAAACCATTTATTTGGGTACCCAGACTATTATATAGCTGGGTGTGATGGAACAGAGAGTTATGTTTTTGCACAACTTAATTCTGCAGCTAATGGGCTTTAATGAATCTCATCCATCCATCTTAGTATCATTAAATATTTGTTCATTCATATCTATTTATAGCAACACTTCTGTCTCTAGAATCACTAAGGACTGGGTATTTCCATGCTAGTATTTGTGGTGGGAATGTGTTTAGAGAAGTCATTCCAAAATGAGAAAATGAGGTGAGAAAAAAAATCCGACTTTCTCTGGCACACCTCTTCAGCAGACAGTAAAGAAACAATGGACTTAAAACAATAGACCATAGAATGAGTAAACTACAAAAAATTAAGACCATAGTAAATTTGGGGAGTAAACGAAAAAAATGGCCAGTTAAATGAATAGACAAATAAGCAGGGCTGAGGAAGTGTTGGCTGAATGCAGTGATCTCATAAGATCAAAGAAAAAAATGCAATCTGGAATTGTGCCTCTGAAATGAAAACACAGTCAAACACCTGGCATTAATGACAGGAGCCACATCTCTTTCAATGACAACCTGTATTTTCCACCCAGGCAACCAAAATAATCAATTTCAGACTTTGCTTTATTGAGCAATGATGAAATTACAGATAATCTAGAAGTAAAAAATGCCTTTGGGTAGAATGCAGACTGCTCCATTTTGCTTTAACAAAAGGACCAGCATAGATCTATTAAAGTATTTCTGCTGCAGAAATGAAAACTTCTGAAATCCTATGGGAACCAATTACTTAAGTGAGGCAGGGAACTTACAGACTTGGTAATTGATGGGGCATGAAAACTACTGAAAACTGCCCGAGCAACTCATGTAGGGAACAACCCAGTTCTAAAGGGACTAATTACAGCCTTGGCAGCTTGCAGGAAGAACAGTTTGCCATGAAAGGAGAACACAAGTACTCATTTTCGAACTCAGTGTGCAGGTGTTTTATCAAAAATACAAACTAACAACTACCTATACTCAAGGAACCTTGAATTAACTGACCATATTAACAAAGGCTACAGAATTGTACCATGTTTCCTTTGTAAATAAAAGATTAACTAGTAATAGCACCACGAACACAGGTTCATCAAATCGTTTATGACTAACATGATGCGTCTAGTCAGCCCTGACACAAAGCAGGGCTGATATTGTTTCATTTTTGCATGACTTGTACTGGCACACAAAAACTGTGATTATATGGGGAGGTGACAGCACAGGGGAGGTTCAGCTCCTCCATCCCCTCAGCACACAGCCAGGGAAATTATGTAAAACAACAGATGAAAGATTACAGGTACTGCGCTCCACATCATTGATTTATTTATCCAAGCTGGTGGCAGAGTTGGAAAGAGGGTCATGATTTAGAGGTTTTTTATAACAAGCAGCTCCCAGGACCTTTCTGCTCCTGAATGACTATCATCCATCAGTGTAATAACACTGAAAAGAGATGATTACAGTTTTAGAACACATCACAAGAGGAGAAATTATCTGACATTTCATCCAAAAGTAATTGCTTTAAGTTTAACCACCTGTGCTCAAAACTATCTTTGAAAACTACAAGAGAAGGGGGTGGCATTCAGAAAGGAGACCTTGTTTTCAGCACAGTAAAGCGACTGGTTTGCCTATCCCACAGGGTGAACCTTCAGACGTGATGTGTATTCTTTCAGGGACTTATCAAGGACTTTGGAGTAAGGGGAAAGAGTCATCAGCACTTTAGAACCACTCCTGAAAAGAGAGAAACATGGCACCCAGGAGCTGTTCTGTTAGGAGCAGCCTGTTACCACTCCCACGTTCTTCTGCTAAGGGAGTTTGATGAGAAACTGTAATCCATACAGATTAGAATGGTAAGAAAAGAATACATAATTTTATGGAACTGTTCAGTTTGCAGATCCTGATGCCTCAAGCCACATTAAATGCACTGTGCTGCAGCACGAGGGTGTTTGAGTAAGGGAGAAAAAGCAAGCCAGAAAAGTTCACAACAAGGAAGTACTAACAGAAAGCCATCAGTTCCTTCCAAACACATCCAAACCTGCAAGCTCAGTTTTGGTAACTACAGAATATTACTAATACTTTTTTTCTGGTCAGAAAGGTGCCTATGCTACCCCCGGAGCTTGAAGCCTCATGAAACCTTCAGGGCAGTGCCCAAGTCCCTGCTCAGAGCTGATGCAACAGAGACCTGGGAACAGATGCTCTTCAGAACTGCTGAGCGTGGAAGAAAAGCCACAGAAAATCTTCACTGAAGTTAAAAGTTCTGCAGCATGGATTATGGTGGCAGGATACCCACTGCTATAAACTGTCTCAGGTCATTATTCTCAGCAGTAAAAAAAATTCAGCCCAATCTGTGTTTTGAAATGTGGTTTTTCCTACCCTCTGTTTTTATACATGATGACAATTAGGTGTTTAATTTAATGGAAATACACTGCAATTTGAAGGGGTTCTAAGTACACACCAGCTGTCAAAAGCACTTCAGGAGTTTCACAAAACACACAGGCCAAGGTCTTGGGGTTTTAGATTTTATTTAGAGACATCCAGCACGGGTTGCAGCTATCATTTCCCCATTGAACAATGTTGTGTAGAAGACTTCAACTCTGCAAGAAAAGAAATTAAAGAAATTTAAGATCCCAGTAGTAAACATACATTTTAATTAGAATTTTTGATTTATTTGAAGACTTTGCTTCATCCACTGTCTGGTTTTACATCAGAAGCCTCAACTTGCATGCAACCACAACTTGCATGAAACCACACAGTTCTAAATGCTCAGCTTCAATACAAGTCTGCTGATTTTGTTCTTCTCCTCAGTCAAGGGTAGAATAAATATTAAACTGCCAAAGAAATTAATAATTTGTTCAAATTATGAGATTCCAATGAGGACTGTTATTTCTTTTCAGGAACTATCTGTGTCACTGAAGCTCCTGAAAAATGTTTAGTTTCTCAGACTACAGATAATACCAGGTATTTCCAAAGTGGAATCACTACTTCAGACAAACTGAAGTGGGCTTTCAACTGGAAGTGGCATGGTTGCACCGTCTGAGTCAAGCCTGAGGCTTGCTTTGTTAGGATCACCACCAAGCACCAATTAATTTCTGTTAATGACCTTATCTTGAATGGACAGTAACCCGTGAATGATGTAGATGGTGACATTGTTTTGATACAAGTTAAAAAAAAAAGTAATTTTCCCCTGAGCTTTATCTGGCACATCAGAAAGCGTTTACAGCATCACAGTTTCTCATCCTGTTTGTCACATCACACGTGCCAGTGACTCCCACAGGTGACACCAGGTGCATGTCTTTATCTCCTCAGGGGAGGAAAGAGACATGCAGGCAGAGAGGAGTGGCCTCTGGGGAGGCAAAGGTCACAAACCACCGAGTGCAGCAGCTCTGCGACACAAACTTCCACCTGCTCACTCTTTCAGTTATTATTATACAACTGCAGACCACAACACTTCAGCACCTGGACTGCAAAAAGCTGAAAATTATAAAGGTTTTTGATGAGGTGAGGCTCATTAAATTCCACTGTGCTATGAAACCCAATAAAAGCAGTTACCTAGCTAGAGCAGCTACAGCCTGGCCTCTTCACTTCTTCAGGAGCTGGTGTCTGACTATGAAGAAAGGGGCACCAAATCCACTCCCAAAGAACACACACATCATTGCAAGCAGCCGCCACTTGTTGTCCACAGAGAATGGGAGGTTCTAGAACAAAAAAAACCGAGTTATTCCTTTCCAATCAAAGCATTAATTATCTCTAATCCACGGAGAAGTGCTAAAAATCTTAGAACAAAACAAATACGCAGTTTCAGAGCATTTTCAATATTTCTCAAGGAAAGAAACACAGTACTTAGGGTAATAAATAACCTTCCACTATCTGAAGGGTACCTACAGGGAAACTGAAAATGGACTCTTTGTGAAGATTTACAGTGACAGGAGAAGAGGAAACAGGTTCTATCTGAAAAAGGAGAGACTTCAGCTGAATACTAGAAAGACAATCTTTGGCGTGAGGAGGCCCTGGCACAGGGTGCCCAGAGAACCTGTGGATGCCCCTGGATCCCTGGCCAAGGCCAGGTTGGACACTGGGGCTTGGTGCAGCCCGGAATGGTGGGAGGTGTCCCGGCCCATGGCAAGAGGTGGAATAAAACGATCTTTAAGGTCATTTCCAACCCAAATATTCCATGATTACAGCCTGCATGTGACCTCTGGAGGTCACTTCGTCCCCTCTTCTCCTCTTCCTCCATCCCAAGGTGGGGCCAGTTTGCTGCACGTCCCATGCAATCAAATATAAAACCCCCTGAGGATACACATACACAGCCCCCCGAGTTCTGGTATTTCATTATCTTCAGCGTGAAGAATTTCCTTGTATCAGTTAGCGTGTAGAACTAAGGTTTTAGAGCAAAAGCTTGAGACAACACGCCAGGTACATCAGAAAGCGTTTACAGTATCATTGTTAGCCCTCATACTGCAATGCTCATCATCTGTACCACCGCAGGGAAGGGCGCTGCGGTCCGTCACCACACGATGTGTGCTGCTGTGGCTGTACCGGCATCACCGCGCCACCCCAAAGCCCACACAACATCAGCTAGGCACAAGGCAGCCATCAACCCCCACCCCACCATCCCCCTCCCCGCGACCTTCAGCGGGCCAGGACGCTACTGCCCACCTTCCCGGGCCCCTCCTCATAGTGGCTGCGGCGGATGGCGGAGGTAGCGAAGCGGCGGACACCGGCGGACAACATAATAGCGACAAGAACAGCTGCCACTCGTCCGCCCTGCGCGACCTTCCCGACAGTGGCACGGCTGACGGGAGCCGGAACCGGAACCAGTAAGGAGGGTAAGGAGGAAGGGAACGCTGGGAGCATGACGGGAATTGTAGTTCCATGCGGTCACATGGTGCTAAACGGCGGCCTGCGGTTGGTCGAGCCCCGCGCGCGCTCCCAGGGGGCCAGAGAGCCCCGCTCGGCCCCGCCGCCCCTTTTTGGGGGGTGGGGGGGGGGGGGGGAGGGGGGGGGGGGGGGGGGGG
>VWYP01003590.1:0-18450 GCA_013400435.1 Pycnonotus jocosus | reverse complement strand
TTGTGCCCAGATGCAAACTGCAAATACAGTCGGAGAGTTGGGTACCCACTATTTTTCCAAATGGGAATCTCAAGTTAGTATTTTGCCACATCGTTTGGCAGTGGATCTGCTTCTGTGACATATCCAAACATTTTCGTGGAACTTCAGCTGGATATTGATAGTGTGCAGGTTTCTATACTTGTGGGTTTCAGGGCTTTCTGCTCCGGCTAGCTGAGGTTTTTCTGCCCTGCTCCACTTGATAGTTCGTGGGGTTCAATCTCTAGGCTCCACGTGGTCTGAGGCTTGGTGAAATGAAGAGAGGATTCTGCTTTGGTTAGGAGGATGTTTATTCCATGTGGGATGGAAGGCAGAATGACTGAGAATCGATTCTGGACCACTTAAGTCACCTAGGGTGAAACCTGAACCAGGGGGGTCCAGATCCAATGGGTGAGCTGGAGGGGAGTGGTCAAGGCCAAGGGCATTTTACATTACAATGCCAAGGGTGGCACCTGGACACCTTGCCAAATAAGAAAGGATCAACCAGGGTGATTGACAAGACAGGGTGATACCACCAAGGGGTTGGGATAGGGGGGTTCAGGGGAATGGGATGAACCATTTACAATTTATGATAATACACTGTAACATATACTGGAATGTTCTCTGTGTGTTCTCCACCTAAAACTGGATGTCTTTTTACAAACCAATAATGTTTGTTTGGTCCACTCTGGGGCACTGTGGGAGAGTTTCCTGCTGTATCAGGTTTATGTGAAAAGGTTTTGGTAGTGGAGGGTTGCAGGATAAGGCCCTGAAATAGCCAGCTTGTGTTAGGAAATGTACATCTGCCCTCTTTACCTTGGAAATCACTCCTTTTGGCTCCTCTCAAGTCATCTACTTCCAAAATCCTTATTCAGGGATTTACTTGAACATTTTAAAATATCTTCTTTTATCAGCTTAATATTTGTTTCAGAGATTAAAAAAATCTTCTTAAATGTCTGAAGAAACACACTCTGGAATTCATATTTGGTGGACTCACTGTCATCTTTAATCCTCTGTGGCTCCAAACTTTATCAGATGTTTGATATATTTATCAAATACTTTGAACAATTTCTTTTGCTGAAAAGGTTATCTTTTTTTCATGTCTCATCTTTGTCTTGTTCTATTTCTTGAAGAGATGTGTGCAAAACCTTCCCTGAAGAATTTGATAACTTCAGCAGCTTGTCACTGGGACCCAGCTCTCTCCTTTAAAATAGTTCATTTTATAAATGGCAATTCAATACATTTTATAAAAGGAAATCATTATCAACTAGACATGAGGATAGCCGTGGATTTTTTTCCTGCACATACTCAATTGCTTCACGAAATTTCATTTCACAGTTGGAAACTTGACTCCTTACTAGAGCTGTATGATATTGCCAATTTTTGCTTTGACTAGTCAAGTGTAAAAATATCTAACTTTGCAAGAATACAGCATGTTTAATCCAGCTCAAGGGTGTCATGTTATTGTAGAGCAAGTGGTTCTTGTCTTTGAAAATAACCAGGCTGAAGTAATGGAAATGTGAAACAAAAATGTCATTTGCCTAAATATACTCAGGTTGAATCAAGAGTTATTTATTGCTTGTCTTAATTAGAAATTAAGATTCTAAATGGCTATTCTTATTAGAAGTTACACAAAGCTGAGCAGATTGATGTCTTATTTTCATTACTTGTTTCCTACTGTTCTGGTAGCACATAGCACGGCTAAATCCAGGTAAATGTGTTCCCTTATGGATCCTCAGAGTGGGGAGCAGGACCTGGACAGCTGGGACATGAATTTCTGTGAGGGATGATGTTTTTTATTTTGGAAGGACAAGCACATGACTGAGACCTGTTGCTGAGTCTTGCTTGAAACTGCTTGTAGAACTTTTTTTGAAACAGTTTTTCAGATAAATAGGCAGCATGAGTGGAAATGTTCTTGAAGCTTCACCTCTATGAGTGAGAATTTAGGGACAGGCTGTAGGAATATGGGGCAGATAACACAAAGTTTCTCTAAGTAACTCACTTCTCCCATAGCTTTTTCTTACATGCATAATGTCAGATGTCAACTTAACTTCTCATACAAAATTCTTATCACTGATAGCACTTTCTCCTAGATTATGTCTGAAGTGTGAGAATTGCACATGTAGGATGAGAACACTGAAGCTTCTTGTCTCTTGAGATTGAGGGTGCGTGCCACAACTTCATCCCAGTTCTTGCCTCTGCTCTGTATTTCTGGGATTTCTTTCCTTTGGAAAATAATTGCAAGTCATATCACAAGCGCCAAAATTTATTCTTTTTCCCCAAATATGAAGTCTCTTTCTACGCTTTTTTTGGCAGATCCCTTGAGGCCTTTTAATCTGTTGATGTGTTACAGGATTGCTTTAAACTGCAATTCCATCTCTTGAGTACCTGATGCATGGACAGTGATTTGGAAAGAGAAAGTTGGAAGGAAGCAGATGGCTGGGGCTGGAAGAAAATACAAGAAAGGATATATTTGGGAAGAGATAGATGAAGAAAAGACTACTGGAAAAAGATATAGGGGATTGGATGACATATCCGTGAGACAACAGCATCTGCTTTATATTCTGTCCTACCATTCTTTCATGGATTCAGCAAGGCTCTTTGGGGTACAAATGGATGATACTGGATGGTGCTCCAGTATCTGCTGAAGTGCATCCCAAATTAGGATTGACTTTACAAGTGAGCCCATGTTTTCATCTGATGCATCTGATTTGGTGTCTTGATAAAAGGAAGGCAGTAACACATCATTCTGTCATCATAGTCTCCAAAGGGCATGTGAGTGTTATAAGAAAATAGCTGTTAAATCTCTTGGAATTAGAAGTGACAATATAATAAACACTTTCAGTTTGTATTTACTGTGCTTTGAGTGATGTTTATTCTTTTGCCTCCTACTGAGACTATTATATTTGTTGAGAGGATACATATGTTTTCACATCTGTCATTCTCCTCTTTCAGTAAAACCTCCAAGCAACAAGTTGTTGTCCTGGATGTTGTGCAGAGGCATACGAATGTTGGTGATGTGATACATCATATATCATACATGTCAACATCATACATGTGATGACGACAATGTGTACTTAGGATAGTTTTTAGTTCTTAATTATTTGGGATTTTTTGACAGAACATTTTTGTGCAAGTCATTATTCTCTTGAAATCTCACTTTGTTAACTGTTCTTAACAGCCCTAACATTCTCTGCAATTTTACCTCCCTAATTTACTTTATGGAATTTGTGAAGCCATTTAATGAAAATTTAGCAAATTTTTTTCGGAAGTTGTAGCCAAGATTATGCAATTGTTCTTTGAGAGCTAGGACTGGCTTCAGATGAGCTGATCACCAAAGAAGATTGCATGGCCTTGTACTTTAAAGGAGATTTAAAATCACTTGCTCAAGAGTCCCACAGTGGCTTCAGCCTTAGAGGCTTTCCTTGAGAATCATGTTCATTCCACAAAAAGTTAAAATATTGGTCATTTTCCAACTTATGCTTGAATTTATGGCAGGCAAAGAAAGATCACTTGTGGAGACAAAATCCAAATCTGAACATAATTCTGTGATTTAGATCTGAAGGGGTCAGCAGCAGGTCCTGTCTATACTAATTTTTTCTCTTTCATCGACAAGGAGAATGATCTTACTGCTTTTCTTGGTCTTGTGCCTGTAGCTATGTGGTCTTTGGAAGAAAGTCTTGTCAAAATCAATGTTGCAGAGATTATTCAGCATTTGTCCACAGAAATTCTAAAGAAAACGCAGGTGCAGGGAGGGTTATGCTGCTTTGAATGCCTTTCTTTGTTACTCCTAATATGTATTATTCCTTCCTCTAAGTAAAAACTGCTCTCAACAATGTATTTTAGTGATTCTCTTTTCTACTGAAATTGAAAATAAATAAATTTAAAAATCCCATGACAGTTTCTCTAAGCAGTGTTTCAGGGTTGCTGGCTATTTCTGTTTGCATACAGATATTTTATAACTTTCTTAATTTGACTGAGGAGACTAAAATGAGAAGTTATCAGAAGAAAATTATTTTTTCTTGTTTCTAGTCATTAGATCTGCTTCTAGAGGAGGAAGAAAAGTCAATCCTTTATCTGAGTGCATGTGAAGAGATCTTAAGGCCATATTTGGTATGGTGCAAGGGCTTATGATCAGTTTTTTTTATAGTCATGATAGTCTGATAGTCACGATAAGCTATGTTCTGGTTATTCAGTGTAAGTACCTTAACTTTAGGACTTGGAAAGGGACAGGGAATTTGTGAGGAAGGCCATGTGAGATAATATTGATATGACACTTGTGCTTACAACAGGTTCTGCTGTGGACGACCTGAGTTGTCACTACAGTGGCACATAAAATGAATGAAGACATAAGTAACAAATAAAAACCTTCTTCTTAACATGCAATTTTTTTTCATAGTCATCTTGTCTCAGAACATTGTGCTACAGGAAAATGTGATGAGTACTGAGAAGTGTAGAGCCTTTATACAACGTTGTATAAAGAGTTAGAGCTCACAGAACTAATCTAAAACTTACAAATACTATAAACCTTCAAAGTAACAATTTTGCATTGGTTTCACTGAGACTGGGATTGTTCTGAAATTTGACCATCAGTCAGTTCACGACTCTATAGATTCTCCTTGGAAGCTTCAAGGCAATGTCTGAGACTGCTTTAATCTGAGCCCTGGAAATGATATCCTTTGTTTACTGACAGATATATTGGAATAAACCTGATCAAGTGAGGAATAACCTGTAGAGAGTTTTTTTCCCCTAAGCTTGCAGTGTGTAAGGAAGCTGGTCACTGCTTGGCTGTAACTGCAGTTTTAAGTGTTTTACTGCTCTTTCTTTGAGTTTGCTCCAAGCCTTGGGTTTTTTGTGTAGGTCAGGAATTAGTCCCTGCTGCAGAATGCATTTTTCTCTTACCCCATGGCAAAAGGAGTAGGTTGGTTTCCTTCTTCTGATCCTGGTGTGGAGCCTGTCTCACTTGGCTTCAGCCTCAGTATGGTGCTAGTAGGGCAGTTGACCACATCTGCCTGGAGTAGTTAGGGGCATGGGAATGTTATTAAAACAATCCAAAAGATAGATCAGGAAGCATGAGAAAGCAGAAGGAACATGTTATATTCAGGTGTGAGGAAATGATAAATTAGGTGCTGTTGGGTGTGTATCTAAACATGTATCAGTTCTGTGTATATACATGCTGTGCTTGGATACAGCTCTAAAAACATAAGCAGCTAGGAAAACAACTTGGATACTTCCTGTCAGAATCTTTCTTTGTATGAAGTTATTCCTTTGCTGAAACTGAAGCTAGAGAAACTCCCTGGGAAAATGTTTTAAGTACCTCACCCAAACTTTCCCACTAGTGTTTTATATTGTTTGCAATGAAATCACGCCATCAGCGTTTTAGAGAGCAGAGAATCTCAGAATTGGTGACTTCATGCCCTCTGCCCTCTCCTTACCTTTACAGAAAAGAAATGAAAGATGAATGTTACATGACGGGACCTCCTTTAGTTTGCCTGAGTTCTGTTTTCCTTCAAGATGACTTATTTTTAAGGCCTGTAAAAATGTCTCTGTTTCACAGCCATGACAACCAGAAGAGAACAGACTTTCACCAGGACCTTCAGTGCCTCCAGGGCAAGTACAGAGATCCTGTGGACCATCCTGTGGGTCATGGCAGCTTATGACAGAGCATTTTGTTCTTCTGCTGTTCTTCTGCTGTGAAGTAGCAATACATTGTATTACAGTAGCAAGATTCTCAGTTTAGTTTTTGTTTGTTTGGAGTTTTGTTGCACTGGTTGTTTTTGTTTATTTGTTTTTGGTTTTGTGACTTGTGTTTTTTAAATCAAACACCAAAATTATAAGGATTGTGCAAATCTTACACAATGGTATGTTTCTCTTAAAAATATGTGGTTTTGTCTTTCCACAAAAAATAGGTGTTTTGTCTGCAAAATGCTTATATCTTACTTTCTTACCACTGAAAAGATATGAGGCTTTCATTTCATTGTGAGTTTGGATTGCTCATTCTAGAGATGAGCAGTTGTTACATGTGTTATCTTTAGTTCAGCACTGTTTCCAGTAGGTTTTGCTCCTAAACCAACTGCAAATAGGAATAAAGGGGGAAGAATGCAGTTTGTGAGGTTGGCCTTAACATAGCAATGTCTTTTAACATGTGAAGCAATTGGTCTGTAGTATGTGCAGCACCAGCAGAAAGCCTCCTCTCACTATCAGCTGGAGCAGGCAATACAAATGAGCTTTACAAGAGGTAAAGGAGAAGTGAGGAATGAATGAGGTGAATGTTAAAAAATTTAAATAGTGGGTGTCAGCTACCCATGTTGGACGGGAACCAACATGACTTTAGTTAGGAGGCGCTGACACGAAAGGGATGCTGGAAAGTAGGTGATCATAATGAGAAAATAGGTGAGGTGATCTCCCCAGCTGCTGCAGCAGCAACTAGAGAAAATCCATGCTGAAGGACCTCTGAAGGTCACCAATCCATCAAGACCCAACTAGCTTATAGATGGTGCTAACATGCCTATTGTGTGTGCAAATGTTGAAAATGTCAATTACTACAATGAGCGCTGCAATTTATTTGCAAACTGATAAAACACAATAGGGAATATCCAGTTAATATAATGGTTTCATTCAGCCATCTAATGTAAAGAAATCTTTCCACTCAAGATAGTAGTTGGATTAGGCACTTTCTCATACAGTGACAAAACAATAATACTAAGTGCTGTAAGAAAGGCTTTCTTAGGTGAAATGTAATTCGAATTGTAGTAGTTGTAGGTTGCCTTTAAATATTTTAGTACCTAATAAATATTCCAGCAACAATGTGGATGAATTTTAACAGAGTGCCTTGCTAGTACTACTCATGCTAATTTGCAAGATTTACAGCAATTACCATTCCTGAAAGCTAAAAAATAGTGAGTAATTTCATGAACACATAAAACAAGGCCTTTGAAAACATTTAACAGGACTCTTAAAATGAAATATTTGGCTCAGATATAATTTGGGATGGATACAAAATTAAAGTGCACTGTCATTCCTGACATTCATAAAAATAAATTACTGTGTATTGTTTCCTTCTCTTTATTTCTGAATACAGATCAGTATGAAAAAACCTAGATACTGTCATCCTCTTCTTCCTGAGGGTGTTGAGAGTTTGCTGTGTGCACATCCAAGTAGCCAATCAACCCTGGATCCCAAGAAACCTCTTTCATAAGTTTATGTTTGGAAAACCAAGAAGATTAGTCTCTTAAGAAACTGGAACTTTTGGTAAAAAGCATGTTAAGAAATTTAATTCATTTTTATTGCTTTTTTCCATACATTCATTAGGCTATTTAATCTGCAGCTATTCTAGCAGCATTATATATGTAGGGACTTTTTCTTTTAAAGGGGAGATGGAGGGATAGCACATGAGAAGGAGTTCATGGTGTCTCAGAGTCAGTTCAGCGTCAAAAACTAGACTGTAGTGAAATCAGTGAGAAAAAAAATCTGCTGATTACTGAGAAAGGTCTTAATTATCACCAACATTTGTCTAGAAGTTCCTTTGGAGGATTTAAGTGAAATAAATTGTGCATGTGCTTCCCTCCCTCTGACGCTTATTCTCCTATTGAGTTTATGTGTATATTCATACATGTCTTTTCACATCATATGGTACTGGGTAAATTTTGTGCTTTTTTCCCCCTCTCACTTAGGGATCTTTTACTGACCACTGTAAGACTCTAATTCATAATATTTTTCTTTAATTGTAAATCTATGGTTTTAATTTTGGTATCAAGCCTCTGACATTCTGTACCACTATACAAATTGTTCTCTCAAAAGGGTGCCCTATGGAAACATTTTGAAGATCAACGTAGAAAAAACTCTTGATAGTGCTTCATGAGCTGGAGGCTTATAGGTAAATAAATTTGTATCTTTAGAAGACACAGAAGAGCTCTCTAAACTACTCTCAGTATAAATCTATATAAATTGAGTTCTCTTCTAGTGTCATAGGCCTTGCTGAAATTAGGTTTGTGGTTTTCCACATCCAAAACATTCTTTAATCATTTTAAATTCAGATAGAGAATTAAAAATACAAAATGTAGTAGCCTAGTTCCACACAATTAAAAAAGAAGAAACAGATGAAAAGTGACAGTGCAGATTAAGTCATACATACATACATGATACAGCATCTGATATGTAGCTGTACTTGTGCAAATGTAAGGATAAAAGTGATAAAATTTATCTCAGCCCTTGACTGTGGCCGTGGGAATAGTTTGGTGGTATACTTTAGCCATTTTCTTCTTCAGGTGTTCAAAAAACATGTTTTGAGCAGCAAAGCAACAATTTCACACCATGTCAGAAAATAAATTGCGTGTTTTTGTTAAAATTACATTTTTAAAATAAGAATATACAGATAAATATATGGAAATTGCAACTGGTAAATGCATAAAATGTTCAACAATCTCAAGCACAAATCCAGACTGAGTAGAGAAGGGATGGCAGCTCTGGAGGAGCCCTGAGGGTGCTGTGGGGCAGAGCTGGGACCCCAAACCCCCTATGCTGGGCTGAGCCGCAGCGTGGGCAGCAGGGCAGGGGGGATTCTGCCCCTCTGCCCCCTCAGCTCAGAGCCCACCTGCAGAACTGCCCCAGCCCTGGGGCCCAGCACAGGAAGGAGCTGGAGCTGCTGCAGCCAGGCCAGAGGAGGCTCCAGGATGAGCAGAGGGATGGAGCAGCTCTGCTGGCAGCAAAGGCTGGCACAGCTGGCATTGTTCAGCCTGCACAGGAGAAGCTTTGGGCTGACCTCACTGTGGCCTTGCAGTGCCTGAAGGAGCTGCAGGAAGGATGGAGAGAGACAATTGCCAAGGGCTGGAGGGACAGGACCCAGGGAATGGCTTGTCAGTGCCAGAGGGCAGGGCTGGATGGGATCTTGGGAAGGAATTGTTCCCTGGGAGGGTGGGCAGGCCCTGGCACAGGGTGCCCAGAGAAGCTGTGGCTGCCCCTGGATCCCTGGCAGTGCCCAAGGCCAGGCTGGACATTGGGGCTTGGAGCAGCCTGGGACAGGGGAAGGTGGCACTGCCCACTGGGACACCCTGCCCCCACCCAAGGCAGGGGTGGTACTGGATGGGTTTTGAGGTCCCTTCCAACCCAAACCATTCTGTGATTTTATGAAATTATCTTAATACACTCCTAGGTATTTCTGAACTTGATGATATTCTCCAGAATTCTGCTTTCACAACTAAGTGATAGTACGTGTCCACTTATACATACTTGATAGAAAGCAGTTGGATACTCCTTCATTTGGCTTGAAAATAGAGGTTGGTTTTTCTAAGAAAAACTGAAGCTTGGAGACTATTTCCATATGTATTCTTTAGCTTTTCTACTTGCAAACAATCTTAAATGTAAGCTGTTTTGATTGTTGCCTCATGGGCATGTAGTGCCACAATCACAAGGAATTTCTAAGTTTATGCATAATGTGTCACACTGGGATTTTGAAGTGGCTTTTTTGCAGTTTAATTAGACTGGTGCTTTCCTTCTCATTTTGATATCTGTGTGTATATATATATATATATACATAGATATATACACCACTGCTGTATATACACCTTTTCTTGCAGTTGTTTGCAAATGATACAGAACAAGCATCCCCAAAGCAAATTTCAGTTGCAAGATGAGAGTCTTGCTACTAGGTTTTCAAGTGGTAAAGAGACAGCTGAGTGGTGCTCTGCCTGTAAGCCATGTTCATGACTGCTTCTGGTCTAAACTTGAGTGTCTTCAGCTTGACTGACCCATGCAATTGCCAAATTTCATGGTCATGCCAACAACTTTGTCCAAAAATATCAGTTGCCTGCTGTTCTCTTGCTTCAGCCATTGGCAGGAAACTCTTTTTTGAAACTGTTATAACTAGGCTTGAGATTCGAGGATCATTTTTTGCCATGGTGTGCTGGAAGAACAGACAGTTCCGGGGTAGGAAGCAGAGTTCTTGCTCTTCTGGAGTGATGAGAAGAGCTCAGTGCCTGGAGGCTCAGTGTGTGTGGATGCTCTTTCATGTCAAAAGCAAAACGTATCTCAGTCAGCATGAGATGTATTTTGCCATCTGGATGGACAGCAGTTACTTTCTTTTTCTCACTCCCAACATACAGAGAAAACAGCACTACACATAAAGTTGAGTTGATTTTTGTGTTTAGATTTAGTCACATTACGTGTGAAGTTATGCAGAATAATAAAATCCAAATATTTTCTTTTTTGTCTACTGAAATATTTTTAATTTTGAAGAAAATGTGATAAGTTGTGCATTGGTTGTAAGCATTTCTGAAAATGGGTGCAAAATAATGGATGTTAGTGTAAGGAAAAAAACCCCGTTTTTAAAATCAGTTTGAAGTTATGTGAGGCAATATATGTTTACATACCCTCAGCCCATGAGAGAAGGGGATATACTGGATGCACGTCCAACAAAAGGCTGTGGTGATTGTCATGATGATGATGATGATGATGATGATAAGGATAATGATGATGATGATGCAACTAGAGTATCTCTTTTAAGAGGGAAGGCTGAGAGAGCTGGGATGGCTTAGCCTGCAGAAGAGAAGGTCCAGGGAGGAACTCCTGGAAGTGTACAAGTACCCAAAGGAGGGTACAAAGAGGTGGAAACCACACTGATTTAGTGGTGCCCCATGACAGGACAGAAATTATATCAATTTAACAAATAATAAAACTATTCCTTACCACTACCATAAAATTATGAATGTGTGTTACTTAGATGTCTTAGTGATTTTTTATTGCATGTCTATATTTCACTAGTTTCATTTCAGAGCAGAATACCATGGGGTTACTATTGTAATATTTTTGATCTCAAATTAACAGGTGCTGCCAATGTTAGTTGTTTTTTATGGGGATTAATGAAGAGTGAAAAAAGATACAAGTTTCTGTAAGACTAGGAAACGGATCAGATTGACTAAATGGGGAAAGTACAGGAACAGATTTGTTGGGAGAAAAATATTCCTAGTTCTGAATATTTCCCAACCAGGTACAAATTTGGGAAATATTGGGAAATTTCTTGGTCTTTTTAACCTCTTTTAATTTTGTTTTATAGCTCATCTTTTGTATCAGGAAGGAGGGGGAGGTAAAGAACTGCCAGAGCGTGAGAAACAATACAAATAAAAGTCTTATAATGGAGAGGGAATTAATATCAAAGGCAATGGAGAGGACACTATCACCCAACTATCCTTAAATGCCCAAATCTTTATTTGTAGCTTTTTTGTTTTGTTTTGTTTATTTTGCATTTGCATTTCATAGTTCTCAATAAAATTAAGTATGACTGGATTGCTATTTTCAGCCCAAGCCTTAGCCAGAGGATATTCAATTAACAGCAAGGACAGAGGAAAAAAATAACGAATAATTATTGCCATTCTTTTTTACCTTTCTTTAAATGTGGATTTATGTTCTGTGAAACTAGATGTCAAAGAAAGATATTGGACACTTGAGGAGCTTGTAAATAACCTCTCCATCTGGTTTGGCTGATTTGTATTAATTAAATTAGGCTTTTCAATCTTATAACCGTAATGGGTCATTTTTTCTTATTTATTGAAAGGATGCTCCTTTTTTGCTTGGCACATTTTTAAAGCTGTTATTTATGGTTTAAATATTTTCAATATCAGAGCTATGTTTATGTCTTTATGTTTTGTAGACCAGCTTTGCTGTCTTAGCATGACATTGATAATAAACATTTGACTGGCTTTTGCTTCTAGAAATGAATGAATTAAAAAATAAACAAAAGACTAGAAAATGAGATCTGGCACAGCATGAGAAGGAGGAAGCTTTTCTTGAAGAAGGCAAGAAAAATGAGAAAATCGAAAAAAACCAGATTACTTTGGCTGGAGGAAAGACATCAAAACTCTTAGTACATAAATGTAATTGCCCCATGACACAAATAATCTGTGACAAAGATTACTGGCATGAAGAAGCATTCACATGTTTTGCTGTATCCTTATGGATGTTTTCTTTCTCAAGAGTGTGTGCTACTGGCATTCTTATATTTAGCATTAAGTATGAAATTTTCAATTGTTATAAACTAATTAAAGCTATGATTGTGCATAAACTGGAGTAAAGGCATAGAAAATCTGCAAAATCATTAAGGATTTCACTAATTTATTTGGAAAAGTAAAGATTGGCAGGGAGATCTGTCACTGCAATCTGAATGGGCTCTTGGAGGCTTCACAAATGTAGCAAAGATTTTGTTCTGTTTGCTGTTCTTTTTTTTTTTTAAATTACTTTCAAGTGGGGAAAGAAATCCTATCAGGTTGTATACAAAATGCTCCCAGAAATCTGGGGATTTAATTGGTAACTCATCCAACATATTGCAGGGCAAATTTCTGGTGATTTCTTAGTTTAAGAGTCTGAACCTTCAAAAGATTTGACTGACACTGAGGGAATTTTGACTGAATAAGGGATGAAAATTGATTGCAAGTGTGGAGATAACTGTTAATTACTGCCTTTTGTTTTTCTTTTCTTTTTTTTTTCTTTTTTTTTTTTTTTCCAAGTCATTCTATCAGCAAATGTTGGAGAAAAACTGACTAGAAGAAACTGCAGATCCTGGACCATTTTGAGATGAGAAGTAATGGGAATTTTGCCAGTACCAGCAAGATCTTACTCCAAACATTAATTCTCTGAGAGGTCTGTAGGACCTCCTTCTGGAGGTGATTCCTTGGATTTCCAATATTAATTGCAGATTAATTTCCTTAATTTCAATCAGTGACTTCCTCTGGGCAAGCATAGTTTATTGCCATACTGTTAATTGTCAAAGAAATTAAGAATAGTAAATGAACATTAAAAATATATTTAATGTATTACAGAGGATAAAGATTTGAGATGGAATCCTTGATCCCCTGCCAGTGAGACAGGCAGCCAGTAGGATTGTTCATCAGTTTAATTTCTGATCTTCAGCAGTGTGATTTTGAGCAATGCCTGTGCACTTACCTGGATGCCTGAGGAAGTGGGAGTGATACTAAACAACTCAGGCAATACTTTGGAAATGTGTTCCTCTGGTGTGTGACTGGTGGTATCTGCTTGGGCAGCATCACATAGATAGATTAGCTAGATGCATGACATCTGTATTATATTTTGTTTTGTGATATGAGAAGGTTGACTTTCTGATTTTATTTAATGCTTTGGTGAGTGAGACATAGCCAGGAATGATGCTCTTTCATCAGCTGCACTGGGAGAAAAGGAGGGAGGAAGGAAAAGCAATGGGTTTGGAAACCAGTCTCAATATTTCATTCTTTCCTCCCCACAAAGGGGTGAAGTGGATGCAGATTTTATGGAGCTTAAATGAGTTTGCTGGGAAATAAGTAAATGTTGCTTTGCAGAGAGTGCTTCCTTGGCATCATGGAAGTGTAAGTCATGCATGGAATCACAGAAGCTTGTCCCTATTAACTGCAGTGATTCTCAGAGAGGGGGAATATCACAAGTGGGACAATTGCAATTATCTGGAGAGATTTCTCACCCTGGCCCCAGCTTTAGTGTCTTTTGAGAAATATCTTCTCTGTCTGCCTGAAAAAATGACCATTATTCCTTGTCCTAAACATAAGAATAATAATCTAGTTTCTTTCTTCTCCACTCATGTGCACAGAACACCTATGTCTACACAGGTTCATTTCTCTGAAGGTGTTTGTTGTTTTTCGTTTTCCTTTCTGGTGAGTTTACTGAGGACCAGAAGCTGGGATTGGTTCTATTCCATGCTGCCATGCTATTGAGGATGATCTTGGGCAGACCTGGAGGCAGAAGGCAAACAGGATATTTCTCTGGCATGCAGGGGTGACAACTGTTATTGCTAAAGGGTCTGAGTATTAAAAGCAACAAGTTTTCCACTGTAGACAAGACCAGAACTAAACTAATGTAAAGACACAGAGATTTTGGTTTGGAGCATTTAAGCAAGGGTCTAACTTTTTCATTCACAATGTAGATTCAGATTCCTAAGACACCTGATCAATCACTAAACATAAATCATCTGGATACTTTTCAGTTCTTGACATCCATGGTTGGTGTAGTTTGAGTAGATATCCTGACTCAGGATGTCCCAAAAAATTTAAAAGAAAAATAAAATTTGGGAATTACTTAAAAGGAAACAAAAAGCCCAAGAAAATTAAAATTGTGTTGGTTTCATTCTTTTGCAGTTTTTTTTTTTTTGTGTTTTTTGTTTGTTTGTTTGTTTGTTTGTTTGTTTGTTTTTTTCTGAAGCCTTTTGTAACCTTTGTTTTATCACTACTTGGGAATTAACAAGATCTCTAAAGAGACATCTCTTAGGCTGCCATTTAATTGCAGGCCTTCTGTTTTAACAACTGTAGGAGATTTTAAGAAAATGTTAAGTATGTTTTATATGAGAATCCATGTCATTTTTTCTGCTCTTGGGCAAGGAGGTGCTTTGAATGGCCTCTAAGACTTCTTCCATTTACCTTCCTCAGTTCTGTGATTTATGGAGCAGTGACTAATTTCTTTGTCCCTCCTGACTGGCTTTAAATCTTGCCATCCTTTTCAGGATGCTGTGATTTCTTACCTCACCTCTTGCAGGTCTGTATTCCTGCCAGAGTCGTGGAAGAGCTTGCCACTGGTCACTGGGCTTTTGCAGTGCACAATATTTGCTTGAGAGAAGAGCAAGTGAAAGAAAAAATATAAACAAGATAAACATAACTAACTTGCTGGAAAGTACCCATTGGTTACTTGAAATCTTAAAATCAGATTTTCCTCAGTTCTCAGTTGTGTAGTGGGGCATTTTATCTGTTCTTGAGTGAGCCTCAACCAAGGGTTTATGTCTCTGTGGAATCAAGGAGAGCTCTGTGAAGACACTAATTTGGTCTGAGAATTAAGTTTATTAGCCAGGTGTAGTACTTAAGCTAATAAGCCATCCTTTCATTAGGAGATAGCTTTTTTACTTCTGCATAGTGACAAATTGAAATAGGGTTGTGCTCTTCAGCTCTGGATCTTAAAATACCTTCATATTTTTGGTCTTTAGGCTTATTGATTCTAAGGAAAAGCATAAATCATTTTACAGTGGAGCAAAAGGAAATGTCCAGTTTTATTTATTTTCCCAGTTGCATATGTCAGTTACCTTATGGAGTTTCCAGACTCCCAAAGATAAAATTGATTATTTTTAGGCAACAAATCTCTTTCAAACATCACAATGTCAGACATATTAATATTTAAATGTCCATGTTTATCTCATATATTTCACTATAAAATGTAAATGGTTTTCATTCATAACAGTTGCTTTGATAAGATAAATTTGGAATAAAATTTACCACTTTTTTTTTTTTTTAAAGACACAACCCACATTTTAATTCCTTTTTTAAGAAAATTTTTTGGTTTTTTTGTTTAAGAAAAGAAGATGTTTGGAATTGTTTTTCCATTCACATTTAAAGCAGATGAATATTTTTCTAGTTTAAACATTTATGGAAATGATTTATGGAAGTCTGATAGAATTTTATTTCTAAATGAGCAATTTTTATTTTGTTTTTACCTGTGATAACAAATCTCCTGCAACACTGAGCTTTCATGTCCATATTCATGTACTGTGAGCTCAGGCCTTGCCTTTCACCTAGTGTTCAGTAAAGGCAACACAAACTTCATTCACCTCTTTGACTGCAGTTTGTGAAGCTGGGTACCAGCAACGACCTTGCCCCTCTCCCCTCTATACTTGCCCAGATTTACCCTGAAATTTGCAAGCACTCAGGCAATTGGCCCAAACGCACTTCTTTGTGTCAACCCTTCTCTGCCAGGTGTACCAAAAGTAAGTAGTTTAAAACTGCCTTGGAAATGTCTGTACCAGCTGTAGGTGCACCTTGCAGCTTCTTTCCCATATGCACATCTTTCCCTAATTTTGTTTTCTTGTTCTAAGATAGTGGAGAGTGAAAAAGTGTGGATACTTTTTTAGGGAGCAGGGACACCACTTTTTAAAGTAGGGATCTCATCTGTGTTGGAGGGGTGCACTGATGAATCTAAACCAGTTCATATGAAAGCTGGGTTTTTTTCATTTGAAGTCTTAGATGCTCACAGATTTGTAGGTGAATTCTTACTGCACCACCAGTGACTGGCTGTGGCTCAGATAGATGCAGTCTGCTTTTGGTGAGTTAATTAATTTGCTGTTCTTACTGATGATGTCAGAAATGCTAAATAGACCTTTATTTACTACTTATTTTGGCTGTAGCACAACTTAAGAGCAGCAGTTTACAGTTCTGTTGCTTTGCATTTTTCTTCTTGTGGGTTTCTGAGATGACAGATGTGCAGGAGTCTCAGAGGAAGTGCCCTTCTCACTGTCTAACTCAGCTCTTTATGTGATGTACAGGTGGTCTGCTTGTATGTGATCAAATGGATGCAACCATTTCATGAAGGCATGGATCATATCCATACTTTTAGGTAAGCCACTCTTAAACCTTCAGTGTTGGGAGATTTGCTTGTAAAGTAAGTGGAACCTGAATTTAGCAGCAGTCTGAACGAATTTTTGTGCTGCCTAACATTTGTACCAGGCACGACTTTAACTTACACTGTCTTTTTTGGTGTCCTGCTGTATCCTTTTCTAGACAGAGCATGGCTGTGATCCTTCTGTAATTCAGAATACCACTTCTATACAGCGGCAGCATCTCCTAATTCTAAGACACATCTTTACAACTGCATGTGAGCTGAAGGAAGATGAAGAAGCCAACCTGTACTTAGACATGGTTCTACTAATGGATCTGTGTCAGTAACAGCCTCTGGGAGAGCTATGGGGCTTTGTAACTGGACACAAAGCTGGAACACTTAGCTGAATATTGCAGCAGATTTCTGCAAAACATGGTCAGGAGCAAGATGGAACTGAGCTCCAACACTCTGCTACTTTGCACTGATACAAGCAAAAATATATGTAGTTTGTATTTACCTTGATACTGTGTTGGGAGTAGTGCCAGACTGCAATATCAGAGAATCATGAGCATCTCTTTAACACCATCCTGCCAACTTTCAGCCTCCTTGGTTACTTTTTTCTTAGTTGAAAGAATGAATGAACCCTCTGAGAAGCCAAATTTCAAACACTGACTTTCTTTCTCTCTTCCTGTATAGAAACGTGGGCTGACCCATTCACCAAATGTTGCCTTTGTTCTATGTGATGCCAGGAAGAATTTTCTAATGTAGCTGTTAACAAGTTTTCCCATTTCTATAGTTTCTGTCCTGAACAAATGTATTCCTCTTCACTATAATACTTCCCTGGCTTCACATTTTGTATTTTCAAGGACACAGAGGTAATTGTTTATCTGGTTTTTCTTTTATTCTCTTTTGTTCTCCTGAAGGGAAGGATTGTCAGTTATTTGTATCACTGCAATGCTACTTCTTATGCTGCCAGCAAGAAACAGAAAGGTGAATTGAAAGGTACCCGTAGAGTTCGGATGATCACTGTGAACAGATTTTCTGGTTGAAATGTCATGCCGATCTTTTGGGTTAAAGATTTTTCTTCAAGTGTGTGATGAGGTCAGAATTCTGCAGGCAGCATTTGTTAAGAACTGCTGTTAACCTGTGCTGTTTCTACCCAGTTTCCAGAAAGCATACAGGGTCAGAAGTTGCAGTGCAGGACTGTCATGTCATTTAAAATAACATTAGTTCTCCCTGGTGTAACACAAGAACTTCCCTCATACATCTTGAGTCCTTCTACCCACCCCCTTTAGTGCAGTAGATGTTTTTATTGCACTATGCAGTGCTTTCCAAATCACTGGTTTTGTCACTTGGTAGATGCTAAAAAAATTGGGGATTTCTAACACTGCTTCTGGCTTTTCATAAATACATATTCAGAGACACTTGAATGTCACCATATTCATTATGTTTTTAGTGAATAACATAAGTAAGATCTGTGGAGTCCTTGTTGCAATATTTATTTTGAAAGGAAAATGTAATTTAAAAGGAAGATACAAAGAAATATTAAGAAAAGAGAATTTTTTTTTCATAAAGTGTGTGTATACACATATTTTTATACCTAGTCAGTGAGGAATTTTTTTCATTCCTGGTCACAGGTATGTAACTATGTTGGTGTTTGTGTGCACTTGTAATACAAGAAGAAACTTGCTTTCCATTTTCAGTGCTAGAAAAACAGTTATTGATCACAGAGTGAGTGAGACTTTAGATGATAATACAAATCTGTAAAACTGAGTGATGAAGATAGGCCAAAAGGATATTTTGAGATAAAGGATGAAAATAGGCTTTCAGAAAAGCATCCAATTCTTTTTTCCAGCTAATTTCAAACACTGCCTGGATATGAATTGTCCGCCGTGTGCTGGGCTGCATCAAAATCAGTGTGAGTAGGAAGTTGAGGAATATGGTTCTCCCCCTCTGCTCCCCTTTTGTGAGACCCCACTGGGGTCTCTCTGTGGCAGAGAGTGTTGCTCTGGGGTCCCAACATACAAAGGACATGGAGATGCTGGAGTGAGTCCAAAGGAGGTCTTGGAGGTGCTCTGAGGGCTGGAG
>VWYP01003589.1:774149-825818 GCA_013400435.1 Pycnonotus jocosus | reverse complement strand
AACCAGAGATCATGAACATGAATTCAACCAGAGATCATGAGCAGAGCCACTGGGCACTGAGAGCAAGGCTCAGTTGCTGAGACACTCAGAGCTGGACAAGGCACTTCAGGTTAAGATTACGACCTGCAGGAGACCTGCCCCATTCCAGACCATCAGCTGGAGATGAACACTGATATCCTGGGCATCTCATATGTACTAGGTACTTCTATTTATGCGATTTCTTCCTTGTGAACAAAACACCCATTGCAGGGGTGGGGGAGGGGGGAAAAAAGCTCTAATAAAAGCTCTCTGAATAGCCACTCAAGGAGTGGAATTAAAGAAATCCTGAAGAAAAAAGACAGAAGTAATGTCAATTATTTTAGGAATGTTGATGACTCAGCCCAGTACTTGCAAATCCACCTTAATTACCTGGAAATTTCTATCAGACTGCAAGTCTTCTAAATAAAAGGGGTTTAGAGAGTTTTTTCAATATCCTCTCAGTAAGCCCACACATAATAATAACCTGTTTGATCCAAAGTCAAATTTGAAATACACTCAAAATAGACACCTACCTAACTATGATTTTATTTTTAAGTTTAAACCATCTTAATAACTATATTTTCTTTCCATAACACTTGAGTCTTAGTAGCAGACAAGAAGAAAATTGTACCAGATAATTTAAAAGGAGTGAGGAAGTAATAGTTCCTGTTTTAAAGAGGTTATAATCAGAATATAAAACAGGACACAGCAGATGGGTGTTCTCTAATGGAAGGACACAGGAAAGTGATAAATCCGAAGTTGTTCATTATGAATGAAGATGGAGTTAGTGAAAATAAAGTCACTCCCTTTTTTGACAGCACCACAGAAAACACCTTTTTTAAAGGGCATTTAAAAGCAGGTGGTGTGATAATTTAGGGTATATTTCTGTTAGGTGACCATGAACTGGAAAAAGCTTAAGTATACTTCAGTATTTACCATTTAGAGGATGAAGAATGACATGAAGGGCCAATACAAAATGATTTCAGAAATACCAGTGGTAGTAAAAAGACCAGAGGTGGGATAAAGATGAAAAGGAGGAACACAGGCAGCTAGTTTCTAGCAGATTTGGCAAAGGGGATCTAGTGGAAAGACTTTAAAATACAGCATACCTTTTATATGTCAATGCAGAAATGAGCATGTAGCTTTTACAGTAAATAAAGTTTGGCCTCATATAGGATCTCTTCTTACAACTTCATTTTTAACAATGAAATTAATATACATTTTAGACATGAAAAATTCTCTTATAATTAAGTTTAATATCACTGAAGTCAAGGGAATTGTCTTCATTCATTTCAGAACTAGATTTGTGCTTTATTAAAGAACACTTGCATTTTTTTTATTCAATAAATTAGTCAGATTTTTATTGATCTAATTTTACAAAGGATGATGAGCCATGGAAAAGGTAAGAAGTTATTTTTTGTCCCCAAACTACTGAGGTTTACTATAGGATCAAAACCAAATTTGGTGATTTTTTTCCCAAATGTGCTATTTCCATTGTAACGTCAAATCATTTTGCAGCAGTGAACCCTTGAGGTAAAACCTGTGGCACTTATTGAAGGTGAACACAGAATGTAACTCTTCTCCTTGGTCATCTTTGTTCCTTAAAACACTTGGGGAGCCAGAGGAAAAACACATCCCAAAAGTCATGCTATCCATTCTTGGAGTTCTTCCCAGAATAAAACTGTCAGAAGGATCTTGCTGTTTCTCAGTGCTTTTGAGCAGGTGTGGAGCTCAATGCAGAGCACATCCAATAATGCAGAGCACATCCAATCCCACTGCAGTCTGTAAAGAGCTGCAAGGCTTTGACACCTGCAAAAGCACGAGTCTGCAGAAATGGAAAGCACCTGGCTTAAAAAGTTTTAAGCCCTGTTTTTCAGAAGATTGCAATAAACTTCCCTGACAAGCCAACAAAACTGAAATCCCAGTTACCTTCAGGAGGGGGTTTCTCTCCCAAGGAAACAACAGCACGATCAGCAGCCCTGAATGAATGTTTGCAGTAGAATTACACTTTTCTTACTCTTATCACAATTATTTAATGTATGTTAAAATAGCATTGAGAAGACAGACATAACTTCTCAGTGTACAAACGTTTTAAAAAAAGAAATAACCTGACCTCAGCCTAAATATAGAAAACATCCAAAGAGTGAGCAAAGAGGGATGCTGGGGATGTGGAACTGAGATAAAGAAAGACTAATTCACTTGCCTGAGGTAACCAGGCTTAGAACTGAAGAGAAATTTCCCAACTCTCACACCAATGTCCTAACCACAAAGTTAATGCTCTGCTGATCTCTATTTTATCCTTCATAACTTTTAAAAAATCCCATTCCTATTGGGCTTCATTTTCTCGCTGCTTTGACTGAGCACAAGGGTGAACCACTGCGGGGCAGGCAGGTAGATGAATTGTATTTGAGTTAGACTACACTAGGAAAATATGTTTGTCCTTTAACAGTGAAAGATGCATTTTTCATTCAGGCAACTCAAAAACAAATTCTTTTTTATTACATACTGAATGCAGCTAAAAGTTAACATATTTCCTTATATACCTGTGCTCAGAGAAAGCAAAGGCTAAGTAATGTATCCAGTCAGTTCATCCTATGCAGCTTGTTAAGACCTTCCTCAATTTCTGATGATTCTCTCTCTCATAATTTCTTCAAAATTGACAGAAGCATTTGTCCTCACTGAGAACCGAGGCCAGACTGGAAATGCAGTTATTTCAAAGACAAGCTTATGCTGAATTTTCCAAATGTGACAACACTAAAATATTATACATGCCTGAAATGCAAGGCTTTTCACCACACATTATTAAAAGAAATTTTGTCATAAACTGACAAGCAAATGTTTTATTAAACTTGTTGGAACTCATTGTTAAATAACAGCAATGTTCAACATTTATATCCTTAATCTCTGCACCTACATAAACCACCAAATCTCACAACACAAGTGGATCAATTTTTCTTTCATTTTTATTACTAAATCTGCATTACAACATGCAGCACTGAGGCTCAATTTCCCACCTTCCATTTGCCAAAAAGATGCAGATTTATTGTATCATACAAAATTTAAAAGACATGTATTTAACTTTAAACAGCCCTGACTTGCCAGGTATGTGCTCCTATGCCATGTGTCATCTCCTCTCTTTTCCTCTGGTCCATCTCTCCACTGATCCAGTCTGCAAAACACTCAGCTCTGTGACCAGTGGGGATATTTGCTGTAAAGACAGAAATTTTTGCCTCTCCTTGAATATCCAGCAGCCACTGCTTGGTAAAGCTCAGATGGTTTTGGTGAGAACAGGATGTTATCATATTACATAAATTTTTGGGGAGTGTTTAGGGAGTGCATAATTTCTGTGAAGGTGATGCAAGACATGAATTTTAGGAAATATATTGCCTAAGTCTGACAAAAAAAAAAAAAAAATCATCAAGACTTGGTATATCATTAATTATAATTATCAGTTGCCACATTGTTTCATTCAGTTCTCCTTTTGATCGTGCCAGGAACAGAAGGAACCACGTTCTGTCAAGGCCTTGTGTCAAGAGAATGGAGAATATTATTTTGTATTCAAGCAGCTCACATTTCAGGGCACATGGGCTGAACCTTTAAGAACAAAAATGATGGTGAATCACATACCATTTATGCACTAATATTCTGGCAGGGCTTTTCCCCAAAGCTAGCACATAACATACTATTTCTCTGAACAACTCTGACAACACTTTTCTGCCCACAATACTACAATTCTTTTTCATTTTCTTTTTCTTTTTTTTTTTCCAGGTCTTTGGTGCTAGTATTTTCCAGGGTGGCTTTGTCTCTTCTCTGTTGTCCTATCTGTGTTCCTCTTTGCCCCTTTACACAAACAAATCTGGGATTTGTCCAGAACCAGATGATGGTTTGTGGTTATCTGCAACCCCAGCCTATTTCCTCCTAGATGGTCTCTGTTTCAGCAGTGAGAAATCCATTCCAGGGAATATTTGGAAACACTGGCTTCACTGATCCTTCTGCTTTACAGGAGTTATTCTTGCATCTTTTAAAGTCATCATGGGCTTCAGATGCTCCATCAGTTGCTCAAACACCACAATACATTTCAATTTAATACTTCAAGGAAGATGCTACTTGTCCACTTGGATTGGATTCTCCAGTAAGTCCAGTGGGATCACTTTTGCTGCACCTTGCAACTCAGCTGTGCATGGGAGCCAGAGCCAGGCTTTCTGTGACATTAAATCATTTGTGAGGTCCCTGGCATGCTCAGCTACTGCTCCCTAAGAAACTCAGGCTCTGTGCAGCCTTCCTGTTCTGGGAACAAGAGAACTTCCAGAGCCCAGGAATGGTATGGATGAATCCCAACCAACATTAGGTCTGAAGGAAAGTTAGCCTTGAGGATCTGGTGCTTTGCAGATAACTGGTATAGGTCTAGTTCATTATTTATTCTCCGAAAGCAGGATATAAAGCTCTCAGCAAATTTGGAAGCATGGTTATGTAAAGAAATGGAGGTTCAATTCTAGGCTGTCCCATGGTCTCTGCTCACATCTCCCCTCAAATTCCCGTCTTGGTGCAATATTTGTTGCTGCACTCTCCTCCTTCTCTTCTTTCCAGACAGGTTGCTTGGTTGCTCTCTAGCAGCAGCAAAGCTTCCACAGCTTACAGAGTGTGCTTGGGCAGGGGGCTGTTAGGAGCACTCTGTTAGAATTCTGACTTGCTCCAGTCTTCTCATTCTTCCTTGCTTTTTTCCATTGCAGCAGCTATTTTAACCACAGCTTTAGCAGTGCCATTCTTTTCACCGACAGCTTAATATGCACTGTAAAACCTTCTCTCGATTTTGCCATATTTTGTAAACACTATAAAAATTCTCAATCACACAACAGTTCAGTTCTCTCCCAGGCCTTAGTATGGGCTTAGCTTTTCATGAACCACACAGGACACAGCATTAATGATGCACCCAAAAGCCTTGTCAGCTGAATGATTTACTCAAAACAGCACTTTTTAACACTTAGAGGGGACTTGATGAGCAGAGCGCTATCAAACCCTGACCATTCACAATAAATCACTGCACAGTGAAACCTCATTAGTGCCGCCCCCACCCAGGCTCTGAGCCACACTTTGCATTTGTTTTACTTTGTTTTGTTTTCCTTTCTTTTATTTTTCCTGTTCTTTTTATTGAGGGGCTGGTCTTTCTAAATTCAAATTATTCCAATCCCTAACATACTATCACCATTTTTGTTGTAACTGTTACTGCCCTAGATCCTGCTCTACCCTAATACCTTGCAAATCACAGATTTCAGAAAGTCTGTGTCTGGCATGATCACCCAAGAAGTGACAAAACCTGTATCCATCAATATAAAAAAATGGGGAGGTCCAAGATAATGATTTGTCCCAAGAGCAAACAGGTTTCCAAAGCAGATAAGAGGACTTGCCTTGTCTCTCAAAGGAAGCCTAGGATGACTAGGCCATACTTTGCTGGGCAGTTTTTAGATACTTAAAAGTTAGATTAAATGAGCCACAGATCTACTGCACAGGAGCCAAAATGACAGATTATGACACCATGGTGCTGGGCACTGTCCAAAATTATTTTGGCCATCCCAGAAGAGCCATCATTTTATTCTCTAAACTTCAGACAATTGGTTTGCCTGAGGTTTTTCACTGTGCAGGAAAGTAGCTTCGTTGACATGCTAAAGTGGGAATAGTAGGGGAGACTGAAAAATTGGAAAATTACTTAATAGAGAGTCAGTGGGTACAATACAATAGGAAGCCAAACTTTAAGCAACCTCAAAAACTATGGGATACTCATGTATTCTAGAGCCACTGCCCTTAGAGTGGGTGTATTGCTCCTGCTACATTGGGAACTGCCTTTTCCCATTGAAATGGTGCATTTCAATCCCTCCTGCTGCTGTTCTTCCTCCAGGCTTTGCAACAGTGACTGATGTCTCCTTAACTCAGTTTCCCTTCAGACAGAGTGATCTATGAGTAGAAATATTAGGAGCAGAACAAAGTAGAAGGAGGAAGCAATGAGAGATTAAGGCAGCAGATAGAGGAGCTGTCTGAAAAGGGATCAAAATGTCAGTGATGAGCAAAGAGAGTAGTGATGTTAATTATGAAATAATCAGAGAGAAGTCTTTTTTTTTTTTTCCCCTAGATATTTATTGCAGTACAGGGTCACAAAGCAACAGTGGGATGAGGACTGCAAGATGTATTCCTCTACAAGGAAGCAAGAAGGAAAGGTTACAAGGAGACCCATGGACTGTGTGGACAAGCAACAAGAAAGGCAGGACAGCTGACAAAGCCAAAGTCAAGACAGCGAGGAAACTGCAGCCATAGAGAGAAAGAAGTAGAAAATGTTGCTACACCTCATTCCTTCAAGCTGTGTACATCAACAAAACTGGTGGCAGTATCTGCTATGCCAGCTGCAAGGATGTAGCCTGCACAAGGCCCACCAAAGCCATTATCTGCCATTCCCAACTGGGAGCCTGGTCAAATGGTTGAGGCATTAGACTGGCACTCAAGAAGACTCTCAATTTCTATTTTGCTTCAGGTCTCCTGGCAATCTGGGGAACATCCCCACCTGTGAAACAAGGATCAAAGTACATCTGCTGTCACTTCAAGATGTCTTTTCTCCTTTCTCCATGCAGCACCTCACATCATGGGACCACCAGCTGAAAGAATGGCCCTCAATAAAGTTCAAGTAACAATAATAATATGCCTTAGATGGAATTGTTTGAAGAAAAAAGAGGGCTTAATTGTACCAAGATTTCAAAAACCATGTATGCACAAAAAGGGCTTTTAAAAATAATTGTGTTTATTTTTAATCTTATTTGCTAGCCTTATCTTTCAAGCAGTCAGAGATAGCACCAATATAATCTGGCAAAAGCAGCAGTAATTTAACGGAAAGAGTAGATAAAATGTCCAGATGCATGTCCAGCATGTAAATCAAAGGAATTGCCTTGTTGTCCTTGCCAGATTTAGTGAAGAAAGGTGCAGAATATCTCAATGAGAAAATTGTTAAAACTTAGATAAGTTGGTATGTCTTCTGCACGGCTAGGAAAATGCTAGAACACAGGAGAAAAAGATTGATATTATTCCAAAGTAATATACTGACAAGGAGACTTGGGCTCATAAACACCCTGAACTAAGAATGATGTGAGCACCATAAACAAGCCTTTGTCCACAGAGCGCTCACAAAGTTTGTAATATATATTCTAAATCAAGATGCACATAAAAATTGCTGATAGACAATTCCACTGGGAGAGACAGATCAAGAGGTGCCTGTGGGGCCACCATAAATACAGCTGCTGTGGAGAGTCCAGAAACAAACCACCACCAGGCACAGTTCAAGACCAAGCACATTAAATGAAAGACTTAGGGAAAGAGTCCAAAAGCAAGAGCCAACATATGGGAGCCGATATTTATTTCTTGTTCTGCTGTCTGACCTTGGACAAGTTATTTTGGACTTAGATCTGAAAAGCACTGGCCAGTCTGTTCCCAAACTAACAAAGCCATTAGAAACATGCCTTGCCAACCCTGTTGTTTCTTGCAGGCATGGAGAAGGTGCTTCTCATCCCGGAGCAGAGTCTGCCAAAGTACTCTGTTATGAATGGAAAGGGTGGCATCTGTTCTCAAAGCTGTATTTGCCCTGGTTGTGAATCACACCCTCACTGTGGGTAGGCACCGGCTGATCACACTCAGATCTCATCTGCACGAACAGCACGGAAATCCTGGAAAGGGACCAGGCTTCTACAAAATCCCTCTGCCAGCTTCACTTCTATCTCTCTGCACTGAGCTTGTGGATCTTGTATCCCAGCCCATGGACCCTTTAGAAGGCTTGCAAGTTCCCAAGCTGTGTGCAGACAGCTGGTTGGAGCATCTTTGCTAAGTGCAACTGCTAAGTGTGCCTCTGTTCCCAGGGAATGCTGCAACACCCAGGTGTCCCTCAGGGTTTTTCCAGACTTTGATAGACCACATCCATCCTAGCCCCCACAAAGGCCTCCCCCCTATTAGTCTCCCAAAGTCATAGAATCAATCATAGATTCATAGAATCATAGAACAGGCTGGGTGGAAGGCACCTTAAAGCTCACCTATTTCCAACCTCCCTGCCATGGGCAAGGACATCTTCCACTAGACCAGGTTGCTCCAAGCTCCATCAAACCTGGCCTTGAACATTTCCAGTGATGGGACATCCACAACTGCTCTGGGCAACCTCACTCTCACAGTAAAGAATTTCTTTCTAAATACAATCTCTTTCAGTCTTAATCCATTTCCCTTGTCCTGTCATGCTCTTGTAAATAGTTTCTCTCCATTCTCCTTGTAGGCTCCCATCAAGTACTGAAGTCCTATGAAGGAAACACATAACTGAGCACATTTAAGCTGTGACATTCTCTGGACTAGATTCTTCCCTGACCCATATCAATTCTACTCTGGTATAAGGCTATTGATTTTAGTGGTGGTATTGCTGATTTACGCAAGGTTGAATAAGAGGAGAGCACTGGTGACCCCTGTAAGATGGGGATAATAATCTTTACCAACAACCCAAGGGAAATGTGAAAGTTAATTAATTAGTATTGTAAATCTCTGTGAGATCCTAGCAGTCTATAAATGAATTCAAATGGTACTAGAGAGAGAGCATAAAATTTTTCTTCTTTCGAAAGTTTAAAAACACAGACAAGGAGGAACAAAGTGAAGAACAGATCCAAACATTCAAATTTTGAACAGTGTGTGCACTTCATTCAAGCCCCATTCCAGTAAAATGGTTTAAGATACATATAAGACATAAAATTTTTCAATCCTGAAAGCAAGATTCCCTGACATTTTCTTTAAAAGAAATTGCTGTCAATAGAGCCCAAAGAAGCTCATAAAAGGGCCTGTTTTAAGCTTAGTCAATTAAAGATGTGAGCAAAAGAACTTTAGACATCATTGACCCAGATATTCTATGGCATTTATATTCATAAAAGAACAGAACATGGACGCCATGAATTGCAAGAAAAAAATCCCAATACAGATGGTTAACTCACCATTCTGCCCTTCAGGAGTGCAGGAGTTGGAAAGGTGAGAGAGTCAAATGTAGAGGGCTATTCCCTGACCAAGGGAGAAAAGTGTGCTGTTTAATAATAATGAGAAAGGGAAGAAGATTTTTTTAAAATCCATTGGAGTGTCAGGATGATGCTCCAATAGAGCAATCTTTCCCAAAGGCTGCATTCTTTAAGGACAGTCAAGTCCACTTCTGACACCTTAGTAGGGCACCACGCTTTATTTGCACACCCAAATATTTAAGTGGGTGCACACGTGGTTTGCAATGGGTCACTGGGATTAGCTACTCATTCCACAGATATAAGGACTACAAGTGGAACAAGGCTTTTTTTATGTTGTGCTACACACAAAAAAATGGCACAAAGACCAAAAGCTTAGAATGTGCTTTTCCCAAGACAGACTGAGAATGTGTTCATTTGTGCTCTGCAGTCTCATTCTCTCCACTGACCCTAAGAAAAATACTGAGAGATTTATTGAAAGCATTGAGTAGCCAAATTAGGTCCTTTCTTAAGAGATTATGTTTGCAAATACTACCCAAAAATATTAGAGGCCTAAAAAGGCTAATAAACTATGACCTGCTGCATCCCTTAGGTAGTGGTAGGGGGTTTTGTTTTGGTTTTGATTGATTTGCTTATCTGGTTTTTTATTTCTTATCACCTGCTGTCCCCAAAGTCAGCAGGAAGCCAGGTAACAGTTTTAAGTGCAGCTGTATAAATTCAAAGCAATCACTACTGGGAAATCAGCAGAGTTCCTCTTCATTTAGGTGACTTCATGGTCTCCATCTGACTCAAGTAAATTTAAAGAAGAAAAAGAACCTGTTCATCTGTTAGCCTCCACCATCATCAAACCAGTGACTAAGTCAGAGGAGGCTGGTTGGAGCTCACCAATCCCATTGAGTCCCATAAAATGAATGTATTTTCTTAAAGATGGTAAGAAAAGAGATCCAAATAAGAAAGTAGGACAAGCATTGCTAGCTTAATTTGCAGCATCATGTTGAATAAGCCAACACTTTTGCTTCTGGTTTTGGATGTTTTTCCCTCTAAAGAATCATGTAACTTCCTTTACCCTGGCATTCCATTACTGCCTATTTGTAGCTGGGCTCAGTGATTATAATTGCACATACAAGGGCACTCCTTCCACAGTCATCTCTCTGTCCTGTAATTAATAGCTTCCTTCACTTCACAGGTGACCTGATCACTGATCATGCTCCCTTATGTATATGCAAAACCTTTGTGGATGAAGCTTTTCAATAATTGCTGTGTTGTAAAGAGCCAGTTTGGATAAATGGTAGTCAGGCACTGTTAAAAAAACACCCCAAGCAGCAGCTGAAATCATCAGCATTTTTCAGATCTCTGCTGTGCTCAGTGTGCTATACCAGGTATAACCCAGGAGAAAAACCAAGCAAACCATGTGATAGCTGAAGATGTCTTCTGAAAATGCTTTGAAACAAATAAGCCCAGAATATTTTTATAACCAACAAAATGTGCATTATTTATTAGCACTGATCCCCTCAGCCAGAGATTACACCTGGATCTTAACCCCCAATTCCCTATGATCTCTGTGTTTCCTCTTCCTTGAGAATGAAATGCATTTGCAAAGCAGCATGAGGGAGATTTTCTGATGTTGGTCTGTGTGACTAACTACATGGACCAGGCTGAGCTCTAGAATGTGAGTCAGGCAACCTTCCTCTGCTCTACTTGGAGATCTGAACCTACTTATGTAAGTAGACATCTTTATGGTCTATCTAGACAGAAAAACATCTCTTCTTAAGCACAGTACCTAACAGGACTGGAACCCAAAAGCAGGGTTTAATATAACCTACCTGTGACAAATAGCTTTTTCAGTTCCCAGGGGAGTCTGATTTTCTTAATGACAGGAAAGGGAAGGTGATGAAATAAAATAAAAGTGGGATAACAGATGCAAAACTGCTGCAGAGTTAGCTTAAAAGTAATAGATTGTCCTAGGTCAAGAGAGGCCCTTCTTATTTGACACTACTGTGGGAGTAGAGAACGTGTACCCATGCAGGATGTCAAACGCTGCTCAGTCTCCTTACATGTGTTGACTTTAATCCTTAGAAATCTGTGAAGGTCTGGATTCTGGAAATTTCTCTAGTGGCTCTTAATGCCTCAGTTTCCTCATCTATTTTATGTTAGCATATTATTTCTTATACAGCAATATGATGTCTAGAGAAATAGTGCCTAGAGACCAACCAGCTCAGCATTCCATGGTGCCTTGGTAAGATATGGAAAATTACAGTCTCTGCCCCAGACATATAACAATGTAATTGTTTATCTTCATTATAGACCTCTTATTGAGCCTAATGCTTCTCAAGTGCTTAGAAAGCCTGCAGTGAAAGGTGGGTTGTAAATGCAAGAAGTACCACGGATAATAGATTACTGTGATTGAAGTAAAATCACAAACAAATATACCGTGTAGTGCATTAAAAGTAAAGAAAAAGCCAAGGATTTAGTAATCAGCTATCATCAAACTAAAGAAAAATATCTCTCTCACCAAGGAATGTGGCTAGAAAGTGATGGGTGGACTTCAGTTCAAAAGTTTAATTATACAATTTCAGATTCAAAGGAAACTTCAACTCAGCTATTGCCTGGTGATACGATTACTGAAACCTTGAAGGAAGGAAATTGAGTTTGAGCTGAGTGTAGGAGCTGTATTTTACCAGGTGGAAAATATTAACCCTGTAAATGCCATTGGCAAAGCAGAATTGATTAATGAACCAGTGTCTTATTTCTGAAGGGAGCAGTCAATTTCTAACTCACAACACAGAAAAAGTGTATTTTCAACTTAAGGAGTTAAATTCTGTCCAAAGCCTAAAGAAAATTTCTCTATCTTGAATACCTGATAGAAGAATTACTGTCCTGATCTAGTCAGAAGTCCATCTAATCCTGGTTTCCCAATGGCAGTAAACAGCATCACCAATTTTGGAAGAAGAAAAATAAATCTTTTACTAGTTTTGCTGTTATAACCTGCCCCAGTTAATCCTCTTCTTATATAAGTCATAAATCAATTTATGCTCCAAGTTACCCAGCTGTTGGCATTGTCTATGTCTTTTTTTAACTTTTGTGGTTGGGAGTTAAAATTCAATTTTTGCTATGATACTCACGGGTAGTCTTCCTGTCCACTTTGCTAACATCAAACCTTGACATTTAAGGGTCTGTTTTCATGTAAGCACATGATTAAAACTGATTTCATTTTGCATTTGCATGGCAAATTCCCCCCTGCAATGCTAAAACTCTGCATTGGCATTGATTTTACCCTCTGTCAAAGCTGGAGCAGAGCAATGATTGCAATAATGTAGTTCAACATCCCACTCAAGAGAGTCTGTATCAGCCTAACTCACAAGTTGAGCCCCTGATTCAATACCTCATACCTGAGCCAAGGATTTGCTTCAGAGAGAGATCCATCCAGTCATGGACAAAAAAGCTTCTTACCCCCAGCATTAAATAGACAGTAGATTTAGATTGGACATAAGGAAGAAATCTTCTGTTCTGAGGGTGGTGAAGCACTTGCACAGGCTGCCCAGAGAAACTGAAGCGCTTCCCTTCAAAGCCAGGCTGGATGGGGCTCTGAGCAACCTGGTCTAGTAGAACATGTCCCTGTCCATAGCAGGAGGGTTTAACTACATATTTTTTAAAAGATT
Source organism: Pycnonotus jocosus (assembly GCA_013400435.1). NCBI lineage: Eukaryota > Metazoa > Chordata > Aves > Passeriformes > Pycnonotidae > Pycnonotus > Pycnonotus jocosus. The sequence continues at coordinate 813,133 of VWYP01003589.1, read as the reverse complement.
ACTTTCAACCCAAACAATTTTATAATTATACTTCTGATTATGATTTGATATTCCAGTCATCATGTGAAATTCCAGCATACAGTATTTTATTCTTGAGTACTAGCTATCCAGCCACAGTAGGGGGGGACAACTGGCCATAAGATGAGCCTAAATTTTCTTACTCAGTTCCAGTGTCCTGTGCAAGTGATGAAACTCTATGCTTAAGTCCGACTCTGGATTCTCTCTACAGCAGTTTGTGAAAAGGACATTTCAGAATTTAATCTGAATCACAGAATCCCAGATTGAAAGGGACCTCAACGAACACCTGATTCAACTCTCTTGGCAAAATCATGTTCTAGACAAGATGGCCCAGCACCATGTCCAACCAAATCTTGAAAATATCCAGTGTTGAGATAAAATCTTGATTTAGCTTTGGACATGACCTACAAGAGCCCCTTTGCCAGGAGAAGCAGCTGGAAAATGGTCAGGACATACCGGTCTCTCAGTGTGTCCTGGTGAGATAACTGGATCATGCTGCTACTTAGTGCAGCCAGGGAAGTCTAAACAGCCCCTGAAATGCCCAGCCCCAGGGCCACTCAGATATAAACATTTCATGCTCCTATGGGCATTTCAGGGATCCACCTGCCAGTCCAGAAGGACGCTGGTTCCCTGTGGATTGCAACACGTCTGCCAGCCCGTGCAGGAGCTGTGGATGCTGTGAGACATCTCAGAAAGCACCTCAGGCAAGGCCACCAGCTCTACAGGTCAAGATTCAACCACAATGTGTGAACAAACCATAAAGGGCAACAGACCTGACTGACCACTGACCAAATGTGCACTTTCATTGCATTAAGATTTAGCTCTCCCAAAACGAAGAGATAAGGCTCAGCTGTTCCTGTGGGAATTAACTGTATGACCCCTTGAAGACGACAGCCTGGGGCAGTGACCACGCCTTTGATGCCAGAGGAAGTGCCAATGCAAATAAATCCTGAACTGCTGGCGAACATGGAACTCAAGGAGAAAAGCTCTTAATCTCACTAGACAGCTGGGATAAACATTTACAAAGGAAACATTTTCAAAAAGCTAGGCAGATTATAAAGGCACCAGGAGTCACTGAAATCTTGTTAAACATTGTTCACTGCATTACTTTAGATTTTAGTTTGAACTTACACTGTCAGATAAATTCTATTTATCTCCTGAATGCTTTTCTCACTGTGTTGGTTGCTAAGAATTCACACCTTCACTGAAGATTTACATTTCGTCCTTGATCAAGACAAAGACAATGTTCAGCTTCAATCATTCTACGGCACTTTTTTTTTTTTTTTTTTTTNTTTTTTTTTTTTTGCTTTTCTGGGTCAGTGTGTCTTGGTGTGACACTGAAAACACAGCCTGTGGTTTTCAACCCTTAGTGTAGGAGAGAAGGATGTTCTTACAGGTAAGGGACTGAATGAGTCCCCAAAGAGAAAGACTCTCTCAAACACTTCCATAGACTTCCAGCCTGACCTTGGGAAAACTACATTACTCTCCTCATGGATCTATAAAATAAGGAAATAAATGCTTTTTCTTCCCCTTCTGCTGACCTTGCTTTTTCCTGCACAAAAGACCAACCACAATGGCAACAAATTTTAGTCAAGGCTCCTAATCATTCTTTCAATACAGCCTATCACGAATTATCAACATCATGGTAAATTTGGTGATTTAACCAATTCAATTGCTCCACTATAATTCAGAAACATAAAGACTTAAATTATATTTTTGGAAAAGCTGTAGAAGAATTCCCTTGAGCACTCCCACACTTCCATTTGCTATCCTATCTCACTTGTCATTAATTACAAACTAATGAGTGCCATTTTCTGTTCTGCATTGATACTTTACTTTCTCCTCCTGTGGGGCTATCAACCAGCACTGAAGGACGTGTGCAGACTGACAGCATTTATCTATGCCATCTCACAAAGCTCAGCTTTTCAGATAAAACAAGACTTTATTACAAAATAACCCCTCTTTCTAAAAACTAATTTCACTGATAATCCCTTCAGTTAGGCACAGTCTGTACTAGGAATTAATTTTACCTGGACTCTAACTTGGATGCTGATAAGGATAACCACATGCCCCGTGGCATTTACCACAGCCCTCTGTACATTTTCCTGAGTGCTAATACCATCTTTTGACCCAAACTGTCCTCAAGTAAGTTTGGTTTCTTGCATATTTCGCCTCTTTGGCAATACAGAGAAGATTATTTTGCTCCAAGTTTCTTGTTATAAATTATGTTTAAGGCAATGGAGTGATTTATACTAATAAATCTTGACTAGTATCTTTCTGTACTTAATGACTGTCTGCAATAATTACCTGTGATATTAAATCTATACTTTTAAATTGTTACATCAGTTGCTTGCATGGTTTTGGCTTGGGCTCACAAGCTCATTAACTGATGGTCATAGTGAAGGCATTAGCAGGAACTAGGAATCACTCCTGGAAAGCTGTTAGGACACAGTGATCTTACTTTGGGTGGTTACAAAGTCTGATAGTGCAATCATGGTCTGCTCTCTTCTACTTGACTGCCAAGTCACAGAATAGTGCTGGGTGCATTTAGCAGCGTACACAACCACCTAAAAGCATCAAGAGAGGAACTGAGAGTGTGTCTGAAAAGACAAAATTATCTAATTGTCCCTAAAACATGCTGTAGATGGGCTACAGACCTGCAGACTGTGTGCTCTGTTAGCTGATGATAGAATAAAAATTATTTTATACCACCTGGGAGATGGATGGGGATACGAGCTATCTCAAGTGCAATCTAAAATAGTCTTGGGTCTGCCTGGACTATCCAGGGCTCCTTGTAAGGCTGGTCAGAAACCCCATACCTTCATGGACTCTGTCCCTTAGACCCAACTTTGAGAGAAACAGAAGCATCAGCACCTCCTCTTCCTACACCAGAATTCCTCATTGCCCATTTTGTGTAAAAGATGCCAAGTGATTTTTGGGGCTCAGACCACAGACTCTTCTCTAATGCTGAAATGGAGAAGGAAATTTTTAGAAAAGTTAGAAAGCTTCTCTGTGGCAAAAATAAAATAAAATAAAATAAAATCACAGAACCTAAAACTGATTGAAAACTCAGTGCCAAACTTCCCACCAACAGACATACTGAAGTTATTGGTAAAAGTATTAATTAATCATACAACTTCAAAGATCTGTGTCAGTAATAAAATAAATACAGACAGTACAGCCAGACTGTTCCTGAATATTGGATGTGTTATTAGAGTAATTAAGGTGAATAGTGATTACCTGTCTTGCTTGTTGATATTTTCTTGGGCAGATAACTATAGCTATACTAAATGACATTCTAAACATGAGTTTGGAGCATCATTCACTGATGCATTAACCTCTTTCATATGGCAAGAAAAAGGCACACATATTAAGTTCTAATGTGCAATATTCAATTTGAGCTTCAACGAATAGTGATGGGAAATAAACTGTCTGCAAACTACAGAGTGAAATTCAGTCCAACTATCTTGTGGCTTTATCACTCCACCATGAGAGTAAGATCATTGTTTACTCAAATTCTGAACTATAGGTCTTCTTTGTAAAAATACAGCATATTAACAGAAGAGAATTAGACAGGCTGAGTATGGTTAGTATCTGGCACTGAAAAAATCAGAGTAAAGGAGATAAAATTACAGCAGTTTACCTTTCCCCCAGGAAAGAGGGTAAAACAGAAATTACTGGATTGGAGATATTTTGAACAAAAACACTCTTTATTTTCAAAACGGAGAATGGATGTTCCAATTAATTATTCCCAATTACTCTAGTCCAGCATATTTTGCCATATCCAAGATTCACTTCAGAAACTGGCAATATTTGGCATTTTACATGATTATCCTAGTTCAGGGTATCAGCTTTACCTCCAGCCCCCTCTCCTCCTCCCAGATTACACAGTGCCCTCCCTTGCTCCTGCAGTGCTGCTGTCACCACCAACAGCAATCAAACCTCAGCTGCTTCTCCAAGTGACTTTGTCTCCCACTTCCATCAAAAGTCAGCAATGAACATATGGTAATTGTTTATGCGCCTAGATAGACTTCCCATCCCAAATTCCTCAGTAGCATTGTGCTACATTCTTAGATATCCACTTCTTTCCACTACAAAGGACTCTGCACTCCATTCTTGCAGGAAGAGATGGATTAGATTAGACTGAGCTTATGAACTGCTTTTTTATCCACTGGGGAACAAGACATTATAAAAAGGCAGGGTTTTGTATTATCATTAAAGTGATGAACCAAATTATCATTAAAATGTAGAAATTGCCAACAGACAGCTGAGTTTTTCTATTAGTAAAATCCCCATTTTATGGGAGTTGATCTTGAGCCAGTTTTCAAACGTGCAGGCTCAAATGTACAGCTCTCATTGAAGAGCTCTAAAGATGACACTGCCTGCATATACCAGCACAGCAAAACCACAAAGGACCCAACTGCCTTCTGAGCTGGGAGGAGCACTTAGGTGATATCAAAATTTTATAAGACAGGGAAGCAGAATCCCAGCACATGAATGCTAAAGAGCAGAGGAGCCAGAGTAGAGTGCTGAGAACACCACAGCTTATCCCATCAGGCTGAAACAGAGCATTATCTAACAAGAAGCCTAAGCCCAAAGAGAAAAAGTTTAAACCATTCAAGCTGAGCAGCAGAAAACCCTGTTTATACCTCAAGTTTCTCTGTGACCTTTAGAGGCCACAATAATTTGAACTATTGGAAGTAAGAAACAGAGAGCAGCCTGTATTGTGATACAGAGAGCAAAGCATTCAGAGCCCCTTGGAGGAGCCTCTGGGGCATGAGTGAGGACATTGCACAGCCCAAAGGAGGAGGGTGATAGCACGTGGCTAGGGCATCAGAGGAAGCATGAATGGTCAGATTCTTCACATGCAGAAGAAGGGATAAAAGCACAGATACTCATAAAAAAGCATAGGTACTCCTAAACAGATGTAAGACAATGGAAAGTAGGAGGGCTGTGTTGTTCAGGCAGAGAGTGAAAAATTAAACAAATTCTTGTATAAGTAATACCTAGGAGGGTCAAACTCATGATTAAAGGACTTTCTTGGAACTCAGTTTGTACATGACTTTGGGCTCAGGTCCACACAGCAACATGGGCACCTTGTTGACTTAAAGATATCAAGAATATAGACTATCTTTTGAGGATATCGTCTATAAAAGGCAATATCCTCGAAAGACCACACATAATCTGTCTCAATGTCATTTCTCCACCTATGAATCAGGGATAGCAGCATTCTGCTGGGATTTTAAGAAGAGAAACCCATGAAGAGTTTGCTTATACCAGTAGCAATGAACATATGAGCAATGACGGTAAGGTAAACAATCAGACACTAATAACTCGTGTCTTACTAGTTTGTAAATATTACAGACATTGAATCCCATTCATTCTTGGTACAATGTCATTAATGAGGTCACATTCTGCATTGTCTGTCTTTATCTTTCTAATGATCCCTATGGAAAATTGAGGCAGAGAAAATGAGAAGCTTCATTGTGCTTAATATCCAAAGTGACAAGCCTTTGTAAGTGGTGAAATGAGATTCTTCTACACAGGTATAGTGATGAGGCTTGAAAGAAGCCTGTTGCTGGATTAAACAGGGTAATTGCAGTACAATTAGGTACAAGCACTTAACTCCCCTCTTCCAAATTCTCAATTATAGTCATAAAAATGCTTTTGTTTTGTCTTTTGTGCTTCATGGCTTACAAATGCTCCTGTCTTCTGCAGCTCAGGAGAAAAAAAAATGGAGAGAGAGAGAAAGAAAGAGCTTTGACACATATCCAATGCAAGTGGTACAGTGTTCCTCATGATACATTACAGCAATGCTTAAACCCTGACAGCCCCAGTGTAACAGCACAGCTAAGTCTATCACAGTACTTTCCTGCCTTCTGAAAAGAGCTTTGCATAAAATGCAAAGCAACATTCTTAAAAAACCTTCCAGTGGTTTTCAGAAATTTTTTTTGGATGCATCTGGTAAATCATCTTCACTTGCAGAGCTCATGGGAGGCAACTTAGACCACAAACTGAGAACAGGATCCTTGTGATTTAGTCACCGTTGTGTTTCATGAGCATCATTCCTAACAGCAGGCAAAAGAGTCCTGATTCCTGCAAGCACATCCATTATTGGTAAATATTCTCTAAGTAACCCCAGTGAGAAAAGATCCCCAAGATTAAGAAAGCTGATGTAGCTTCTTCATTACTTGCATTTCTTTTCTCACAGGATTTTAAGGGCACTTACATCACTTAACATTGTTTCCTGAGTGGATGGCTTTAACTTTTTAAAAATTTTAATTAATCCAACAAAAAAATAATCACTGGTAAATAACAGCTATCTTTATATATGATTATCTTTCTTTGCATGTATATCTGGGTATTTACATAAAGGAGGAATGGGGAACTGCCAGGCCCTAACCAAATTTTACTTTGATTTTTACCTGTCCATTCCACTGTTCATCACAAGTGCCCACCTCCAGTTCATATCCTCTGCTTTATTCCATCTCCCTTTGCTGCTTTATGGGGCAGACCTATCTAGAAACCTGCTGTTTGGTCATCCTACTTGATTTTATTGGGTTTTTAACATTGCACAATATTTTTCACATTGCACACTCTGGGCTTCTTCCTCATACCTTTCTAGTATCCAAAAAGGCACAGGAGTGTTCAAGATATGCCCCACAGGACATGGGCTACAGGGATACAAAGCAGAACAGAATCTTTCAGACCTTTAGTAACAGAACAGTATTTTGGAGGTGTCCACAATTCCCAATATGGAAACAGAAGAGGGTAGTGTTTGGTTTCAGGCCCTAAAAAGGATGGTGGGATTTTGACATTATCACCTTGCCACTTTCCTGTAAGGTTAGTATTCAGGAAGCCCCAGGTATTTTTATCCCATCATTTCTATCTCTTGGATGCTTGGAGAGGCTGTAATTCATGGTAAAGCAATGTGCATTACTGCCTCAATCATGCCTGCCCCATGTTTTAAGCTTTACTGAGCCTACTGCTCTTAACCAGACAAGCTCCACATGCATGGCCATTCGAGATATTTGGATAACAGTTCAGCTGTCAAAACTAAAACAGATTCTCAGCCTTTCAAAAAGTATTACTTCTCTTCAAGTGTTTTAACAAAGGAAAAACCTTTCCCATAAATGTTATGGGTGATGTTGTGGCCAAACAGAGCAGATGCTCAGAATCAGAAAAAATATGCATGCCTGTTGGGATTCTGGCTACTGAAAACTCAGTCCTGAAGGGCACTTAGGTATTCACTTCATTTTATTCATGTGAGTAGCCTCGATGACATTAATAGGCATGAGGCTTAAATAATAGCTGGATAAGTGCCCTGAGTTACAGAAAAAAAAGTAAGAAAAAAAGAGAAGCAAAAAGGAAAGAAAAACAATGCAAAGATTAGCTGATTTTTTATTATTATTATTATTATTATTTCACAGGAAAATTTCTTTTGTATATAATTATGCTAAAATCTATGCATAAATATGTATGCCTGAAGTTTCATTAACACACATTAATCCCATATTTTATTACTGTGCACATTTCAGATAAGTAGGGAAAAATATTCCTTGACCCAAAGAAAAAGTTTATTCTGCTTGCCATTCATGTAAAGTTACATCATATCTCCTAGATGTGTTGCAAGAGAAAAAAAGATTGTAATTAATTTTAAAGGCCTCTCAAAAATGTTGTTTAATCTAAGGGAGTCACTTCTAAGCTTCTGCTGTTTATCACCTTTCATTTTCTACATTTGATCTTACCTGCTCACTTTTATGGATAACCTGGAATAACTTCCTGGTCAGCCAGCATTGTAGGCTCTTTCAGTAGCCCATAACAAATCTCCACTCCCAGTTAAAATGCCTGAGGACTTAATATCTCCAGCTGCAGCTTCAGAAGGGTGTGGAAATTCCCCTAAGTCAGCACAGACAATGGCACCTAGAGACCACTTTAGCAGACCCCAAAGCAGGAGGAGAGGTTCAACTCAGCTGACTAAACAAAGTGTCAGCTAAAACACCCCAGGGGTTCAATACAGCACAACACCAAAGAACAGCAAGGGCTGATGCTGTTCCTGCAAGTAAAGGGGATCTGGGAGCAGGGATGACAGCAGGGGAAGTAGAGCAACTTCCCAGGCACAGGCATGGCTGCTCATCATCATACAGGTCAGCAAGGTCGAGAAGAGACTGCAAGAGTACAGCTCCTAAGAGAAGGGTGGGAGCTGCTGTGTTCCTTATTTATCAGACAGCTCCCTGCAACCTCCTAAGCTGGTCAGGCCCCTCCCACCATAAGATGGATGACAGGAAGAGGAGTTTAGAGTAGCCCATGACACCTGAGATGACACCAGACACCCACACCTGGGTAGCTGAACAGGCACACATGGACATCTAATGCCATGTAAGGGAGCCTCACTGGGCTGGCACAAGACCCAAAGCAGTCCCACAGCCTCCCCATGCAGCTGAAGTACTGCAGGCATTTCAGATGTCACTGGGTGGCTGCACAGGACAACAGTGCCACAGCTGCAGCTGCTGCCCATCTCGATGTCTCTGTAGGCTGCACTGAGCCCGTTATTATCTCTCTTCTGAATATCAAGTCTGTATCTCTAGGTAACAACCATCTATAGGTGGCCTAGTAGCTATAGGGGTCTGCCTACAGATGAATAAATTCAGATTCCTAATCTCCAAATCTGCCCCAGCTGTTTAATACAGTTTGTTGTGAAAGAGTTGGAAAAAAATGGTCTCCAGGAACACTGGTTCCTGTTCTCTGTCAAACAGACAGAGACATGAGGCTCTCACTATTATCATTTGTGATCCTAGCTGTTGTGAAACAGAGCCATCTGCACTTACAAAAATAAAATCAAAACTAGCTTATATATTTCATATTTTATATGTGTGTGGATATATGTTTCTATAAAAGCAGAGAATTATAAAAGAACAAAGAGAAGGAAATCTTACTGCATTGGTGGAAGCACTTAAAGGTCGCAAGTATTTAATTTTGCAAGAGTCCTTTCCATGTGTCTGCTGCAACAAATTTCTTTGTGTATATGTTCAGCCCCAGCAGGGTCAGAAGTAGACATTGCTTTGTCTTTTCTAGATAGAAATATAAATATTATGGGCTAAAGATTTATATTGAAAAAAAAAAGACCTTTTAAGAGGTTATTTTCTTCTGCAGATCATGTTCTGTCTACAGGAAAAGGAGATATTTCATAAGAAGATATCTGGGACCTCAAGAGAACTCATGGATGAGGGAGACAGGATGAAAGGCATCAGATACCCCACCTGAAGTCATTGCATGGAAATAGCCCCTTCTGTCTGTGTGCTTCATCTGCAGTGATGAGGACAAAAGCTTTTCCTAGGTTTGAAAGGAAAAGATGGTTGAAGATTTTGAAGTGTTTCTGTACTTTGGTAAGTCGGGTTGCATGAGCCACAGACAGAAACTTTAACACACATCTCATTAGAAACTGTTTGAAAATCATATACACTCTCTTTCTTTTTACAATGGCATGGTTTCAGGGCATTGCATTTGCAGGAAATTGGGAACAACTCCGTCTAGAAAAAAGTTTCCTCCGGCATGACATCCCATCTCTCCTCTAAAGATCATAATTTCTTTTCATGCCTCTCTCCTTTCTGACTTCTTGCCATGAATCTGAAACAGATGTGCTCACTTTTCTTTAAAAGCAAGTAAATAACCATGGCATGTTGTGATCCTACTGCAATGTCTCCTCCTGCCCACCACCTTTGTCCCTTTGGAACTCTGTTGTTACAGTTTTCATAAGATTTGGGAAGCTTCTGTAAATTTTCTGGCCAGAGTACACCACATCGATTCTTGTTCTCCCAGAGACACTGTCAGTGCTCTATTAGATCATAAATATGTATTTACATGAGGCTGATGCTGATAACAGCTATGAACCTAATAGAAAATTTTGCATTCAACAAGAGAAAAGATTTTCGTTTTTCATCAGCCTGTAAGTCTTGCTTTCAAATTCATTTCTTTCCACTGGATACAATCTAATATGGTTTGAGAGTATCATAGCAATCTTGATGCAGCACCTGTTGAAAAATACATGGCCACCTCCTGGGGTGTGGATAAAACCTCAAAATGGAGAATAAATAACTTATTATAAAGAACTGGATTTCCAGTTGTTATTCACGGTAATATAAAAGAACTCCTGCTTTATAATTTAGAAACTCCATTGGTTTCATATCTTTATAGTATTTTGAAGGCATACATCAGGTAAAAGGAAAGAATAACCATTTACTTTTCCATTAAGAAGGGTAGAAAAAGGGGAGTGATGTACTGCTTTCTATATAAAGGTACTAGACACTGCTTAAAAAGGGAAAATTAAAAACAAAACAAAAAAAAAAAAATAAATAAGGACCTCATGTCTTTCACCTGTAAAAGAAATATACTAAAGAAGGCCCCTTTCTTTAAAACTTTAAGGGGGGAAAACCATCAAACTAGCCCCCCAAAACCCAAGGAAATGTATACTAAGACATGGGGTCAAAGAGTCAGAAGACATTATCATGACAACAGGTTTGTACTTCTGGCCCCAAACCAGGTGGAGAATGAGTTCCTAGTGGGGGTTATAGGTTCCTGTTGCATGCAAGGTGGGACAGTGGCATTATCCATCATCCATGGTATCTCAGTGGCAAATCCCTGGACCAGTGAGACACCTGACACTGAATTGAGTTTTTGGCCTCTTGGCCAGAACAAAATCAAATGCCATGGTATCACAGCAAGCGGAAACTAAAAAATGCAATATAGTGAACAATAGCACATAAAAAATATCAGAAGGGGATTTGAAGACACTCAGAGTAGGCTGACATTTAGAGGTTGTATTTCAGTTTCAGAAAAGATGGTTATTATGTGAAAGCTATGAAATGTGACATTTTTTACCAACTAGTACCAGGCTTCTTGATATATCTGTTACATACTTTCTCTGCATGTACCTATGCCTGTGTGTGAGCACAAGAAAATGTAGGTTTTCATTACAGCTTTGCACTGCTTGACGCAATCACAGTGCTGAAGGTCTAAAATTATCTCATATTCTTTCTCTTTAGATTGTTTTTTCTGTCCCAAGAATTGGGTTGGATTTTCAAAGCTACCTGGAGAATATGGATGAATCTCAGTATTCACCTCATCAGCCATTATCTTGATCTAAAGTACACAAACACAACAGGAGCTGTCTGAGGATGGCATATGCATAGGACAAAAAGAATTTGTATTTACAAGACCCAAACTCAGTCTATTGCCTACATCTGTACTTCTAAATTAAACAGTCCAGGGAGCCCAACTGGCTGTCCTGTTAAATTGTTTGAACAGCACACAGCGTGCTTATTCCAAAAAAACCATTGCAGACACAGTTTAGGACTTAGCATTGGCTCTGACCCATTCACGGTATGCACATCAGATGCAGCTCCCTGTATTAAGGAACCAGCACCATCATGTCATATCCACAGCCAAATAGATGGAGCCACTTCATGAAGAAGTCATCATGACATGACCACAGGCCTCTCTAATGCTATTTGACATATCACACACTATGCTCCAGGCAAAAGAACCAGTAAAATGCAGTGAAAAACAGTGATTAATTATGCACAATTTTGGCAACAGTTGGGAGCACCGCAATTCAGAACTTATTTGTTTGCATTTTTTAAAAATCCAATAAAGGAGTACTGGAAAGATAGCCTTGTGCCTGACCACAGATCTGGCACAGCAGTGGATACAGTGGATACCTGTGCTCAGTCCTGCTCTGTGACCTTGGGACTTGGACTTCATATTCTTGCATCTCAGCTCATCAATAAAACTGCAATGACAAACCACCCTCAGTTCTCAGCTATTATACTCAGCTCATCAGGGCAGTATGTGAACATCTCTTAATATCATTTTGGACAGCATGAAGCTCAATGGGCTCTTGCTCTCAATTTGGGCCTCTAGGCTTCTGGAATGCACCAAACAATAAAGTTGTCTATTTTGAATAGCTTTAGTAAATCATCTATTAAAAAAAAGAGATTTTGCAGAGCTCGCAGTGTGCCTCATCATGGGAAGTACTGCCAAAATTGTAACAATTAGCTGTCTATCTTAGGTACTTCTGTGGCTCCCAGAACCGTAGTATATCAGTATATCACAAACTTTAATGGGTTTTTCCTCCCCACCCAGCTGTGAGGCTGAGAAGGCAGCGTTAGCCCTTTTACAGCAGCCAGTGAGACCTGAGCAGTGGAGCCTGGCAGCTTGGCAAGAGCCCTGCATGGTCCCACTGCCCCTTGCCCCCTGTGCCCTCACCCTAAAGGAAATCCCAGGCTGGAAGGGGCTATGGCATATCCTACCCAGATCCCAGATGTGGGGGGTGAGGGAGCAGGGTCACTGCAGAGCACATTTGTCCATCTGCTTGGAGCTAGTCAGCAAACCCACATTATCTGGAGAACTAAATGCCACCGATTTCAGAAAGGCTGATTTTAAACACACCTACAAACTCAGGCTGAGACGCAGATCTGTGTTTTTAAATTACAGCTGGATCTGATCACAACATGAGATAGCTTACCCACTTTAGCTGCAAATTGTGCCAGATTGAGTGCAATTGTCTGTGTGAGCTCTGGGATTGACAAAGCCCAAGGGGCTGACCAAGGCTACACAGGACATTACTAACAGGGAAAGCCATTTTTCCTCCAGAAAGTCCAAGGCAGACCCTGCGACCTCTAAGCTATTTTTCCTTCCTGACCTAATTTCCCTCCTGGGTAGCAGAATCAGGGAATCGGATATTTTGTAAATATCCTTTTCCCATCTTGATGATAATCGGCCAAAGAAGTTGTCTAGCAGCTTCTGGAAATAAAGTGGTTACCACAAATAAGTTTCATTTGAAACATTTGAATATGTTTTATTCAAGAGACTGTCAAACTGATTGTCAAACAATCTTGAGTACAAATTCTGGGAATAAGTATCCTGGAACTGCTGCCTTCCTTTCAGAGAGACCAGGAACTGGAAGCAGAAAACTTTGGGTCCTTAGTGGACCTGACAGAGAAAGAAGATGTGGCCACCAACTTCTTCCCACTAGACCTTAAAATCCTTGGCAAGGTCCCTGACCCATCACAAGACATGGAGAGGGCCAGAATGAGCTGAAGATTTTAAACCTGTCGTAGAGTTAAATGAAACTGTGAAAGTAATCTGCATCTTGAAAGAGAATGAAAGATCAGTTAAAAGCCAGGTGCATTCTTTTCAGGTGATTTTCCCAAAGAAAATATCTGTAAATTTGCTTTCTGGCAAAGAACTGGAGCTTTCCTGGTTCTTCTGTGACATATGTCAGCACTGTTATTATTTTGCTGAGCAGACACTCTGGGCGAACAAGGCAGAGGTAGAAGCTGAGAAAACGGTTGGTTGAACAAAGTCATCCTTTCTTTTCCTGCTCTTAGGCACCACTTAAAAGAAACTGAGGTGCAAGCTAGTTTCCTTTTCAGCATGAGGTTGGAGAACACACAAGATCTTTAAACACAGTTCAGCACCTTAGCCAGTGAGCAAGAAGTAATTAAATTACATTTGTCCAGGCTGGTTGTTAAGATGTCCTGGGTGGCTGAACAATGGGCTTTTCTGAGCTTGGAGAAAACACATATTTTTACAATTAGGTGAAGCAACAAGAAGACAAAGAGATATAAGGAAGGATGTTTTAAATGACAAAAGCTATAAAGACAGAAAATGCCATGTTTGTGTTGCTAAGACAGCATGAAAGGACTTTAAGAAGGCTTTGAAGAAAGAAAGAGGACATAAGTAAGGCAGAAAAAACCTCAGAGGTGTGCACATAGAAGACATATAAAGGAGACCAAAAGTATGTTATTATTTTTGTATTTTGTCTTCTCAGTCTGTGATGGAGTTGCATAAATCTAGAACCAATAGCTGCAATATCAGCTAAGAGTATGCAGAACCTACAAACAACTCCTACTGCACTTGCCTCTGCTCCAGGCATTCCCCAACTTCAGCTTTCCAGGCTCCAGTACGTGCAGGACTCAGTGTCGTACTCTGACATTGCTTTGAGACACAGTGATTTGTGTTCCTCATGAAGGAATGTGGTCTTTCAGGACATAGGGCTGCTGTACTTTTTTTCTGGAAAACACATGCACACACAGACGGATACACTTCACTTTGTGTGATACTTTCAGCAAATTTTAAAAAACAGTTACATCCGTATTCCTAAAAACAGATGTATATCATCATTTCAGGCAGTGAGATATGAACATTTTAAAAATAAGTTAGTGTTTTGTAACGCCTGTCATCACCGTCTTTTACTTAAGATGCACAAAACTTCTATTGCACTGATCTAAAAATTAACATTTCCTTTTACTTTGGGGCATGAAGACTCATAATTTACATTACTGAGAAACAATTTTCACGATATGCTGCCCTGAAAACTTTATGTTGGTTTTTCTGTGACATTATTAGTTTTTCTTTGTGTCTTTTTCAGCATCCCATTGCCACTGGTTTATGACAGTGTGAGTGATCATTTGTGTGTTTGCACGTCTGTGCAAGTCAAGACCTGTGTAAAAGGGAGCAAAAATCCCCTGGCACACACACTTCACACAAAAGGTTTTCTATTTTTACATAGTCTTTTGTCCCAGTACTTTACTTCAAGTTTCTTCAAAATAGGAACGGTTGCTTCAATACATTTAGGATGCAATATGACAAAAAATTGTAATAGATGTTCTTACTCATACAAGACGATCCATTCATGGCAGAGAGGCTCTTCTCAGGCACACGAAATTGAAAACAGCATAATTTCCGTCAAAAATTAAGTCATCAGGGACAAAAAACTAAATTTCAAGAAAATATACACAATATGGCAAATTTAAAACACAGCTGTACCTTCCTTCTAGTGGCTAGCTCAGCTGGAGAAAGCCATAATTATCTAGTTTAATGTGGCTGTGGGACCACCACAGAGTTTGGGAGTCCTGCAATTTTCCATTAGCAGAAAACTCCATAGACAGAGTTCCAAAACATATTTTAAGTTGGACATGGATATTGCACTCCTACATATGGTAAGAAAAAGCCAAGGAGAATGTGATATATTTTAATCTTTATACTTCTGATTTAATACTGGTCTTCTTCTGTATCTTTTATTATTAATAATTTTAATTTAATTGGAAGGGCCTGGCTTCCTTTGCTCTAGGCACCACATACATTAATTAAAATACAAAAAGAAAGATTAAAAAGTAATTCAACAAAAATTCTTTTGATTGGACCAAATATCAGGGTCCAGTAGGTCATTTGAAAACATTCCTCAAAAATACCATTCACGGCAACTACAGCTTTTGCTCTTGGGCCTCTCCAGGACAAACACCAGTGCAGGAGGTCAGGCAGATTGGAAAATCTGAGCTGAGGAGGAGATCAGAGAATTTCTGGCAAAAAAACAGCAAACAGGGTGCTCCATCAAGATGGAACTCCATTGCTAACCCCAGCTGCCTGGTTCAGGGAAGGTGAGGAGAAAATATTCTCCCAAGGAAACAGGTGAGTGCTGTGCTGTTGGCACCAGTTTCCTGACTTCTCCTTGGCAGAGGGCAGAAGGCTGGCAGCCTGCAGGGCAGCAGTGCTCTTGCTCCAGCTGTGCTGGCTCCTGAGTGGAGTTGTGCATTTTGCACCAGCTCTCATTCCCCACTGCTCCCACAGGAGATGCCACAATCACTCTTCCTTAGGGTGGCTGCTGCACTGGATGTATCAGAGAAATCATCACACTCATCTCATCGGGAAATGATTTTGTTGCCTTGGGCTTTACTCAAGGCCTCAGCTGTATTTTGGGTGCATTTTGCTTTTTGGGAACCATTGTTATAAACCCCTTTTTATACTGATTCTCTCCTTGTACTGATCGACTTCCTGGAAAAAGGAAGTCATAGTTCAAATCTTCCAAGGATTTTAGGAATAAAGTAGCTGAGCTAATAGCAAAATACGTGACCTCTCTCTCAAGGTAGCTACTCTATTACACTTTTGAGGGATTGCAGACAATGCACCTATACTTTAGAAAAGGCTGGACTTATACACTGATATATCTTGATAAATTTTTTAAATTATCATTGCATATAGAATAACATGCTTCTTTATAAATCAAGATAAAACAATATCTAATTAGCACAAATTCTGCAGAGAGAAACTCTGCCTCACTACTCTATTAATATTCTTTGAATGTGTTGATAAGTTAGCAGGTAAAGGAGAAAATACTCCTTTGATTACAAAAAGTTTTTGACAGGGTTGCCAACATGGTACTCTTGAACTTAGAAAGTCATACAGAGGCAAAGTACCAGTGTGAATTAGGAAATGGCTAAGAGACAGAAGACAAAGTTAGAATTAATGGCCAAGTTAAAAATTTAACAGCAGATGCCTTTAGATTTTATGTTTGCACTGGCATTATTTAACATACCTGTTAACACCTGGAACAGGAGATGAACAGTGAAGTATCTCACTTTGCAAATGACAATATATTATTTACATAACTCAGATCTGGCTGCCATTTTAGGGATTCTCAAAGAAATTTAACATACACAGGTTTTAGCTTAATGAACACCAAAAAGTTCACCACTGAAAAATGGGAAGTGATACACATGAAACTGAAAGAAATTGAGTTATACAGCATACTCTGCTTTAAACTATGTTAGGAAAGACATCAGTTGCAATTGTGACCATGTAACAAAGACTGCACTTGCAATTAAACAAGTAAATGCAATTTAATAACAAGAAAATTCCTAATACCACCATATGAAATAATGATGTGCCATTATAATCTTGTATCCAAACAGACCCTGTTATCTCAAAAAAGTTATTAAAAATTACATGTTCAGAGACAGGTTGAAAATCATTAAGAGCACATAGGTCACTTAGGTAAAATCAGAATGAAAAGACTGGGATTGTTGACTCTGCAAATTAGAAGACCAAAAAAGCCTACACAAAAGCATATAAAATAATGAATTGCTCAAAAAGGCAGATTGCTAGCTCTGTTCTCCTTTGCCAAGGAGACGTTCAATGAAAATGAAAGATAATCAATTCAAAGCTGATAGAAAGTAATAATTTTTCATCCAGTACATGATAAGACTGTGCAACTCCCTGCAGCAGAGCAGTCATGAGATCAATAGTCCAGTAAAACCCAAAGAGGAACCAGCTTTCTTACTGACAACAAAAATATCCCTCCTTTTAAGAGCATGACAAAGTACACTAGAAGGATTGAATATTCCAAGGTTTAAATCAAACTCTGGTGATTATGAACATCCTTGAACACTTCTCCTGCAGCATTCCCACATGAGGGAACATTGACTCAGCTGGCTTTTCCCCCTGCCAAAGACAAAGATGGTCTGAATGGATCCTAAGCCTGATCTAATAGGGCAGTTCAATATATTCCCATCTTTCAAAAATAGGATTAAAGGACACGCCTGCACATACATCCCTCAGTAGGATTCCAGCAAATGTCCAATGTGGTTACTTGCCAAGGAGCAGTTTTGTATTTTCGGGTGCAGTTTCCATGATATGACTCTTCCTGTGATGCTTCTTCCTGTACACGTCAGACTGCAGCACCTAGTGAAGGCAGAAGCTTTTGTATTGTCAAATAGTTCATAGATTGAATTTTCTCTCTTCTTCTTCTCATTGTGATAGATAGCACAACTCTCCTTCCTCTCATTTACAAAGATTTTTCTCAAATGAACTATGAATAATTAAAATCTAACTCCATTTGTTCATTTTTTTCTTAATTGAAGAAATTAAAGATGTATGTAGTGTGACTTCAAGGACTGCATATGAAAAGATATACATTATTTTATTCAAGTATAGCACTTTAAATGGCACAGCACATATTTTTCCACTAATTCATGCCTCATTCAAGTTAAATATTTGCGCTATGTGTGGCAAATTAAGCTAATAAAAGCAATTTTATTAGACGCTGGTGTTTTTTTCACATCTGCAAACTCCAATTTTTCCACCCTTGTGCTCACTGAGCACTAAAAATCTTTCCTACATTTTCTTCTCCCTTTTTTAATCCCAACATTGAGTTATTGCATTTATATTATTAATGAGACTGTCCATAGCCAAATAACTGAAATACAGATTCATTATGGACACAAGCCCTCTTGCTGCAGGGCACAAGCACACCACTGACTGTTTAGGGTTAAGCAGAAATCTCCCCAAAGGTCTGGTTGTTACAGTTATTCATTAGGAGATTAGCTGCATCCTCCCTAGACGTATCTCATTATGATGGCTTTTGGAGTGTGGATACTGGAACAGACTAATAATTTAGCAGGTTGTGTGCTGCTGTTCCTCTGATCCTAACATGCCACTGTTAGAAAACTTATGGGAAACCATTACTGGAGGCAAAAGAATAAGCAAAACCTAATAGGAATTATTTTCCATATGGATCATTTGCTAATTAATTTCATCTATGGCTAATAAAAAGATGATAGAACAGTAGATCATTGGATCGTTGTAAAAATTTGCTTGCAACACATTCTTAAATACTTTTTTTATTATTACAAACAGGCAACTGTTAGAATTTTGCATCTCATTCTACTCCAGCAATTGTCCTTCCTACCCCATTTTTAAGCCATCACTATATTATAACCTCAGTTAATTACACAATATAAAACATAGAAGAATGAGAAGTTTGTTGAATAATCAATTTCACAGTGACATGGTTCCAAAATCCCTCCTATCAGAATATTTGCTGCTCCTCCTCATCTCCTGAAATATACCACTACCACAATTCCCATCATTTTTTATGGCAAAATATCATTCTCAACTCCCCAGAGCCACTTTCAGACCCTCTTTCTCAACTTTGCTTGCCTAACAGGCAGGTGAAAGTTGACTTGGGCTCTGATTAGTTCAGCATTTCTGCACAGGGTATGGCCAATTGGCCATTGCCAGATGGAACAAATAAACCATGGCTTGAATGCCCCTTGATGTAGGAGAATGGGTTACAGGCAACCTCGCCCCTGGTAAGTCACAGCTGTGCTAATTACCAAAAACAGCCTTGCCCTTAATAGGTCACAGCTACATGCAGTAAGGATGAGTGTGATAAAAGAGGGGGTTAGTTGGTTAGCAGGAGAGGGAATTGCTACTGTGAGGGGTCTGCTGTGAGGGCAGCCAGAGTCTGCAGCCAAGCTTTGCAAAGAAGCCTGCAGTGGGAGTCTGCTGGAGTCAGAGTCTGTTGGCCAAGGTGTCAGGAAGAATAAACTGGGACCTTTTCACGCTGCATGAACAAGAGGGTGAGTCTCCTCCCCTTTCTGTCTCTAACGTGAGGTCTGCTGCAACACCTTGACGTGACTTCAGCTGGAGCTGATATAAATATTGTGTATATATTATATATAAACATCTATGAAGCTGTTGATTTTCACAAAATTTGTGGGAATGTAGTATCTTTGAAACCTTTACTCCTCCATCAAATACTGCTGAAATTGACCCCCAGGTTCAGAATTCACAAGGAAGGAGCTGACGTACAGCACGATGGCATCAGTCTCATTTCCTTAGGAAACTTGGCTAAAAATACCAAACCTTAAAAGCAAGAAAATGAAGTGCAAAAGACATCATAAACTTTACAGTGCTCTCACAATAAACAATAATATGTTATCCTTGCCAAGCACAATGGAATGAGATTTCACCATCTCATAACAGGGTGTGAAGTGCTGACTGATGGTCGATGTCAAAGGTGCAATAAGAAACTGACACACTGCAGAGTTAGCAACATAACTCCATTTACTGCCCTGAATTAGGTGTTGGAAGTTAACATCATAAATTAGTGTCTGTATGAGCTGACATGGATTGTTGTTCTGATCCAGTGGTTGGCATTACAAGGAAACGCCTGTCCAGAGCTACTCTTTAGGTCTGGCCTAAAACACTTGGAGTCTTTGGTGATATTCACCTGTCATGAAGTCAGACATCTTGCTGGAGGTGCCCAAGCTTCAAGGCTAGTCATCCAAGTCTCTCACTTTTGATGCTGGAGAAAGACTGGCTTTTCTGAAGAGCACCTCAAATCAGCTGCTGTGTAGATTCATCCTTTGAAGGAATTTTTAACTCTCTACTGATCAGCAAAAGAGGCTTGTTATTCATCTCATAACTCAAGCTCCAAACGTTGGTGTTGAAAACTAGATAGAAACACCACCAACCTTTAAAATGCTTGCCAAAAGACAGGGGTTTATCAACACTTTCCATTTTTTCTTCTCTCTGATGGCACATAAAGCAAAACCTCCTCATTTATTTCTTCTTTAATACCAGCATCACATATTCCTTTGCACCTTGAAGGAGGTCTATTAGTTGGCCATATTTTCCTTTGCTGGCTCTGTGAAAATAGAGATCAAGCAACATTGACATATGATTCTTGAAAAGTGAGGTCTCATATACATCACTCAGGCTCAGCCTGTACCTGTTGCAATTTTGAGGAAACAACAAAATGTTGGGCAAGTAAGTGTCCAGGCCAACTAATTTCAACTAATTATTTCTATATTGTTTTGCACTGAAATGATTAGGGCCTGAGGCTGTGAAAGGAGTACTTTAAATAAAATATGTAGACCCAGAAGAATGTATCCCATCCATCTAAAACTGCAAGGCTCAGTGATCTAAACCCCTTTCGAGTCTGAGCTAGCAAACTGGATCAACTAAAGGTGCAAGAATAAGAAGATTAATCTGTTGTGGTTGGCCCTCTAGAGTGCTTATTGATATGAAAGGGGATAATGATAGCTGAGTTTCTGTGTATCCTCAGCAAAGTCTAAACGCCAATACCAAATGTCTGCATACTTTCAAAATGCTCTCTTGCATACCCCAAAACCTTGGTCAACTTGGCATTGACTTTTAGGCAAGCTATCTGACCAACAGGGCTGCACCTAAGTGATTAATTCTGCTCACAGACTCACAAAGGACTAAACTGCAACTTCACCAGCAGCTCGGGGGAGGATCAGAGGGATAATTCACTGCCAAAGAGGGGAAAGGGAAATGCACTCTTTTTCAGAGGCCACAATCTTTTCCCCATTTCCTGCCAGCACAACCGTCTCAGCTCCATTATTTTGAACAGCTTTTTTCCCCTCAGGCTTTTGCAATGCCCAAGCCTGCCGAGGTGCAGAACCATGGCAATAATCCATTACCTCTCCATGTCCATGGGGAAGTCATTCCTTCAATGAAGTTGCTCTCTGCAATGCATGGGTCATTCCACAGCAGAAGATGGGAGGAATGCTGCCCCTGTTGCATTAAATGCCATGAATGAATATGTTTAGCACAGAAGAAAAAAAAAATGAATTCCCCCTTTTTGCCTCCATGTAATTAAGCAGTTAATTTAGGGCAAACCACGCTGATAGCCCTCATTGAGGAAAACCTAGCACAATGTCTATGCCTTTAGACCAGAATAATTCTAAGAAACCATACATTCAGTTCTAATCAAAGCTTTCTACAAGTCCAGCAGGTACCACGAGGATGCAAGCAAATTCTGGCATTTCTACCTCCCATTAAAAATCCTCACTTGAAAATGAAAAACAAGCGAGATTCTCATTTATGGAAAGGTCCCTTTACATTGCATAGTGGTACAAATAGGTATCAAAAATGCTGTGTTGCATATACATACACCTTTGCATGTGTGCAGAATATCTTGTGTGAAAGGAAGCGCTTCAATATTTGCTCAGTATTTCATCTCCCAATATAATTTCAATATGTAAAACAAATGTTACTTATACAGCACACCCTTGTAAGTCATACAGATGCAGTTCATTCCACCAGGCAGGTTTTATTAGTCACAAATCCTAGCCAGCTTGTTTCTTTTTCTTGTATGTTGTAGTGTTCATAAGACAATTGAGTCTGGGGACTGCAAAACATCCTCATATGCAAATTTGCATATAAAGCATACCTTTTAATTTATTGTTTGGATATTAGGTGCTGTGACAAGATAAGTCATATGATGTGTAATTGGCCCAGTGAGGATTTGTTGGTGTGTATAATGTATACACTTCTATTAAAGTACAAGAAGAAAATTACTTTGTCAATCATTTCTAAGATAAAAAGGGCCTGGAGAAAGCATTAATTCTTCTGCTGTCACTTCTGGCACTGCAGTCCTTTCTATGCACAACTACATTTTAAAAAATATTGCTACTGTACTTTAGTCTTAAATAATTCAGAAGTTTTCTGATTTCTGATTTGATGCGAAAGATGGTCAGAGGTGTTGGCACAGGCATGTGCACGCACACAACAGGCACCCAAAACCTGAGTTAATAATTTATAATTAAAAATCCAAATAGATAAAACAGATGGGAATGACATTGCTGTCCCTGTTTTGTCAGAGGAGACGTAAACTCCACTAACAGGTAAAATTTACCCAAAGCAGTACTGGCACTACTAGCACACATATGTTATCAATACACAAAACCATTCTGCATCTGTGTGACATCCTCACACTCTGTTGGAAATAAGAAGACCTATTCAATCACCACCAGAAATAAAAGTATTTCCTTTGCTCTGCTTATACTCCAGCCTTGTCCACGACAATGTTATTTTGCTCACAAACATCTAAGGAAAGTGAAGGAAAGGTAAGGTCTTACCTCTTGAAGCACAGACTTACTATCCAAATCCTTTCATTTCCACCCATCACTGCAAGCAACAGGGTCTCTCCTCCTGCCTCCTTGCTTCATCTCCTCTGTCAGCTTTTATTGGATTCTATACTGTTCTTAGGGAGCATGGCAAATTTTGCCACAAACTATCCACAAAACTATGCACCAAAGTGGAAGAGGTTCTGTCTTTGGGCTTACATTGAATAGATTAACCTACAGCTTGACTGGAATATCTGCTGGGATTTTTGCAAAGGAAAAGAAAAATAAACAAACAACTCGTCCTTAACCAAAGCTGAAATTCATCACTGGCTTCACAAACTTCTATGTGGAAACACCTTACAGCTAATAAAGTTTACAAAATACTGATTCACACTATGCAATCCATCCTGGCCCACCACTGCTTTAGCACTCAAAACTAGTTCTCCTTAAATTAGACAAACAACCACTTGGACTGCTCAGAAATTTTGAAATATAACATCTCTCCTCAGGGGTATTTCAATAACATAATGAGCCAAAAGACTCCTAGGGTAGCACCTCTTTGGGTCAGTTCCCAACCATGTTATTTACATGTGCATACACAATCAACTGTTGATTGTTGTGCAGCCTGGGGAAGGGTTTTGCAGAAGATGCCAAGCCAGTTAGTAAGCAAGTACCAACCCACTCTTATTTATTGGCCACCCCTTTTGTGGTCCATTCACTCAGTGCCTGAAGTAAGCCTTGCCAGGAGGTTGTGAGCCCATGCCAGCAATCCCAACAAAAAGCATGGAGCCCAGGGAGCTCCCTGGGCCCAGGTCTGCTGCAGGAGCAAAGGGCTGGTGGCCAGCACACCCATCAGACTCCTCAAGATGTCTCCTGAGGGCTGCAGCTCACAAAAGCACAAGCATTTGCCCCCCTCTGCTGTCCTAGGGCAACTCTGACTAAATGGCAGAGAGGAGAGAGTCAGAGTCATCCCTGGCTTGGCACAGCCTTCTTTACTCTCACTGCCACATCACCTCCCTTTTGCAGCCAAATATTCTTTTCCTGTGGGTTTCTCTTTTTGTACATAACTGTTGAAGTATTGGTGAACTCGAGTCTTTTAAAGAACTGTAAAATAACACAGGTTCACATTGCCTCCTGTACTCTCCTCCAGCCTGGCAGAAACCTTGAGATCTGCTCTATAGAGCCTGTCAGCAGAGGCAAGACAGCACTGACAACAGCCCCTGGTTTTCATCCTCTAGGTGCAGATGAAGGGCAATAAATGAAGTTTATTCATTTGTTTGTATGTATGTTTTTTCCAGTGTGGTTTACAACTAAAGACAGGTGGAATGGGATGGTTCATTTCAAAACAGCACACCCTCCCCAACACCCCAAAGCAGGGCACTTACACAAAAATACCTCTGCAAACAGTCCCTGACACAGGCTAACATTGGACCTGAGCAGCATTTGAGAGTGATGATTTATGCAGGCCAAAACTGTACTAGAGTCCATGATAAGAAATAGAACAAAATAAACTGCAGTACTCCATGTGCCCTGGCACTGACCTGCAGACAGAACGGGCTGTCCTTGTACAAAGGGGCTTGGAGCAACCTGGCCTAGTGGAAAGTGTCCTTGGCTGTGGTGGGGGGGTTGGAATAAAAGGATTTTTAGGTTCCCTTCCATCCCAAACCGTTCTGTGATTTTGTGATTCCACAAATGTATAAAACACCTCCCCCAGTGCTCCTATGTTGATTCCAGGTGTTGTTCACATACCTTCCCCGTTTTGGGGTTTTTTTTTTAACCAGGATTTTTCTACTCTTCTCCACGTTCAAAGCACAGACTCAGTTCTGAGCTCCCAATCCCAGCCACTATGGTCATATCTGTTTTACCCCTCCTGCTGCTCTCCATGTCCCAGACATTCACATTGCAGCAGATCCCAGCTTGCCCCACATTCTCATCCAGCTTGCTCACTGGAATTGAAATCTCTAGGACCCAGAATAATTCTCCAGTGATTAAAAAAAAAAAAAAAAAAAAAGGCATATAAGTATTTTTCGGAAACTAACAGTTTGGCCAAATGGAGGCAGCTGTATGCAAGGACAGCACTTCCCTGACACACAGGCAATCTATCTGCCAGACTTCAAGTCCTTGCCTGAATTAACAGCTAAAAGCAGAACAGGCAAAAACTTGCTAATAAAACAACTGTAAGATTTTTGTTTTAATATTGGCAGAAAACATATTTTCCCTGACCCAGTTTTAAAAAGTGCTGATTCATTTTTTTAAAGCTTCCTAAAATATTCAGCTAAACACAGGCGCTTTTCACATTTTTTGAAAGTTTTGATCCAAGTTATTACAGTCTGGCAAACTTATAAACCACTGAGAACAGAACTCAAAAATGATAAGGACTAAGAAACGTTAATCACAGGCTTTTCAATGGTGGTTAATCCCCAGAGGGGGTTATCACACCAATAATAATTTTTAAATATTATGGAATTATTTAAATTTTTTATTTCTTGACTTGGAGAGATTTCTGGTCTAAACATTTTTTATGCCTAATTATGATAGAGAAATACAGAACTAGTAAAAGTTATAGCAGCACTCACATTATTTATGCTGCTAGATTTTGCTAAGTAAAAAAAAGCTTATTGGTACAGGGAACAGAAGAGTAGCAGAGACCTTGCTATTGTTCCTAAGCCTAGATTTTCTTCCAAAGGATAATGCAGTCACTAGCAGGCTGGTAACAAATTCACATTTCTGCTGGAATACATTATTTCATTATTTTTAAACAAGAGAGGGGGAAAAAATCAGGAAAAAATATATGTACATTAATTTTATTGCTTTTGAAGTGTCCTAATGCTGTGAACATCATCTCTTAACTGCTAGAAAGATGGGCTTCTCCACACCATTACAAAAGAACACACATTTCAGACTAGAAAGCAGGGAAAGTGATAAATCTCCCTTCTGAGTACCAGTCATCATTTTTTATTGTACCAGGCAAATGCATTCTGGTTTTTAAACCTTCACATTAGAAACAAGGAATAGCTGGTTTAAACTTTGTTTAAAAGCTGGCCAAGGTTATATTTGCTTATGTAAGCTTCATTAAATTCCAGTTTCCATCTGCCTTTTCTTCATACTCTTTCCAAATCCTAAATAAAAGCATTAGTCCTCTCCACTAGTTATGACAAACAATTCTTGTCAGTTATTCTCTATCAACAAAAAACCTCCACCCTTAAAACCTTAGCTGATAGCTCTTTATAAAAAGCAACACACTAAAAAAAAAATAAAAAAAAAAGTCCCCAAAAACCCAAACTCCTGGCCTTTCCAAACAGGCCAATATATTTGTAACAACATCTTTACCGAGTTCATGTATCTTCTTTATTGCTCTTCATAAACAGGCTATTGGATCCTTCGGACTTCCAACGTGAAAAATGAAAGAATTTCCTCCCATTCTTGCCTCTCTTATCTCATAATTGTTTTGTTCAGAGCAGTAGGAGAGACCAATATAAATGTCTCTGCTATTTATTTGCCCTTTTCAAGCTCATTCATACTTTTCTTGAGGGCATTTTTTTCTCCTTTTCCTTTTGAATTTGTATGTGTTTACTGCTCTGTACACACAAGCGAGTTAAATTGTTTGAGACTTTATTCCAGAGCCTTATGTAATGCAGATAACAGAGCAAAATATTTAACACTGAGATTTCACTGTGTTTTGTAACGATGGTGCGAGGTAAAAAATTTAGGGATGTGTTCGGCCCCGAGGAATACTTGTACAACAGAACTTATGTTCCCAAACCTGTTAATCTTTTGAACATGCAACATCAGTCATCCTTCCTTCCAGACATCCTGGGCTATGTTGTTAGAGACCTTGTTGTGAGCTCATAAAGAAAAGGATGCAGGAGACAGCTGGATACCAACATCTGAAATGTCTGTCCTGCATGATAGGGTTCACAGCTCGTGCTTGTCTTGAAGTATGGCGAGAGCACCAAGAGCTGTCTTCAGGAAAGACAGAGTTTTCTCATGATTTTAGGAATATAAATTGTGGTGCGAAGCTTCAAAGAAATCCCAGGACAGGATATCAGTTGTATTGGGTTTGCATGACAAAGCTTTTGCTAGTGGGAGCTTTACAGGGGTGGCTTCTATGGGAAACTGATGGAAGATTCCTCCATTTCCAACAGAGCCAGCGCTGGTCAGCTCCAGGATGGACCCGCTGCTGGCCAAGGCTGAGCCCAACAGAGACAGCAGCAGCACCTCTGGGATAACAGAGATAAGAAAGGGGACAAAAAAACAACTGTTCAGCTACAGCCAGAGAGGGAAGTGAGAATGTGTGAGCAACAGCCCTGCAGACACCTATATTGGTGCAGAAGGAGGGGCAGGAGATGCTCCAGGTGTCAGAGCAGAGATTCCCCTGCAGTCCCCAGTGCTACCCATGGAGAGGCAACTGTGCTTCTGCAGCCCATGGAGCCCACAGATTCACCTGCTGCCCCTGGAAAACCCCACAAAAGAGCAGGGGGATGCCCAAAGGAGGCTGTG
The DNA here is from genome assembly GCA_013400435.1 of Pycnonotus jocosus. Taxonomy (NCBI): domain Eukaryota; kingdom Metazoa; phylum Chordata; class Aves; order Passeriformes; family Pycnonotidae; genus Pycnonotus; species Pycnonotus jocosus. The sequence continues at coordinate 786,119 of VWYP01003589.1, read as the reverse complement.
ACCCCATGGGAAGCCCATGCTGGACCAAGCTTCTGGCAGGGACTAGCTTCTGGCAGTCCCTTGGAGAAGAAAGCCTCCACTAGACCAAGTCTGCTAGCAGGATCTGTGACCCTGCAGGGGACAAATGCTGGAGCAGCCTGTTCCTGAAGAATGGCACCCCATGGAGCAGCTCATCAAGAACTAAAGCCTTTGGAAAGGACTCCAAGGAGTTTGTAGAGGACTTTTCCTGTGGGAGGGAGCCCACACTGGAGCAGAGAAAGAGTGTGAGGAGTTCTCTCCTGAGGCGAGTGAGCCACCANACTGGAGCAGGGAAAGAGTGTGAAGAGTTCTCCCCTGAGGAGAGTGAGCCACAGAGACAACATGTGATGAACTGACCATAGCCCCCATTCTCAGTCCCCATGAGCTGCTGGTGGGGTGGAGGTGGAGAAAATCAGGAGTGAAGCCTGAAAAGAAGGGAGGAGTGGGAACGTGCTTTAAGATTTGGGTTCATTTCTCATTATCCTACTCTGGTTTGATTGGTAATAAATTAAAGCAATTTCCCTAAGTCTGTTTTGCCCATAACACTCCCTGCCCATAATTCACAAACATTTGCTATATTTTTCTCTGCCCTGCCTAGTTGAGGAGGGCAGTGATGGAGTGACTTTGGTGGGCACCTGGTGTCCATCCAGGGCCAGCCCACCACACAGGTAAAGACCCCATTTCCTGTGGCTGAGCCTTCTTGCCATATAACTCTGTTAACCAAAGTAGACACAATCTGCTTCTGCCTTCCTTCACCTTCCTACCTGTAGCTACCATGGGTCAGCTGAGCCTTACACACACACACACACACACACACACATATATGTATGAATATACTCGTTAATAATTTGGCATTAAAATTCTCTACCTGACTCTAACATTCTCCCATAACCTTTTCCTAGCTAAAACCTAGCACAGCACAAAATCTCTGCCCACGTTTTCAGATGACAGCCTGTAAGGTATAAGACTGGTATGGGAATAAAGGTGATATGCCATTAATTATACAACAGAACCTGCATTGAGAATCTAGACGAGGAAGTGTGGAAATGATCTCTTTAAGGGAAATTGTCATTTGGTGTTTTTTCCTATCCTCTTTTTTCCTCTGTAGGTTCTTTTACCACACTCACATCTGTAGCATCTAGTGGAGCATTAAGCAATGTGACTAACATCTGTCAAACGTGTGGTGTCTGCTTGTGTGAATATTGACTTGGAGTGCTCCAGAGGCTTGGCAGCTGGTTGTCTTTTGTGATCTGGAAATCAATCAAGGAGGACTTCTGCCAAATCAGAGATTTTCACACTCTTCTCTGTTTTAATAGCAGCAGACATTCTCTTACTGAGGCAAATACTAGCAAGTTGAGGGACTGAAAAACAGAAGTACCCAGAGACATGCCTTGCCTGGGATACTTGGACAAGATATGTCTCCTGGGGACTGGTGGGGAACAGCATCCTGTGCTGCCTCATGAGATGAAGTGAAACTGCTTTAACTGCCCAGTTGTGAGGGTCCAGGCACATTTTATTCAGGAACTGAGAAAAATTGCCTGAAATCTTTCATTACAGAAGTTGTCCAAAACTGACAATCCTGACACAGCTTGATGTGGGTGACAGCTCACCTTCCCATGACCAGCTCTTCAGTGATCATCAGGCTGCTGGGTAAAGCAGATCAATAACTGCTTTAATAAGACAGAATAAGAGGAGGAATACAGATAACAAATAAATCTTACATCCCTTTTGTCCCAGCACTCTGTGTTTGTGCAGCATCACACACACCCTGGCCATAGCCCGCTGTGTGGAGTGGATCCCATCCAGGGAAATAAATACCACCATTTTGGTCATTTCAGCTAACATGTAATTTAATAGAAAACCACACTATTCACAAAGGACTTTTGCATGACAGCTTCTCACTGTACTTTTTGATAAAGGCAAGGCTGAGCAAGCAGTGTAATTGCTGGTACTGGGGGAGCCGCCTGTGGCATCACTCACAGTGATCTGGCTGAGGCTGTCCTGTGACCAAGAGGTTTGTCCAGCACAACACAGCCTGGAGGCCACCCTGGATGTGCAGCACAGGCAGCATGGCACAGCCTGCTCAGGCAACTGCTGTTTGGGTCACCAACAATCACAACATGAAACTCTCTCCCAGTGAAGATCGATATATTCCATCCATTCCTTGCTCCATATAGAGATTTCCTGTCCCAAATATAACTTACAGAATATATCAGTAATGTATGGATTTCTCAGGTTCTAAATCAGCAGATTAGACAAGACCTGTGCAGGATCACTAATTCCTGAAATACAACACCTTCTGCACAACTCCCAGTACTGGCAACAAGGGAGGTGGGTCTGGGAGGTTCTGGCAGAGCTCCCTATAGAGACAGGAGAGTTGAGTGGCTGGGTATAGCTGCTGCCCCAGGACATAGCACTACCTCTTCTGCATTGTTTCCTCCTTCCTGATCTCCATTCCAGGCTCATAGCGAGTCACAGAACTGCTGCTGTTGTCCTAGACATGCCTTTTACCATTGACAGCATCAAGATACATAACTCCATTTTAGTCATTTAATGGCCCTGCTCTCTGGTGAAAAGCTATCCACACACTTTTTATGGCAACATGACCTTGGCCAGCATTGCAGGAATGAGGATTTAGTCACTCCAGATCCCAGATTCAGAGCTACCTAAATCACTAATAATACTTTTGAGAGAGAGAGAGGAATCTGTGTGGGATCACATCAGAGGTCTCCTGACAGCAGTGCTGTTTCCTGTCAGTGCCTGCTGCAAGACCTGAGCCTTGCAGAAGGTCTCACACCATTTAATATCATTACCCTGGGGCTCACAGCCTCCCTGAGACAAGGAAATGTAGCTTGTGGCCAGTGTCAAATATGACAGAGGGATCCACAAGTATGAGAATGGATATTTGCCTTTTGTGATGCCTGAGAAATCTATTTCAGACTGAACTAAAAATTATATCACATAAACTTGGTTCTATCATTTATGAAACACTTTAAGAAAAGTTACTGGAGTACACTTATATAATACAATACTGTAATAAAATACCTAATAAAAAATTACCTCAATTAGGTGAAACATTTTTCTTTCTACCACTAGCCTATGACATATGTAAAATTTTATTATGTTTAATGGCTGTCTGGGCTCCTGCTGTAATGACTTCAAGCAGCTCACTGAGCTATGATGTTTTTGCCACATGAAGTTTAAATGGAGGGCAAGACATTCAGAGGGAAATTTCAGAGAGAAACATGACAAGGTGCTGGGCTTGATGGAGGCAGGGAGGTCAGGAAAGAACAGGTAGATTTGTAAGTCATTGATGCAAAGCAGATAGCTGAAGCCATGTGAGGCGGAAAGCTCACTGAGAGAAGGGTTTTAAATGAGAAGAGTGAGCCAAGGACAGTATCAATAATCTGCAAGTAATTGCCTGGTTCTACACGTCATGCCAGAGACACTGTGGGAGGTGCCTCCTGGGATTCACCTTAAATACTGTAGAGGAGCTGAGTGTGGAAGGGGACAGAGGGTGTTTCTACAGAACTACTTTAGCTCCATTCAGGACTGTGTGCCAGGAGTAAAGCTGATAAGTAGAGAAGTAAACCTGTAGGCTCATATTATGAGTAGTCTCAGAAGAGGCAAACTGGACTCTTGGATGGTTAGATTAAACCAAAGGATGTGCACCAGGTGCATTCCAGCTGCCAACAAGAGTTCATTTCCCTGGGTGAGAGTAGATCCAGTCCAAAGTAAAGCCTCCAAACCAAGTTTAGTGTGGATGACAGGTACTGAGCACTGCTGCTGCCAGTGTTGCAGCCCACTCCTGCAGTGCCCCACTACTTCTATGTAAACACAGCCACAGTGGTATTTTTTTTTCCCACTTTGCTGCAGACTTCCTGAATGGACTCACATAAATCACTTCCCTTCTCACAGTCTGTCCTTCATGTATGAAATACTCTTAATACCACATCCTGCGCTCGCTGGGATGTGGAAAGGGTAAAATTGTCAACATACATCAGGCACGCAGACACGGTGGTGACAGGCATCCCTCTGTAAGGCAGGGAAAACACTCTGAAACAATATTTGACTAGAGTTCAGTACATGAGAGGGGGACCTTAGCCTGCACACTGAGGATACCCTTATAGACCAGATGCCTCAATTTAGTGACTTGTGCACTTCTTGGCACACTCCGAAAAATGGGTCCTGCTGGAAGAGAGCGTGACATAATAGAAACAAGGAGCTGGAGGGACAGTGCTGCCAGCTCTAAATGGTGGGTACCTCACCTTTTAGAGGTGTTCTCACATTCTTTTGAGATACCCTGGGATGTTCCTCTGCTATGAAATTGCATAATGTTCTGTCATTGTCTCTTTCAGGTGGTCATTAAACCCAACTCACTGTACAACAGCAAGGGAAGTCTCTCCACACATTTATCAAAAGTCTCCCATCTAATCTCCTTGCTTGAAGTCTGGTCATCATTTTTTGCAGTGTTCTTGAGGTTGATTCGTTCCTTTATTGAACCCAGCTGTGTTCTGTTGCAGAATCCATTGAATTCAAATCAGAAACAATGGTCTGATACCACACAACCTTGAAAGATTTTGCTAAATAATTCTACACTCAGCAGAACTGCTACATTTATGTTCTGTAGCAATCATCAGCGCAAAGGCTACTGATTTGAATGTAAATCACCCTTTTCACAAAAGGAGTGCTATTCCCTCTTACTTCAACAGTATTTCTTCCTCAAAAACAGCCAATTGTACAAACACTTGGATCTGTTTCTGTTGTTGTAAATAACTTCATCACAACCACAAAGGTTCAGAGATAGCAAACTTCTCAAGCCCTATATTAAGAGGTCATGTCCTGCCTCTAGAGCTTTCTATTTAAATCAGTGAAATTCCTGAATTAAGTCAAAAAGGACAGTTAGACTTTTGGAGCATTTTCTTTGACACACTTTACCAGCTTCTCTGGGAAAACAGCTACAGTATCCAAAGATTTTCCCAGCTATTGAATTTGTGTTTGCTTGTTTCTGCTATTTGCACACAAATATCTCTCCACTACACTTGAATTACTGAAAAGGGAAGATTCACACTCCTAACACAGGCTGTAATAGCAAAGAGCATTTTCCTGCTTTGCTGGCACATCACATTATAGAGGCTGTCCGTAATCTTAGGAGAACAGACAATGTAAAAAACCTTCCTGCTTATATCAGACCTTGTTATTAAATTTATATCCATTTCTCATAATAACCTACATTTTTCTTTATCAGAACTCTGAAAAATAACTCCTCATGCAGGACTTGAGCATGGCATTTGATACAGTTGTCAGAGGAATTCTGATGTCCTGTCTCGGGGACATGGCAGGGATTAGTGGGATTGCAAGTAGATGGCTTCAATCATTCCTCACAGACAATACTCAGTGAGTCATGAAGACTTTCTACTTCCAGAGCTATCACCCATGAAGTTCTGAAAGTCCACCTAATTAAGTGTTTAGAAGGAGACCCTTGGTGTGAAATAGTTTGGACTAAAACACAGGTAACACACCACAGCAGGCCTCCAGCACAAGATGGAATTGCCTCTACACCTCTGTGCCCACGGTGGCTGAGCTGAAGGACAAGGGGAGCTGGGCTGCAGAGGGAGGCACCAGCAACATCACTGCAGCCACATCAACCAGGGACAGTCACCCTTTCCACTGCTCTTCTGCCCCACACGTCCTGGAACTCACTATTAAACCACAGCTTTGTATGGCACACACACACACACAGTCTCCAGTTAGAACAAGAGGACCCCAAACCTCTCTGCTCTCAACCCCTTCTGGCACTTCTTTCCTGAGATACAACTAAAGACATCAAAGCCAAGTGATCAGCCACCACTCCACTGACAAGAGCCTGGAATCCTTTTTCCAGTCCAAGGAAACACTCTGATCAGGTACCTCCTCGTCAGCACAAGGCTGGGAGTATTTATGCAGAATATTAATATCTTCATTCATGGAGTTTGCAGATTATCCTCTGCTTCTTGTCTACAGAACTTCAAAAGCATGATTAATTTTAAATAATGTAATTGAAACAAAGACTCAAATTCATCTTTGGCAGGGAGGAAAAAAGAAATTTCACTGCAGTGTGTGCAGGGAAAGGCAGCTGTACTACCCATATTCTTTGAGAGTGATCCCATAGCATCCAGGTGTCCAGTTTGCTGACAAATTAAAACCAGGATGTCATTTCTTTTGTGAAGCAGCTCTAAGATGAATGCTTTTTAGACTTCTTCTTTGTCTAGACCTATTTATTCATCCTTCTCACCTTTTTATGCAGCATAGCTATTTCAGAAACTCTTACTAGGAGTGCCGTATATAATGATATACCTACCAACACGAGACAAAAAGATTTTATTTTTTGGAATAACTTGCCTCAGGGACAATACATTCATGCTTTTAAGAGGTATCACATGGATGTACTTCTCTTTGTTTTGTAGACCTGGTCAGCACAAGCTAGAGGCAAGGTTAGATACCAGAGACAAAAAACATTTATTACTTTCACATTACTTTACTAAGAGCAAATAAAAACATATTTTTAAAATATTTCCAAGAAATAATATATTCAATCAGGCCGGCCTTTAGAGTACTTTTTTGCTGGAGCTCTCTGGTGGCACAGAAATTATTTTTACCAGAGATCTGCTTAGGAGAAAAAGGAAGAAAAGGCCTCCAGCATTCATCTTGGATTTGTGTGATACTTTTAACCCCTTTGCGTGGCAGAGAGAGTTCACATGCTTTCCAGTTTGTCCCATGTGCCTAAAATTTGTACCCTGAGCTGCTAGCTTATATTCTGGCTGTATTTTACCTTTCAGAGCTCAGCATAAGCAAGCCCTGTGGAACTGGGACACACTGTATTCCTGATGTTTCATATCAATCCTGCCCAGCATCCCCTAGATAGGACAATGGTTTGTGGCCCTCTAACACAACTCTGTCACAAAAAGGATTGAAGAAAACATACTTCTCTACACACCTTCCCATCCACATCTACAAAAGCTTTCATTAATCTTCTGATTCCCAACTTCAAGATGAATCAGAGTAATTGAGACATTCCTTCTCCACTTTGCTTAAGGGTTTAAAGTGGGAATCTATCCTTTAATATCAGGATGCTGAGCCAGTTGTCTGGATGGTGGAAAGTGATGACACTGTTGCTTCATGAGCATTTGCAAGCAGAGGGTCTGGCTTCCCAGTCTGCACAGAGCTTCAGTAAGCCTAAAAGAGTCATTATCTTTACTACCCTAGTTAACACCTTGGTTAATTTAAAGATTCCAGAGTAAAATAGCTCCCATGACTCTGTAATAAAACTGCAGTCCGTTGACTATGAATGTGTGTACAGCTTAAGTCAGAAAAAGTAGCCAATTTACAGTGACATCTCCTTTGCCTTATTCACTGTCCACCGAATGAAGTAAAACACCTCATGCAAAATAGTTATCCCTAAATTGTTCATTCTTCACAGGTAAGATCAGGTTCTTAGTGCAGCCACACTAGATATGAACAGGTAGTCGAGGGTGGTCTCTGGGCTCTGAGTTTACAATCTAAGTAGACCAGGTGAGAAAAGAAAATGTTATCCTCCACTGAGGGTAAACTGAGTCTGACACAAAGTGACTTACTGTGAAGAAGAATTCCTCACAGCCAGAAACTTAACTGACATCTTTTAAGGTGCAGCTCAGCACCTTAATTACTGGATCATCTATGTTGTATTCTCCTTAGAAGCAAAGGTTTTTCCATAATATAAAATTCTTCCTGCAGGTCAAAAAGGTTAAGCTATTTAAAAAATGTGATTTCTTAAACCTGGCAAGATTTGTCCACATAAAAAAATATAAAATAACAGTAATAAAGCACAAGTAGTTTTTACATCTCCAAAGCAAAGCAGAAAATATTAGCTAATTCAACCTTACAAGACCCCTATGAGTTAAGTACAGGCTACACTTCTCAAATATGCTTTTTATCCCTCCCTCTCTCGTTCTCTAAACATGCAACCAAAATTACAAACAAGGTGAATGATCCTTCTGTGTGGTAACCATGGAAATCAGCTATATCAACTACTGTAAATGGCAATATATCCAGCAAGTCCACAAAAAGCAGACCTACTCTACCCTCACAGGTTTCCTATATACAGACACCCAATGTCCTAAAAACTACTTTAATATTTTTGCTGAGCAACCTGTGGCAATATTCAGGAACTGCCCTTTGTAAGCTTGTTTTAGAGGTGAGTAACTAATCATTTTAGTTAGACTGCTAAGGAAAATCCACTCCCAATGCCTATCCATGCTTTAGACAGTCTCTGCCCAACATAGTCCTGGCCTTTACTACATCAGATCCTGTACCCTAAACAGGACAGCCTGTTTCATGGCAACTCTTTTCTATCCAGATAAAATTAGCACCTGAACTGTTAATAAAGATGATGACTCAGAAAAGAGATAACATGTAAATTAATGGGACTAGAAGCACAATATTTTAAGGTTTTGTTTCACCAAAGTTTTACATTTCCCCAAACAATATTGTTTTCTTCATCATTTTAAGCAGACATGGTTTCACAAGAAGTCACTGGGCAGCACCTTTAGGATACAAACATGATTTTCAGCCTACTGCAGCTATACCACTGACTGATGCTCTACTTTTTTGATTACTTCAGCTGAAGAAATATGAAAGCCAGTCCTTTCCTCTGAGTGCACTGATATAAGATTACAGGCACCTCTAATTCATATAACCTCTACCCTTTTGTATGTCCTACCTCAAATGTTTTTTATTAACCTTGTTTTCTTTGAAAACTCAATTCCTGCAGGTGCTTGCCAGCCACATGATGACTAAGGCTGCTTAGTTTAATAACATCAGAAATTTTTATGGCCACTTTGTCCCATGAGGCTAAGACTCCTCTTACCTGAAGATGTAATTCTTCACATAGAATACTTTGGGTTGGAAGGGATTTTAAAGATCATCTCATTCCAACTCCCTGCCATGGCCAGGGGCACCTTCCACTAGACCAGGTTGCCGAAAGCTCCTTTGAACCTGGACTTGAACACTTCCAGGCATGGGGCAACCACAGCTTCTGTGGGCAGTTCCAGTGCCTCACACCCTCACAGTAAAGAATTTCTTCCTAACACCTAATCTAAACCTGCCCTCTATCAGTCCTCCTGGTCCTACCACTCCATGCCCTTGTAAAAACTCCCTCTGCAGGTTTCTTGCCAGCTCCTTTCAGGTACTGGAAGGTTCTATAAAGTCTCCCTGAAGCCTCTCTTCTCCAGGCTGAACAATCCCAACTCTCTCAGCCTTCCTTCATAGGGGAGGTACTCGAGCCCTCTGATGTTCATGGCTCTTCTGGATCCACTCCAACAAGTCTGTCATTTCTAGTGGCCACATTGTAGTGACTAAATCCTATGGTCAACCAGCCTGGGGACTCAGGCAGATTGAAAAGGAAATTGGGTAAGCTAAACAGAAATAATTTAAATTAAATCCAAACAAGAATTTGTGACAGACAGAAATGGTTCCACTGGCATTTGACATGCCAAAAATTCATATTTTTGTCTCCAAAAGCTTGTATCAATAAATGCAGCATACCTGTCCAGTTCTGCAAACCCTCCTGGTATTTAGAAAAGCATTACAGCAGATCTCAGTGGGAGCTCAGTCTGAACCTGCACTGCGTAGGTCTGTGCTCTCTTTCAAGCAACAATTTGCATAATGGTGTGCATTTCCAAAAAAAGCTTTACAGCCTTTATACCCACAAGGCCATCTCTGGTTGGAGAAGACAGAAAAATAGAAAATAGAGTGTTGATCACCTGAAGAAAGAAAGGAAGATTTGGACAATACTGACATTTGGGACTGAAACCTAGGGTTTGTAGCACAGAGATCATTGGTAAACACCTACAAAGCAACATTTGTCAAGCTCTGGGTAACTCTGAACATCCAATTCCAGTGAGCTGGGTGCCAGACTGGGACCATTCCATACAGAAGTGCCCAAACCTCACTATTCAGGTTTAATTCTGAAGATAAACAGAGTACCTTATTAACTGACCTACGAATCCAGGGAGATTCAAAGATTGAATTAAAAGCTACTAAATATATACCTGCAATTCTAACAGTTGTTTGCAAACAGATTCTTAAAACACTCTCCAGAAGCTCTCTCACGCTCCCCATTTCCCTAAACAAAGGGAAATAGGCACATTTTAATTCTGTTCTAGTCAAGGCAGTTTTGTAGTGCCCCTTGCTCACCAGTAGCATGACCGGTGACATGATAAATACTTCTCAGGTATCATTCATCTTCTCCTTCTTGTTATTAAGGTGAACTGTGTGTGCAGCATAACATTTTGTTTTAAAAGGACTTGGGATTTTCACAGGAGAAAGGAGAAGATTGATACAATTGTCTGTTCTTATTTCGGAGAAGGCAGGTGAAAGAAGCAGGAACACAGGAAAATGGGAGGTGATGAGGTTTGCAAAGGTCCTCAGTCCCTGAACACCTTATTTAGTATGGAAAAAACACACCATGAACCCATCAGTGCCTGATGGACAGCGGGGCAGGGGGGAGGGAGGCTCCGGGTGTCACTGGAATGATCCGAGGGGTGGGTTCACATCTCTAACCCTGAACCTGGCAAAGGACGCGCTGAGATCAGCACCCGTGGGCAATGGACAGAGAGCAGCAGGCAGTCAGGGATAGACAGCATGCAGGGATGGGCAGGGGACAGGCAGGCATGGCCAGCAGCACAGTGGGCAGGTAGGATGGACAGCAGGCAGGCAGAGATGGACAGAAGACAGTGGGCAGGCAGGGATGGACAGCAGACAGGGATGGACAGTGGACAGGCAGGGATGGACAGTGGACAGGGACAGACAGTGGACAGCAGCAGGGCAGCAGACAGGATGTAGAGAGGGCAGGGATGGACAGTGGGTAGGGATGTTCAGAGGACAGGGATGGAGAGAGGACAGGGATGGATAGCAGACAGCAGCAGTGCAGCGAGCAGGGATGGACAGTGGAGAGGGATGGACAGCAGACAGGGATGGACAGTGGACAGGCAGGGATGGACAGTGGACAGGGACAGATAGCGGACAGGATGGACAGAGTGCAGTGATGGACAGCAGACAGGGACGAGCAGTGGACAGGAAGGGACAGACAGCGGACAGGGACAGACAGCGGACAGGGACGGACAGTGAACAGGGACAGACAGCGGGCAGGGACAGACAGTGGACAGGAAGGGACAGACAGCGGGCAGGAACGGACAGCGGGCAGGGACAGACAGCGGACAGGAAGAGACGGACAGCGGGCAGGGATGGACAGCGGGCAGGGGCAGACAGTGAACAGGGACAGACAGCGGGCAGGGACAGACAGCGGGCAGAGACGGACAGCGGGCAGGGACGGACAGCGGGCAGGGACAGACAGCGGGCAGGGACGGACAGCGGGCAGGGACGGACAGCGGGCAGGGACAGACAGCGGGCAGGGACAGACAGCGGGCAGGGACAGCGCACGGCAGCCCCGCACGGGCCGGCAGCAGCAGCTCGGCGCGCCCTCTGGCGGCCGCAGCCCGCAGTGCGCACGGGCAGGGCGGCGCAGGCAGAGGGAGAACAGAGCCCAGCAGCGCTCAGGGCCGCTCTCCCCTTTCTTTACTCACTATTTCATCCTTTTTTTCGTTAAAACGCGAGCTTTGCGCATACCCTGAAATGGCTCCAAATTGTGAAAAACACCAATCCTTCCATTTTCATACTTCTGTAGGACTGCAAGATATACTGAGGAAGCCGAATTAAGGCAAACAGTGCTTCTCTTGATCATTTTAAGTTTGTGCTTTTGAATTTCAAGTATGCGGCTGAAATGGGCTTTATAAAACGTGGATACTTATGAAGTTATTTAAATGTCACTGAATGTAGCAGAGGTTAAGCAAGCAGACTCCAGTCACACAGGCAGTGGTGACTGTGGCACGGAATGAGAAAACAAAACAAAACAAAAAAACCCAAACCAAAAAAAAA
>VWYP01003589.1:752843-774113 GCA_013400435.1 Pycnonotus jocosus | reverse complement strand
AAAAAAAAAAAAAAAAAGAGAGAGGAAATAATAAACCCTGTATTTATCATAGGCAGCAGCATAAGAAGGATCTAAAGAGGAGAGTTTAGTTTGTCTGACAGTTTTCTCTGAAATTAAAATATATTTTACTGTTTATGAAAGGAACTAACAGCACTTCTACCTGTAAGGGGAAATTTCAGAAACCTGAAGATCAGGTTTATGTAACAGAAAATGAGAGCAAAATCTTTGCTAAATCAGGAGTCCTGTTCCATAAAGTCTCTAATTTAAAGAGAGAAGGTGCTATATTGCTACAAAGCAAGTGATATTTACAAGGTGAGAATGTTGACCGCTCTGATACTTTGCGTTGCTACCCATAATTCAAATAAGAACTATTTTAAAGTAAATCTTAAGGTCTGTCAAGTTTTTCTGAACATCAAGCCCTGTTTTGTGTTGCCCCTACATAGGTTGTGTAGAGATCCAGAATCAAAAAGCAACAAAAGCATTGTCCCTTAACTTTCCTAATTCTATATATGGATACATACAGAGACAAAAAAATTCATTTCAGAAGTGTAAATATTCATGTGTATGTGTCTCCGACAGCAAGTGCATCTCAGAAGGAAAGTTCTTAAAAATTGAAACACACGTTAAAACCCAAGCAGAACCATGTCGTAGCTGTTGCTTATATATAGTGAGGTTAAAAGTTAATGCACCACCATAGACCTTTCCTAGTGGAAGCACAGCTCTCCTGATCAGAACTCCTTTGTACAGAAATGCAGGATGTGTGTGGCAGAAATGCTGAATTCTCTTAAATTCACTCATTTCCCTTTTCAGTACCTGCTTCATTCTTCCCTCTTTCAGCTGAAGGCATCTGGTGTTAGACCACAATTACTGCCCCCAAAGAAATAATTCCAGTATTGACATTTACAACTCTATATAAATATACCCCAATAAAGGCATTTGGGTGAAGTGTGGCAGGTAAATAAAGATGATGACATAATGGTACACACACTATTTAAAGCAAAAAAAGGAGGAAAAAACACTGCATGCTGCCTCTCGATAAGATTAAACATCTTTCTCTTAAGGGAGGAAGTGAACCAGAACTGATGGGAGCTGGAGTCAGTGGAGTTTGGGAGAACTGCATGTCTGTGAGGAGGGTCATTCCAGTTCTTTTGGAAATCGATTACATTCCCCAGCTACCTACTGTTATATTGCACCAGGATATTATTGTACAGTCTTGCTACAGAGCCCTCCATTATAGAGCAGCTCTATTGGCATTTCAATGCTCAATGAAGGCTAGAATTGCCACAGAGGTTTCAATTAAAGAAAATTCAAAACGAAAATGGAGAAGGAAGAAAGAAGAAAGAAGGCTGGGTTGAAAGTTTCCAGCAAAGGTATTTATGGCTGTCTGTCACCTTCTCTTTTTTCTTCCTGTCTCCTGGAGGGAAATCTAAAGCATCCATTTAAGCTGACATGTTTTGCAGAATTTTTGGGAGGAACCCTAATGGTATCATTCCAGAGGTGTAGTAATAAATAAAAAAAATAGATATCCTTACCCATTCAGTATAAACTCAGCACTGCCCAAGTTAGAAGGGGGTAAACTACATTTACCTGTATTCCCCCTTGGCTGGATCACTGCAGGATGCTACTAGGACATATCAAAAGTAGTTATTCCATCCATAGCAGGCTGTAATCACTATTTTTTCTAACTCCTAGTCTGGTTCAAACACTCCGTGGCACCCACCACAACTACAGAGGACTCCATATACCCTTTTCTAAACTGAACAGCCCAGCAGAATGGGTGTTTAATGAATACTTTATACACATGACATACAAAACCAGAGCACTCCCTGAACTGGCAGAGAACACAACTGCTTGAAAAATATGGCTTAAGTTTGCTTCTACTAAGGTTTGATATTTTTAATGTTTTATCTTCTGTATTTATGGTCTGAACAAATTGGGTTAATTGCTTTATTGGCTGTACCAGACCCTATATTTGAGTTCAAGATTAACATTGCAGCCAGTTTCCAAGGTGATGGCCATTTAATTATTGTTTATGTAGACATGATTAACTAAATGCCAAAACAAAAAATCCTAGCTAAAACTTGAAAACAAGGAGAGTCTGTAAAAAGCTAAACAAAAACCTTAAGAATTCAGGCGAGCATGTGAGATCCTGTCTATAAGGGGGTTTAATTCCCTTAAACAATTTGATGTCAAGAACACCTTGCTGTTTACAAGGAATTTACAAATCTTTAATTGCACTTTCACCATTCAGTTACATTCTTTAAAACTTTCCACAAGGCAGGTCTGGAGTGAGAGGCTGTGGTGGAGGGCAACAGCCATAGCCAAGAGGGTTCTTTTCATGCACAGGTCTCTCTTTAATCCTTATTTTTACATCTTGATTGCATTTCACAATAGAAACCAGGCACTCCAGGCAGTGTTTTTAGGGCAATTACTACAATTCTTGGGTGGTCACTCTGCATTAGATTTCATGCCTTATAAAACAACATGAGGTGTGCCATAATGACTCAGAAATATACAGCCTTTCATGTCCTATTGCTTAATTAAGGAGGGTGTTTTGCAGGACAGATATTATTGCTAGTCTGTGGTTTTTAATTTTACTACACAGTAAAAGCACCCTAATTCATACCAGGAATGGGCAAACCTGCAAATTAGTGCATTTTCTGAATTAGAAAATAAGTGAATAAAACTGCAGAAAGAAAATCTAAATGTGAACATGGCAATATTAAAGCAAATGTGCTCATTTATCCTGGGAAATATAGCTGAGTCTCATTCTGCTGATATTTAATAGCATAACACCTCGGATTTTTTAAAATATAATGAGGCTTCAGACCCCAGACCTACAATGAGCTCCCTGTGTGTGGACTCCTGCACAAACATGGATTTCAGCAAGGCCTCCCAGGAGAGCTGTCTGAGCATCACTTGTGGCTGTGCTGAGAACAGGGTAACAAGATACTGGAAGGACTTGTTGAGACAGCAGGGTTTTGTGGCAATTATCATTTCTGTGAGGTGGTGAAATAAAAGCCAGTGATCTTCCAGTCACTTTTACATTAGCGTAAATACTCTAACTTTTAAAGCCATGCTTAATTTTTTGAGAGGCACTGATAAGCAGATAAGTCGCAAAATTTGACCTACTTGAATAAATATCTATAATCTGACCAACAGTGTGCTGCAATCTCCATTTCCCTCTCCCTTCTTTATAAACCCACTAGGGTTTTTTTGCTGGCATTCTAAAATGACCAAATGCACAGATAACAAATGGAGTAAGTGCACTCACTTGCTCACCTCCCTTTCTCCCTATGCCAGAAGTTAGCAAAAATGTTGATCCCAACCTTTACCCCAAATTATTCTGGCTCCAACAATTTTCCAGATGTAGACAATGAAGAGTACGATTTCTATTATTGTACTAAAAATGCCAGTGATGTCAATCCTCTCAGGGTTCAAAGCCTGGTGTTTGAAGGCAGTGGGGCAGCACATAATGAGTACAGGATTCTCCAGCTACACCCAAACATTCTTTTTTAACCCACTGGTCCTTGCTGAAGGCCAGTTTGCTCTATCATTTTCCACCTGCCTTGTCTGGGCAGCCCTGCCTGCCTCATTCCCTCTACTAATATACCCTAACCCAAAATAGTTTTATGAGCTGGAGATGAGCAACAACCACCTATTCAAGCTTTGGTCAAGTTGGCCAAAAGAGATTATTGACCAAGTTGGCCAGATGAGATAGATTATCAGCCAAATTGACTAAAACACCTTTCAACCAAGGCTCTGTACAGCTTTGTTGACTCATTCCAGCAGCATACTCCAAGAGCTCAGCCAGAATTGTAGTTTTCATCCTGCCTTTGGAGAGTTTCAGCTCACCAAACACCTGCCTGCACCTGGCTAGCAAACATTAATGCTGAATTATAGTCCCTAGTCTGGTGGAAGCACATTCAGTCAGCAAAGAGCTAATTGCCTATCTACTGGATAAGTTCATGGGGTCATCCCTACAGCTTCAGAGAGAAATCCTAAATCATCCATAATTGCCTGGTTTGTGGTTTGCTGCTTTTCTCCAACAAATTATGCTGGTATCACTCTAATCTGCAACAGCAACTTCTGGGCATGAAAGTGTTATCCCATGGAGAATAAGGGAATTTTTCACCTGTCTGGGAGCCAGGTTTCAGCCCACATTCCTGAAGAAGTGTGTGATGTCCCTTCTGAAAGTAAAGAAAGACTGTACTACTGCCAGAGGAATTATTCAGGGCTCTTCAGTCTGAGACCTGACTATTTGGGACCATGAGGCTCAAAATTACTGAATACTTCTGAAAATTACTTTGGGTCTCTGACCCACAGCAGCCATTACCTTAACAGCCTGTCTACAGTGCAGCGTGAGGAAACATTTCCTTCCATTGACTTAAAATTTATATGCAACCTATTTCAATGACATACGCTGGTTTTTCTCTTCCCCTTGGGAAAAGAGTGGGGGTAAAAAACCAAAATAGCTGCTCCAGTTTTATTTATGTTCTCTGTAATCATAAATATCTGCATTCAGTCTCTCTTTTACATGCTGAACAATACTGCAATCTCTCATGCCAGGCCCACTTCTGCTGTCATTGTAGTCAGTGGTCAAAATTCATATGGATCTCACATGGAACCAGAGCAGGCTCTGTGCATAAGCTGTCCTTCTACATGTCACCATTTGCACTGAAGTAAACAAAAAATGCCATATTAACATAACTGGAAACAGGAGAGAAGGATATACCACCATTTGCTAAATATAAAGTGATAATCAGTTTTAAAAGGTGCTACAAATAATGGATGGCTTTTAAAAAAAGTTACGGCTGCACTATATGTGACTTTCTTACATAGGTCCATGTTGAGACTTTTAAGTGATTACTGGATTTTTAAATATACTGTAGCAAATAATATTTAACATTAAAAATATAGACAGCACTATAAAATAATTCAATTTATTGATAATTTTTCACTCTTACAAGGAGAAAGACCTCACTACATCTCCTGCCCTGTCATGGGCTGTGTGCATTCTCAAATTTGCACAGTTTCATTTAACAGAGAATCACACAAGCCCTGGGATTTATCCCCAAAGATTTTGCTCAGGAGTGACAGGGTGAGAGTTTCATTCTGTAAAATACGATGATGTGGCACAGGCTTTAAACCAGTAAAGTACCCCTGTTTAGGAAAATACACCTAAGAAAAGAAGCTGTAGGCATGTGCTTTTCTGCTTCCACAAATCAGCCTGATTGCTGTATTTTTCCTGAGGCAGAGATAAGGTTTACAGACACAGGTCCCAAATTTGGGCCAACCTAAATATTATTCAAATGCATCCCTTTCTCTTTCCTCTCCCTCTTTTTGCTGAAAGAGCTGGGTGTGCCACACATCTCATTCCTATCTGCCTTTATTAAGCTTTTTATAAATGTATAAGAAAAAAAAAATTCAGCATCCCAGACATCTTCTTGGGTTTAAGATCTTAGCAAATGAGGACACAGCTGGGCTACTTGGTTTGTGGATTTGCTAGCTGCAGGATTAAGTCCAGCTGAGCTGAAGTTTATAAACCAAGTTATTGACTTTAAAAATTCTCATACCGCTTATCAAAACACACCACATTGAAAGAACACCCTTCCCAGAATCAAATGTGGCAAAGCTTTCTCAATTATAGACAGCCTCTCCCCATACAGCCAGCCTCACCATAACCCCACTAGTCTCCTGCATCTATTTTATTTCAAGACTCACTCTCAACTTGCTGTAAAAAAAATAATAGTCTTTTCTATCTTCCATCCTAAATAAGCAGGGTCTGGGCAGCAAAAAGTTGGTTGCATATAGCGCAGCACTGAAAGTGGAAACAAATCATGCCCCAGGAGGCATCATCCTCCCCGGGCAAAGCCCAGGCTGCCATTAGGTGCTACTCACCTGAAAGGATTTGTCTCTAGCCTGATGTTAGCACAGCGCCTTTGTACACTGCTTTTCACTAAAGGTCTGATCCAGCTGCCATTAAAATCAATGAAAAGGCTCCCATTGACTTCAAAGGAGTTGAGATACACAGTATATTGCAGCAGATGAAAAATACCAAAGGAAAAGAAAACCTGTCTTTTAGTATATACTTTCAATTTTCCATGTCTGTCAATGCTTAAAACTGAGGAGGGAGGGGGTGGGTGGGTGGTGGTGAGAGGAAAGTTTTGACAAAAGCAGATACTTCCCCATTCACGTCAAAATGCATTTTTCTGTCAAAAATTGTTTTCAGTAGCAAACGTGTTTAAATTCTAAACTGCCAATAAAGCCAATTAAGCATTTTAATACAGGCCATCTTTGGAACCATACACTTACTCATCAGCCACCAGACTTGCTGTGACTTTGGAGGCTTAATAAAAAGAAAAAAGGTCAAATATTAGTGCTTTTATTGCTTGTGTCTATAGGGAGGATCCCAGCACCTTGCTCAGCCCAGTGTTCTGTGACAGACATAAGATGGGATAACACATAGAGGAAAGACAGGGATTTTTTTGGAGTAGAGAAAGCTGAGCCAGAAATCTACCTATGAAGCTTTATAGATGTATGTGTTTAAAACACACTTCAGCAGCTTTATATACCATTACAGTTATTGGATTTTTCAGCTTTGACTTAGATACAAATTTTTAATTAGAAACTTCAATACCTGCATAACTTTGAAGCCCTTCCATTATTATTCTTATTATATATATATGTATATATATATATTTGCACCTAAGAGAATTTCCCAGCACTCAAAACTTCTACAGAAAGCAGTAGTACAACTGAGGAAGGCTAGATTATCCAGGATTTGGATGAGGCCACAGTTTGGTTCAGATTATCTGGATTTCCTTGAATGTAATGACCCAACATTTGGTTATTGTTTTGTGAATACAATTTACTATCAAATCATTCCCTCTGGATTGACTGGAATCTGGCAGAAAACATCTTGAAAGCACAAAGATATTTCTATTTTTTTTTTAACACTAATTTTAATTAATTCTCTGGTTTTAAAATATTTTATAACCCAGTATCTCCAGCAGGTTTTTCTTTTTTCCCACCCCCAGTAGGCTACTTTGAAGGAACGAGAAGCTGCTGAAACTCTATGCAGGGCATTTGTCCATTATGGAAGGGAGATCACAAAAGCATTTCACATCCTGCTGTTCAGAGAAAGAACAAGTCTATTTCTACCTCACATGGCAGGGTTGTACACATGGTGGGTTCAAAGAAGAATGATGGAAAAATGCCCCGTATATCAGATACAATTATACGAGACGTATAATCGACTGCACAAATGTAACTCACCTAAGGGATTCCTGCTGACCCTCTCACAGAATGGCTTCACCTCAGGGATTCCCACCCACCAAAGGGTTCTGCAGATAAACTATCCTTCCTCTGGGGTTAACCCCTTGCACACCCCGGCAAACACACAGCCTTCCAAGGTACCCCAGCAGAGGTGCTGGGAATTTCTGCTAAAAATCTGACCTGATGGAGTGTGGGATGCTGCTGGGAGGGCAACACATGCACTTGAGACATACATGAAGTTCCTCCCCTGCAACTGCTGTCCTCCCATTTCTGCTCAGAAGACCACTTAGAGCACAGGGACCTGATATATGTTTACAGGATCCACTGTCTGTGCTCAAATCAATCTCACATTTCACACTTGACCATGGGGTGCCCTGTCCTCCTCACATGGGCACCATTGGAATACACTGCACTGAAACCCATGGGTTTGTAAAACATTTTTATTAGTGACTACCAAAATACTCCTGGGAGCTGGCAGAAAACCCAAAGGTTTGGGTCAATGACTGAACAGCTCAGAGCCACAGCTAATGCAGTTCCCAGGACAGCAGTCCTGACACCAGGAAGGAAGGGAATGGCTGTGTTAAAGGTAAAAACCCTGATGAGTCTGATTTGGAGTCTTGATAAATAATTAATGTCACAAGGAAGAGATAACACAGTATTTTTTCACTGATGCTAATGTCAAAATGTTTCCTTTTCCCCTCTGCTTCATGTTAGAGAAAGTATTGTGTTAGCACCTCACTTTTACCAACACCACTGTCCTGAGAAAAGCAGAAGCTGGAAGCAATTAATTTTGGGACTCCAGCCCTGGACAGGCTAACCCATGTGCCTGACTCCACATGAGTAGCCAAAGACCAAGAGATTACTCCTGAAAGTCAAGTGACAAATGTGTGCTTTTCTGGCTGAGAATTTCTGACACAAAGGAATCCCAGCTTTGCAGGACAAAAAGATTAGGTTTTATCCCTAGTGCCTAACAAGATATTGCTCTTTAAAACAGTCATTGGTGCACAGGAATAGGAAATATAAATGGCAATTCTGAGAGAGACAAAGATTTTTTTCTGTGTAGTAACAAATAGCTTGAAATAGTCTGTGCTGATGAGTGAACAGAGGATTAGATTTAAATTCAACAAATTAATGTACATTTCTAATCCTAAATTTCAAAAATTATTATCCATTTATAGGCTGAATAACACCTTCTGCACTCATTTTAGCTAGTATAAAAATCATAAAGGTTAGCAAACTGTGTGGATCAGAATATAAACTAATTGGCATCTGGGATTAGGAAGAAATCTCCTCCAATTCATTGGTAAAGGCTTCCTCAAATATGGAACAGAGCCCATTATTGTTTGGCTGTTAATAACTCGAGTGACATTTGCCATATGCCATCAAAGGGCCCGGAGTCAATATGGATTTTATCTCTATTAAGGTCTGCAGATTCAGCCTCAAATTGTGAGTTCACAATTCAATAGTGAGTTGAGCATTCCCATTTTAAAACAGTTTTTGAAAATGGTGGGGATTACTTGGAAATCGTGTGATGCCAAGGTGCAAGGGAAGAAGTCACGGAGGAGCAGAAGAGAAAGGAAATAAGATTTTGACATAGGACAAATATCAAAGTAGGTGATCTTTTTTCCTTCGCCAACTGTGCTAAAGTTGTCTTTTTAAACTAGAATCACTGTGTAACTCCAATCAAATCACATTCAAAGCAGTTATTCTAGTATGTCCCTAGCTGCATTTACGCAGTAATTTAAGTACGTTATTCATATGCTGAGTTTCTCAGAGAAAGGGAAATAAACTGAAGGTGGAGGGTTCTTTTCCCACAGTTAAAAGTACATTGAAGGTATGACCTTAAAGTAAGGATAAAACTCAAGATATTCCTCATTGCTTTTTTCTGGAATAAATTTTGATAGTTTAATATAGGTGGCATTAAGCCTCAGTTTCTTATGCTTCAGAATCTCTAGAAAAGTCACCATTTTTGCTAGAGGGGATCTGCAAGAAAATGTAAGTGTCTCTGAAGGGGCCATCTCTGCCACTAAGAATTCATGAGATGTCTTTAGAGGTGGTGATAGTCTTTTCCCAGAAGTACAAGTCGGCCCCACAAATTAGCGTTTTTCTAGAGCTGCCAAGCATCTCAGCTAGGAAAAGCCCTCACTCCCTGATGTCTCCTGCTGAAATGTCTGCATCCCATGTCCCTGCAGTGCAGACCTACTGCCTCACCTGCGTCCCCAGACAACCTGTACTTGAGGAATGCTGGTAGAAAGACTAGAGAGTCATAAATCACAGAATGGTTTGGGTTGGAAGGGGCCTTAGAGGTCATCTAGTTCCTATCCCATGTCATGGGAAAGGGGCACCTTCCACTAGACCAAGATGCTCCATCCAATCTGGTCTTGAACATTTCTAAGGATGGGGCATCCACAACTGGGTTGAAAGTTACATTTTCCCCAGAAGATTCCAACCACCAAAACTTTCTTCAGGTTTAGGTTACCTGTAGGAGTGTATTTTTTACACTGAGTAACTGTTTCCCTATAGGGAAAGGTTTGGGACATACCCCTTGTATTTCTTATAAGGTAAAAGACCCAGAAATTTCTGTAAGGTTCGGCCAGCAATTGGCTCAGTGCCAACCCAGGAAACCTGATTGGGTTTTGCCAGTGTACTTCAAAGCCTGTCTCTGTTTCTATTGGCAGTCTGCCAGTAAGGCCCACCTGAAACATTAGGTACTTAAAGAAAGCCACAAAGAAGCTCAGGGGCTTTTGGGGGTGTCTTTGCGGGGAGCTAGAGGTTCTTTAGCACCCGTGCTCAGCTTTATCTTTTGTTTATGTAACTGTTTGTTATCTTCAATTATTAAAACCTTTGCTTTACAACACACACACAAAGAGCTGTCTCACTAATTTTTAAGCCATTCCTCCGCTAGGCTGGACCCTTGGAGTGTGGGTACCATCCCACAGTTACCATCTAAAATCAGAAGTCTGTCTGTACCCTGCATGGCTAGGGCTAAGGGAGGATGCCTTGAGAAGAACATAAGACAGAGAGCTTATGCAGGAATAGCTCACTAGCATGCCTTCCCTCACTCCAGCTAATTGCAGCACTTGGATTTCCTAGGCCAGCGGCAGTACCTCTGTGTTCAGCATCTCTCCACTGATGTCTTGCCTTTGGGAATTGATCCGAGCCCTTTCTGAACGCACACAAACTCCGGGCATTCATTGTGCTCGGTGCTGTGCACGTCCTGCATCGAGAGGCTGCCCAGTACAGATCATGAGCTGAGCTCCCTGGGGCTGTTTTGAAGCTGGTGCCTGCTGTTTGCCTGTGCTGGCCCCAAGTGCAGAGGTGACGCTGGCACATGCCTGGAAATGCTGCCAATTGTGACACCTGCCAGAGCAGCCAAATGTGCCCCATTTTCAGGAATATGCGAGGTTATTACTGTGATTTCTTAATGCTGAGTGAGGGTCTGCAAGTCTACAGCCCCAGGACTATGTGAAATAAAAAGTTCCCAGAGGTTCTTCCTTGGGCTCCAGCCAGCAAACACCTGCTCACACACAAAACTCCCCATTCAAGCCAAAAGGACGACACCTGTGAGCACAGTCATGCCTGCCATGATACCAGTCTGGCTTCCCAAGCAGAGGAAAACCTGCTCCAAGCTGCACCAAGTGCCTGATGTGCTCCATGCTAATATTTGATTCACAAGTTATAAATCTGCTTTGTTCACGTGGATCTGGGGCAACAGTAAAACAGCCACTGAAGGTGGAAACTGCCACAATTTCAGCCACTGCCAATGAATAGTAAGTTACTGTAGTTTGAATACTTTATGCATTACTGAATCAAAACTTAAATTAAAGGTAACTTATAGAAGACACTAATATGATTTCTGAGCCTCTGGATACTGTCTAGATCTATTCGTTGAGCACTGAAATTTTTTGCTATAATATATACAGACCTTATGCTGTAAAATACTGAGAGTCTTAACCTGTGATTTCCAGTCACTGTTGAGAGTTTTCTGCCTGGGCTTTACAATCTACATGCAATCATTGCCAGAAATTAAGGTGGGTGTTCACAAAAACCACATAGATTACTGCTGAAAATCACTAAGATAATTTGGGATAAAAGACAGATTCCTTGTGGAAAATAATCATGCAATCATAAAATATTCTGGGTCGGAAGGGACCTTAAAAATCATCTCTTTCCAACCTCCCTGTGCCATAAGCAGGAACACCTTGCACTTGACCAGGTTGCTCGTATTCTCATCTTACCTGGCCTTGAACACTTCCAGGTATGGGATATCCATAGTTCCTCTGGGCAACCTGTACCAGAGCCTCACCACCCTCAGAGTAAAGAAATTCTTTCAATGCCTATTAGATGCGTTATTATTGTCTGCTTCTTCTAATGTCTATTGTAGAAGTTAAAAGACAGATTTATATTAAACACTCACTCTAAAACAGTGAGATTAGTAACAAACCATCTTTTCGAGACAGAAGGAAACATCTCCCAAAATATCCAGACATAGAATGAGATACAAAGAAAAATACTTTGCAGAAATACTGCTGCCTCTGTTTTGAGGGGTATGATGGAGAACACTCAGCTAGGGTGAATCTGTCCAGACACAATGCACAGAGAATTTAATGGAAAACACAACAGACAGGACTACTTGTTGGCAGCATTCATGCTTAATTTATCTGTATGTGATCCCCTGGAATACATCCATTTCCCCAATATTCAAATACAAAGGGGTTCAAGATGCAGAAAACTTGCATCTAAGTAAAACAGAAAGGAGGGTGTTCCCATCTCCTTCACTGAACAGGCTATGGGATTTATTGCATTATATTGTGCCATTTCAAAATGGTTGTAAAAGTTTGTCCCTAGGCACAAAACCTGCTCACTTACTTGTAGCAGTGCATCAGCTAATGAGCTCTTATTTGCCTTTCCAAATTAAATTATTCGTTACAGGTAGAAGGAATTTTGCAGTGGTGGGTTAAAAGTAAGTGAGTGAAAAAAGCACATTAAGCAACTTTTCTAGTCTGTTCTAATTCAAAGGTGCTTTAGTGTTCTTCTAACACAGAAGCACTAAACTCACACATCAAGTAAAAGTTGCTGGCAAACTCTCAGGAAAGGTGCCCTTTTCTTTCACCGTCGTTCAGTGGCAATGCTGCCGTTTTCCTGTGCCTCCAGTGGTTATGTCATCTCTGAGGTCAGTTTTCTGCTTCTTGAACATGACTTGGCTGTTTATGAAACGTGAAATCAGCATCAACAACCCATAGCAACTTCAAGAAAGAAGCCTTGGGCTAACAAATAATAAAAAAACCCTTATTTTTGCCCACAATGAGAAAAATCTACAGAGCTGCTACCTAAGGGCTTTCATTGCCTTCGGCACAGAAGGAATCCACATTTATAGAGTGCAGCCTAAACATTTTCACACTCTGAGCTCATCATTTATTTCAGTGGCAGATGTCCCTATGTGAGACAACCTCGCCAGTCATCAATCCCTCTTTAGATTAAACATGAAAAGGGGTCTATCCTCCCATCAACACAGGGGAGATGTACTAATATGGCCCAAATTAATGTACTAATCATTCTTTGACAGAATAGAATTTAAAATATCCCAGCTCTACCACTCCAAAATCACACAGCCTCAATCTGATTGTTTGGACATCAGTGTTGGTCATCAGGGATCTCAGATTTCATCTGAATTTTTTTCAGGGTATTGACCATAACCACACACATTACACTGAGGTAGAGAGGAAGACAAATGAAAGGGGTAAGTCAGGGGACCTTGGTGAAAATCCCAACACAAGGCAGTTCAGCCAAACCCCAATGTCTTCCCAGTTATTTAGTTACAGAACAGAATTTTCATCCAAGAGAGCGTTCACGAAAAACACCATCTTTGCACATACTTGCTTGAATACACACTCGCATGGGTTTTCATTCTCAGTGCTTACTAGGGCCCTGGTTACATTCTCCAGACAATTTACTCAAATAATGTGGTTTTTTTCTCCCTCTGGCTACAGTGAAACAAAGCTTCAAAAAAAGTAGGCAGGAAAAAAAATAAATTCCTCTTGCTAATGTTTTTCTCTCCTAAATAGTGAGGAATTCTACTTCCCTGGCACCATTCTCACTATTTACATGTGTGTAGCTGTGTACATACTCCAGCTTACTAACCCATGCTCTGCACAAGGGATATAACTGAATAGGGTTATTCATAACCAAACCCTCATACAGCTCAGCTGGTGCCAGGATTTTAGTCTATGCTCACGGGGCTGTGATTAGTCCTAGAGAACATTATGAAAATCAACCTGGCTAATTATTACTCCAAATAACTGAGACAGGAATGCAATAGAGTTTCCAGGAAATACTATCAGAGAAGCAAGATTTGAGTGTTTGCATTTGTTTGTTTGTAAATGTTCTCATTAGCTCATCTGTAAGATTTATGCTCCATGTAAGAACTACCAGGGGAAATTCTACAGACTGTTCAAAGAAAGAAGGCAGAGAGATCATCACATCACTCTTTTTGGGTACAAAAGCCTCTGAATGCAAAAATTTTGTAAAGAATATTCATCACAACATTGTTAATCATATCCTTATTGACTATACAAACCATTTATAGAAAGTTTCCCAGCATTTAAAAACAGAGCTGAGAGCCTGATTTCCTATATATCTCCAAGCAATATGTTTTATCCCTATTTTAAACCCCTAAATTAAAACACAGCAGTTTAGTCCTTGGGAGAGTACATTTATGTATGAAACAAAAAGAACCTGTCAACAATCTCAAGACCTCTGCAAAAGCACAAATGGATTAAATGAGAAACCTCTAGGTGATCCCAGTATGAACAGTGTGCCTTATGCGCTGGAGACACCACGAAACCTTCAGGATCTGTGCCAATCTGACATGAGACATAAGACCTAATCAGTTTAACTACTGGAATTACTTTTACCATAAATATGAAAGGAAAATACAGCACTGAGGCATGTATAATGAGAGGAGGGTGGGTCTGCACCAGTGCAGAACAGTGATAAAAAGCCATCCAAGGCCACCCATTCATCTCTGATGCTCCAGATGAATGTAGAAAAATGAAACTATTCCCAAATAACCAAGGTAATATGTGGCCAGTTTCATCCAAGAGAAAAAATAAATCCTTCCTGACAGTCTGCAAGACCTCACTAAAGCCACAAAATGAGACAGTGATTATTTGCCAATAATTATTCTCCTTTGAAACTGCAGGTGTTACGACGATGGTGAGAGCAACCCTGGCAGTGCTGGACCCTGGAGCCTCACAAGAGACTGAGGAATAGGAGGAAAAAGAGGTTCTCAGAGTGCGAGACAAGGAACCACCACCAACATCCTGACAGGGCTCCCACTCACGCACACAGAAAGATGTACAGATTTTTCCGCAAAGAATTTGAAAGGAACTATTTAAAAATACATGTTTAACATCTTCTTAAACATTGCTACCTGTGACAGCTTTTACAGGGCAGTGTTATTATTTATGGCTCTGCGGGCGAGGAAAACATTTCTTCTTTTACGAGTGGATTTGTCTGACTTAAGTTGGCAAACACCAGGTCCTGTAATGCCTTTGTTTGGTAGATAAAGTGGCTCCTCACTCTTGGGTATCTTTTCCACGGGTCAGTACCTACCTGCAGTGACCAAGTCACTTCTCAGCTTCTTCCCTGATGAGCTAAATAAGTTGAGCTGCTTATGCCTTGTGTTGTCATGCTTCTTTTCCGAATCCTTTTTCATACCTTTCCTTTGAACTTCCCTTACTATTTCCACATTGCTTTTGAACTGCAAACACCAAAACTGAACATGGTTCCTAACTGTAGCCTTACCACTGTTGTGCATGTGAGCAACATCAAATCCTTTTATCTGCTTGATATTACTCTTTTCTACATCTCAGGATTGCATTGCCCTTTTAGCCACAGAATTACAGTGAGATTTCATTTTGAGGTGCTTATTCAAAAAGAATCCAAAATCTTTTTCAATGTCCTTGTTTTCCAAAAAGAGCCCCTGCCCTGCACAGCCTCTTGTCTTCATGCTTTATTACACTGCCTTGCGCTAACCTAATGTTCAGAATTTTTTCATTTTATTTTGACCTCTTCATAAACTGAAACAGGGTAAGTTTAAATTAGATATTAGAAAGATATTCTTTACTGTGAGGGTGGTGAGGCACTGGCACAGGCTGCTCAGAGATGTGGCTGCTCCATCTCTGGAACTATTCAAGGCCAGGGATGGGGCTTTGCACAGCCTGATCTAATGGAATGTTCCCAGTCCATGGCAGGGGAACTGGAACTAGATCATCTATAAGGCCCCTTCCAATACAAATCATTCTATGATTCTATGATTAAGCACTTCGGGTAACTCAGCAATAATAATTTGCCCCTTTATTACTTTTTCTTCCATTTGTTCACTATCAACCTGTGATATGTGTAAACGTGATTCTGTATAATTTCTTTGATAAGTGATAGGAACACTTGGCCTTTGCTCAAAACTTGATTCTCAAAGGAATCCATTTAAAAAGAGTTTGATATAAACGTTCAGAATCTGTGAAAAGCACTAACCAAATAAAAACCAGAAGCACCATTGTCATTTTAAACTGACTTTTACAAGACATTAAATATAAAGAAGGAAAATTTCTTGTTACAGTCAGAGTTGTGATGCCAACCCCTTCCAGGATGTTTTGGAGATGAACTCCTCCAGTGCCTGTAAGGTACTGAAGGGACAATCTGCCTCAAACTCCTACCTCACATGCAAACTTTGGGGTAAATCAGGCCTTCTAAAATAGATGTCCATAGGTATGTGAGACTTTTGAGAGCCTCCAGGCTCCAAGGTATGCTGGCATGCCTGACTGTACCTCAGCTCTATTCACAGGAAAGGCCAACATATCATCAACCTTCCCCTATCAAGTTTTCTATGGGTCTGAAGGGACCTTCTCTGGTCAGTCTGGATAGAAGCAAAACAAAGACTGTGGAGCACTCCAGAGCCCAGATATGATTCCCTGCATCATCAGTGGCAACTAAAGCAGGTGGCCACTAAGTCTTCTGAGAGGCTTCAGCACCACCTACTTGTCTCATTTTCCTCTCTGTGAACCTGCTTCTGGTTCTTTCCACAGTCAAGTTTATGAGGTACTTAACATTTACAGATTTAATTAAGCTGAATTACTTCTCAGCATTTTGCTGAGATTGTTTGGTAGGCCATCTAAATACACAGAAAAATTATGTGTAGATGCTGAACCAAAATATTATAGCATATATTTTGGTCCCTCTATTAAATGACAGAACACCAACATCTCCTCCCTGTGCCCAGGGTGTCATACCAGTGCTTCATTCAGAGCTGAAATGAATTATTTACAATTAAAATTAGCAGTATTCCAACACAGAATATTCTGAGTTGGAATTGACAAGAATGGGGGCCATGATGCCTCTCCTAAAGGAAATATGACTGAGTCATTTATATTTTTTTGTTCTCACTCTCTGTTCTAGTTATGCCACAGATGGCAGAAAATAGGAATCGAACCAATTTAATACAGACATTCAGTTCAAAATGGCATGTATTTTAGTTCTTCTTGTATAATTATGAGGAATAGGTGGAAACATATTGTTACTTTTTAGACAAACAAATCAAACAACACAACTCCCTCTAAAATCACCTTCAAAGTCCAATTCCTCCCACATCCTCCCTCATAAACCAGTGTAGTGGAGTTACTCTGATAAAACTCAAGCAGCTGATGCAATGACTTCAATGGCAATGAAAATGCCTCTCCATGTGACTGAGTGGGACTAGAGGTGACTGGAAATAAAGTTGTTAAACAGAACTTTCATAAACTCTCAAAAAGTCCAACAAAAACCTGGCTTCTCTGCTATCCCTCACCATTAGAGATTTTCAAATAATTCAAGACAGTGCTCTAGACTCTGTCAGTATAGTGAAATAGATCTTACTTTTATTACTGCCCATCAGAAATCACAATCACAACTCCAGCAGAACCCAGTTCTGTCTTCTGGGGGAAGTTTTAGCAAATGGTTCTGTCATAGCTAAGAGAAATCAACTCAATATACTGCTTGCTCTTAGAGGATCAGACTCTTCTCATTCCCTTGACAAGTCAGGGACAAGGACATTTTGGCTCATACACCTAAAATCACACAAATCTTTATTTCACCAATTCCAATCAAATGACTTCATAACCTCTGCCTGCAGAGATGTGCATGTGTCTGCAAACAGTTTGTGGTCAGGTTAAAGAGATAAATGCCTGAGGAAATCAGGGATATGTAAAGTTGGAGTTACAATATAATCCTCTTGTGAAAAAAAAAATACAGGAATATGGTCAGCTATTAGGGGGATGATCACATATCTTCCTCATCTCCTGGTACAATAATTTCAGTCCCTCAGTAGGTCATCAACCAAACAGTGATGATCTGACACTCCTCTTCTTGTCTGGAGGTTGATTCTTTTCACAAAAGTAGTTGTCTGCCTTGATGACTACCCTGTAAATGACATGGAGGTGGGCATGGTTGGAGATGTATGAAGGACAGAATGCTTTTCTAACCAGCTCCCAGTGACTGGACATTGTACTTACCACCTCTGCCTTCCCACCCCTGAGAGCAGCTTTGATTGCTCAGCAGAAGATGAAAGATTTGCTCAGGGAAGGAGGTATTTCATTTAACATGGTGTGCCCATAGAAGTCAATTATGTTTTTAAATAAATTGCACAGGTTAGTGCTTTTAATCCATCTTAAATTCATATTTTGGCAATTAACTCAAGCTGCACATATAAAAATTACTTTAAATGTCGCTTCCTGCTTCCTTTGGGCATTATCTTTCTGTTAAATGCTAAGGATAATTGTAACAGATATGTACATATGAATGCTGAAGCAGATGCAGTCTTTATACTTCAAATAAATAAAAATAGATGATTGAAAAAAACCCTAAGATATCCTTCAAATCTTCACTGACTTTTTCAGAACCCCTAAACCCTGTGAATATAGAAAATATCTACTACTGTATTTTCTAGATATTCTACCAGTTCTATTAACATTTTCAGAAAGCAGAAAATTAATGCATTGACATTAGAATCTATGTTGTAAACCTGTAATTATGGAGATCTTCATTAGCTGAAAGCAGAAGTGAAATCTCCCAGTTAAAGTCTGTGTAGCAGACATTCGTCTTTGGCTATGGCTTAAAAAATCTCAGGCAAAAATTTTGGAGATGAAATTTCATTATCTTTGAAATGGCTTAACCTGCATAAAAAAAATAGGAACTTTTTAGTAGCAATCTAAAGGATTATATTTTAAATTCCTTAAAATAAATAAGAATTTCACTCCCTTAAGCACGTACAAACCTAGGGAATAAGTTTTACCACAAAGTAGGAAACATTTATAGGAACCCCTTTTGCAAAATCCTGGTACTCAGCTACTATGCTGGTCCCTGTGATACATGCCCAGAGCTAATCTAATGGCATTGCCATCAAATATTTTTCAGACTAAAATGAAATCTCCAATAAGATGAATAGATCTGTGTGTCTTCTAATATTTTATCAGAAGATGGACTTGATGCTCTGACAATTCAAGATGCCATTAGTTTTGATATGATCAGCAAAGACAGGGGAAGTTGTATTATTCTCATTCTAATACACGCCTTGTAACATAATGATCTATTGCTAAAAGAGGAAATCTCTTCTTTCAGAGGAGCAAGCTTTGCCAGACACCAAAGTCTTGCAGGCTATCAGCTGCCTAATCCAAAACTGGGATTCTTTCAAATAATCCTCAGCCTGTCAAACACAACCCTGGAACAGATTCTATTTAAAAAAACCACAGCCCCATCCAAATAAACCCTTCACCTCCGAATATCTGTTTTTCTGGAAATAGATCTTTTGTTCCATTAGCATTTGAAGGATCCCTATTTTCAGTGGTATTATGTGGACAAAGGTTTGCTTCTCTTAAAACACGAGCTATGTAAGAGGAGGACAGGACTTCCCAAATGCTGAGAAAGGATGTGAGCAGCAGTGGATCTTTTCCAATGCCAGGAATAGCATGCCAAGCACTGGTGAATTTGTCCAGATCCAGGTATTAATCTTATTTTTTTCAAAAACTTGCAGACTGTTGCTTCACTTCACCAGGAGCAGAATGCCTCCAAATAACTTTACAGCTTCCTGATCTTCTTTACAAAACTTGCCAGCTTTTCTCTCAGAATCAGAGCAGAGAAAAAAGGAATTAAAAAAATAATAAAAAAATGAAGCAGCTTCTTCTTAAATTACTGAAGTTACTAAAATAAAATTGGAGCAAGAAAATTAAAGTATAATGGTATATTCAATGTAATCAAATGCTTATTCTTCATGAATATAAAATTGTGATGCTAATTCTGAGGTGAACTGGTTTAGATCTAGAGTAAAGTCACCAAGGATCAAGAAATTCTTTGAAATTCATTACCTGTAACTGAATGCAGAATCTGACCCTATGTCAGCATCTGTAAATCAAGTATTTGACAAAATTTGATGGGAAAACTAAAGTCAAGATTTGAACTCTATCTTCCTGAAGTAAAAGAGAAGGAAAGTACCTTCCTAAAATGAAAAACACAGAAAATGGTCAGTATAATAGACATATAGAGCTTCATAGCTTAAAAGTGCTGTCCAAATATTAGCTAAATCCCTACTATAAACCTGTGCAGCAGATAAGATGGAAGCACTTATGCTAAAAATAAATAAAACCTAGAACTGTCTCATAAAACTGTAAGATTTTATTAAAAAATAAACAGGGCTGGTTGGTATCCTTAACCTCAAGGTCACAAAACAAAGTACTAGGCACTGGAGGATAGCAGCAGAAGCCAGTACTCCAAAATCACTGTGTCTAATTAAGGATTCCAAAGAATCTCTGCTTTATGCTCTCTCCTGCCTTGAAGCATTCGCTGCGAGAACATTCAAATGCCATCGGGAGACTGACATGCTACTTGTTAGGTCAACAGTCCCATTGAGACTTCTCATCGGCTTCATCAGATTCTGGGCCAGCTATATATGCTGGGCAAATAATGCTCCACCAGGGCAAATAACACTGGCCAGAGCTCTCCTGTTCGGAAGGGAGAAAACTGAGGGGAGAAAAAACCTGTGTGGGGAGAACAGAATGGTGTGTCGTGTGTGCACGTGCTAAATAATTCAGCTTTAAACTGTTCTGAACTTCTGACCCTCACACGCTGCTGTGATGTATAAGACTGGAGGTTTTAATGTTAGTCCACGATATGTTAAAGACAAAAATGTATGAAGCCCGCTTGTTCCAGAGTGAGGCCATATTCAGCTAAAAGCATTCTAATATTAATGATGATGGCTGGTTTTACAACTGTTTTAGTCCACTGCAATGATTTTCATTTGTTTATGAGGTTGGGAAGAGAGAAAATGAAAGTGCTCTGTTAGTGCTGCACCCTGCTTCCTCCAGGCATTGGGGCAGCACGTGTCCCTTTTCCAATAAACATAGATTTGCCTATTTCTGTGGGTTGTGTGCCTCCCTCCCTTCCCTTTGCTGGCATTTGGCACAACTGCTTTACTTCCAACACGTTTGAGCATAGATGCATTTTTTTTAAAACCAGCAAAGTAAGGAGAAAAGAATTTGATTAAGCTTATTTTTATGCTTACAGGAAATATAAAAGACAAAGTGTTCTATGTTTAAAACTACGGCATATGCAGCTTGTGTGCACATCAGAGAGATCCCTACAAAGCAGCACATGCAGATACAAGATTATACAGAACAGAGAGACAGATGCAGATTTCCACGCGGAAAATCTCTAGTGGCTCCAAACGCGATGGATATTTAAAAAAAAAAAAAAAAAATCGCATTATTGGGTAAGAATGACACCAACGTATTCCAATACTCCTGTGGACTTGCAGAGGCCCGGGATCACGCCCTTGGGGACCGGTGATTTCATAAAGCGGGGCAATATTTCTTTCCAAGTCCCCGCCACTTTCCCGCAGGCAGCGGGAGCGCGGTGACCTTTGGAAGGCGCTGCCCCTCTCACGTCCCCGCCGCGGCCCGACGGCAA
>VWYP01003589.1:686843-752520 GCA_013400435.1 Pycnonotus jocosus | reverse complement strand
GCCTGCATTAAAAACTTCCTGCGTGCCTCCCGCTGCCTGGGGGGTGCCGCGCGCGGGGGCCAGCGGGCCCTCACGATGTTGTTGTGGTGGTTTGGGGTTTCTTCCAGGGTTTTTTCATCTTGGCGTGGTGGGTCTCCGCCGCCGCCGCGCACTCACAACTTCAGGCGTTCGCTCAGGGAGCGGCGGCGGCCGCGCGATTCCTGGCCCCCCCCCCCCCCGTGCCGGAGGCGGCGGGGTTCNGCCGGAGGCGGCGGTGTTCCCGCAGACCCCCATCCCTCCGGGGGTGGCTGTCCCGGTGGATCCTCCATCCCATCCCCGGGCCCGCTCCCGGAGCCGCCGCGGAAATGCCTGGCACGGATCGGCGCGCACCCCGCAGGCAGCCTGCTTCCCTCCCTGTCTGCTTCCCGAACGCCTCGGCCAGCCCCGTCCTCTCCCTGTGCCTGGCATGCATTCCCGTTCCCCCTTCTTGCTTCTCCACATCCCCACGGGTCATGCACACGAGGAACTTTTCAGCACAATATTGCTTAAATATATATGGGCGTGTGTGTGTATACATATTAAAACATTTCGTACGATTCCCATGCCGATGATATGTCCTCGCCAGTGTGAGGTTTGTTTGGCTGCTGCTGTGCTTTTCCATTGATGCTTTCCTTTTTTTTTTTTTTTTCCCCTGTTTTGTGTTTTTTGTTTTTTTTTTTTTTTTTCCCTCCTCCGAAGGTTGTTTCCCTGTAACTTATCTCTGAACCCGAGTGCTGCCTGGTGCCGTTCGGAGCACAGAGGTGCATCCCTTGGGTGCTGGTTTTCAGAAGGTCTGGCTTAGGCTGGGAGGGAAAAGCTACTTTCTGTTTTGACATTGAGTGAACGTGGCGAGCTGTCCTTGTCGCGTGAGCATTCAGGTCTGTGATCCGCGGGATTTTGGGTTCAGGTCTCTCTGCCTCCCCGGAGGGTGGAGAAAGGTCTGGAGGAAGGGACTTCTGGAGATGGATGGTGGTGTTTGTCATACACTTTATAAACAGTGTGTGCTCATCGTCTCCAAGATCATTTTATTTTTCCTCCTCTGGTCTCCTTTATTAAACTGCAAATATTTCTTGAACGTTGGAGACAGATTTATCTCCCCACCACAACCAAAAATGATGGAGACCTGGTCATGTAGTTGGCTGCTTATCTTTTGTTACTGTATATGAAAACTACATAGAAAAAAATACAGTATTCTGGTGACTAGATTAAGGGGGATTTAATCATTTTCCATCAATGAAGCAAAAAGCCATGTGTGTTTGCTCCAGGCTTATTAGTTGTTTAAATGGAAGATTATATACAGCATATTTCCGATAAATGAAGAAACTTTCTTTTTCCCGGTAGTCTTGAAAACAACTGAGCAAATGTGTGTGTGTAGGCACGTGTGAGTCTCTTGCACCAATTTAAACATGTCCATCAGGCTCTTCTTTTGAGGTACTTTAAAAAACCTGAACTACTGTAGCTTTAAGGTGACTGCGGATAACAGTATTATTGTTTCTTATAATTAGCAATCTGCTGAAACTTTAAATCCTTCTTGAAAGATAGGATCTGTATGAGAAAAAGGGTAGTGTTCTATAAGCTTTATTGTTTTTTTCATTTTTGTTTACCTCCAAACCAAAGCAACAGTGTGTCTATTATTGTTGTATTCTGGCTTAAACTGCTAATGGCTTTATTTTTTTTTCCCATGTGGAGAAAAATCAAGCATAGCAATATTTTACTCTGACATTTATCTGCGTCAAACTTTAGTTATGCTCAGGAGGTTGTTTAATCTTCTCGGAGTAACGTTCAGAAATGTGGCTTTTTGTTTATTCTTATAACCTGTTCTTATTGTGTGTATTTCTGGAAGTTGTCTTCAGTTTAGGCTGAAATATTAGAGCTATGCAAATAATTTAGTGACCCAACCAGAATAAGACTTAGCCTGCATATATAAACTGTGCTTTTCACTGCCTTGTTTTGCATAGCTGTTTTTTTCCCCCGTAACATCCATGTTGGTATTTCCTAATAATGCCTATGGTATTTTAATTGAAAATTAACATTTGGTGTTTGAATAACTGGATCTTTTAAAAACAGAGGGTATCACTGTGATTTATTTAGAAGTGGAAAAACATCCTGTCATAGCAAGTAGTTGTATTGCAAGTAATGACCTGTAACACTTAATTTGGATGAATTTTTTTCATGTTCATTTTGTTTACAATAAAGGGTCTTAAATGAACTCTGAAATACAAACTGGGCTCTTGGTCTAAAACTGCCTGACTTTCCTGCATTTGTTGCCTCCAGTAGCTTATGAAATGCGTGCACAATGTGTCAACCTTTCCCTTAACAACAAAACCTATGAGCAAATGTTCAGTGTGAATTATATTACCGAAATAAAATATTCTATAGTTGTCATGGTTACAAATAGAGGCAGGGTTACTGGTTTTCATCTGCATGCTGGGGAGGGGGACCTAGTTTTGCCACTTTTCAATTACATTTCTAATGAGTGATGGTCATATTTCAGATACCCAGTATAGTAGATACATGGCACAGTGAATTTGATTTTTGTCAAAGTCTTGCTGAAATGAAACAAAAAGTGGTGGTGTGCAGGAACAAACCCTTGTTCAGTTGTTCTTCGAAGCAGAAATCTTGTGGGAAGAAAGTAACCAGCTCTGTTTTGTCTTAGCTTCTAGATTAGCATGCTGCCAGGGTTGCTGCTCTCCTTCAAACAATAATAAAAAGTATATAGTGTGTATGTTGACTGGAAATCTTCTTAATGAAAGGAAAGGAAGGCATGGATCTAGGAATTAGATGTGATTTTTGGGTGTACTGAACACTGCATCTGGTGCTATCACTTTTGGTGCCTGTTTGCAAGGGGAATGCATTATGCCCAGGTTTGCTGTGATAGTCGCTCTGGTGATGTTGCTCCGCTCCCACGCGTCCCGCTCTGCCAGGTAGCGATCCGTGGTGTCCCTGGGAGCTGCTCAGGTTTGGACTGCGCTGGCAGCCACCAGGATCGGGACTGTGACTGTTTGCAGTTGTTGGCGTTTATCCCAGTACTGGGTCTCTCCTTCTCTGTGCTCATCTGCAATTCAGTCTTGTCCATGCCTACTTGTTTTCCTGACCTTTTAATTTAGTTCCCATACCTGATGGACCCAGTTATTCTGAAGCACAGGAAAAAAAATAAATAAAGGGCCAAAAGAATTATTTTTTCCTTCCCTTCTTGCCTCTGTGTGCTGTGGTGGAAACTCACACACAGCATTAGGGTGGGAAAAGTACCCCATGATCTGTAAATGGAGAGAGAAACTCAAGGCTGTCCTACCTTGTTTAACCCTTGTCACTTGCCTCATACCCCTTTTGTGCGATTTATTTTTTAATCTTAAAACTCATTTGAGTTTCTTTTTTCTTTGTCTCTCTTCTATATTTTTGTTGAGGTTTTCTATCATCCCTTCCTTAGATTGAGTATAGTCTTACTTGAGTTGTTGTAATGACTTGTCCACTAAACTCCATCGATCACTTGGATTTGCTGCTGTAGGCTGTGGACCCAGGAAGCCCAGACAGCTGAGGGCCTTATCCCCAAGCTGCTCTGTTTGCAGAGCCTCAACTTTATAGTGCAGCACTGAAGTCTACATCATTTTCAGATCATTGACTCTTTGTGCCGCAATCAAGACTTGCAGCTAGCTAAAAATCTCAGCGTGGGTTAGTGACTTACTTGGTCCTTCTGCTTTTTTGGTTTTTCCTCCAGATCTTCCATTTTGCACAGTGTGCTGATTCAGTAACCTTAAATGTGCCATAGTATCTTTAGGTTCTGTGACTTATTTGTGTATTTAATCACTTCCTTAATGTACTCACCTCTTTGCAGAAGCAAGACTGTGTGAAAACTGTATCCTGAAGCCCACAAACATACAAATTAGATAATGTTGAATATGGCTGCAGGTAACTGAACTACTGCATTAACCTTTTGTCACATTTTTCTAAAAAATTCTCATTTTATGTTGGCTTACCCACTGTGGAGAATGGTTTCAACATCCCTCTGTGCAGTTAACTGTTCCATAAAGTTACTTGTAGGAAGGTGGAGCTCCTGTGTGGAGGCTTAAGATGCTCTTCCCAAGAAGTAAACTACCAACAGCAAATCCGATTGTGAGGGTGTATGAAACACAAACAGCTTTGACATGCTTCTGTCACTTCTGTGTTTCCTTTGTTACCAGAAGTACAAAGAACTCCTCCTCAGCTATAAAGAAAGACATTAAAAGGAAATAGATTAGAAATCTCTTATGGGAACGCCTTTCTGTGAGCTTTTTGCAAGTCAACAGTGCTTCCCAGGGTGTGAATATGCATTGTGTACCTGGTGTGGTGAAACCAGATCTGCTGCAAGCAGTGCCCAGAAGCCTTCCCGGTGTGTTATTATGCAGCCAGTTACCTCTGTGCTGTCTTGACCATCTGATAAATGACAGTAACTGAATTCCTAGTCACACTCTTCCATAAATAATTTTATGTTGTGGATTAGGATATGTGGAACATGGGACCATTTTATCTAATTTTTATGTGCTGCTTGCTTTTTTTATTTTTTTAATCTATGGTGCTTAGGTTTGGATTTTCAGATATTTACAACTTATGTTTTAGCCATAATTGGCATTAACTTCAGAAAAACACAGGGTTTTCTGGGGTGGTTTTAAATTCCAGGTAATGTATAGTGCTGGCTTGCAATAATAATACTGATTCTGTGAAACAGTCTGCTGAAGCTATAGACAGAGACTTATTTTGAAATGAACTCAGTGTTCCTTTTGTAGCATTCTGTGGTTTGTGTTTAATTCCCTGCCATCCGTTACAGTATGCTATATAATGTGTGATATTAAGTGCTGGGATTTCTGTTCAGGTTTGTTTTTTTTTCTTGGATTAGTCTGCAGTTTTAGAGCTCTGTGTTAGTACAGGTAGTACACAGTTTGATTGGGAAGCAGATTATATCTCAAGGTGTATGTTGGAACTCGTTCAGTGCAGGAGTTTGCAAGAAAATCTGCCACTGATAAAATTGCACTGCAACGTTGCTGTTAACTAAAAACTGTTAAGTGTGCCCTGGCAGGAGTATTTCTTGGACTGTCAGTTTACTTGAGAGATATTGTGAAGAATCTTTCAAGTTGTTACAGAGGTATCTGAGACAATAGCAGTGTTTGCTAGCAGGACTCAAATTCAGGATGTGCCTGATTTATTGAGTGGGACTTTATTCATATATCTCTTTATATTTTTGAATCTTGGGGAGAGACTCATTATCAATCTTTACTCCTGTTGTTTGTTTGTTCTTTTAAAGCCCACCAGACAGACCCAAAAACCTCCACCCCAAGACCAAGATCTGCATGACAGCGCGGACTTCAGAAACCCTGGGTTTAAAGTGTGATTTAGGGCCTTTTGCTTCAGATACTACTTAAAGTCCATGCTGATGAGTAATTAATATTTAAATTGGATAATTCTGCTCTAAGATCTGCTTTGTCAGACCTTGTAGGATTTTGGTTTTGGCCTGCAAAAGCAATGTTGCTGGATTTGCAGATCACAGCATGCTGTAGCTACTCAGAGAAAGGTTTATTTTCTCAATCCGAGGCTTAAACATGCTTTTTCTCTTAATTAGAGGGAGAAGAATTTAAATGCTGTTATTTTTTCCAGCCACAGGTAAGCCCCAGATCAAAAGGAGAGGTGAAAGAGTTCAGGAAGTTCATTGCAGTAATCACACCACGTGGAATAACTTTGAAGTGGATGCAGCTGTGTTTACCTGTGCTTTGAAATCTATATGTATTGCAAAGTTCGGTTGATTTGCAGCTTGTTGAGCACCTGAATACATTAAATGATTCCTAACATATTGTATACTTCAGAAACTTCATTTTTCACTTTCTCTTGATTTTTTTATTGTATCTTGCCTGCCAAGGGTGGAACAATGCCAAATTGGAACACTTCATATTACAAAATGTTGTTGAGTATATAAATGTCTGGAAAATACTTTTGAAACTGTATGAAATGCTGCAGAATGAAGTTAAGCAATATCTTTTTGAGCTTATTCATTAACCCTTCATAAAGTTTGGAAAAGCAGTGGCAGAGAAGCTGCTAATTATGTATGAAATTTCTTATGTTCCAATTCAAGCAGTAGAGCACAAAAATACATGTATATGGAAATGTATGGACTGTTTTGGCTGCATTGACCTATACACAATGAAAGGGCTCTTTGACAGTGCCTATATTGCTAAGTGTATCCTTAATATGGGATGGCTCAGCAGAGCTATTTAGCATGATGCTTTTGCTTGGATTATCAAGGCCTGGAACTCTGATGGCAGTGGAAGTTGGTTCTTCTGGTTGAAGTTTTTTGTTGTTGTTGTTTTTTTTTTTACTTTTGTCCTCTTACTGAGCGGCTTTTTAGTGAAATGAGTTGGAGGCTCTAAGGGATATCTCTGAAGATTCTATGAATGAAAGAAGGGAAAGAATAGAAGAAACACTTTTCCTAAAATTGTACTGGTAGTCACTGGAGTAGGAAGAAATTTCTGGAAGGTTGGAGTAAGTGGCTGCTTGATTAGGAGATACTGGTTTTATTTTAAGGGTTTTATGTAAAAACCGGATCATATAAGTATCTGCTTGAAAGATGCAACTTGTTTCTTTCTCATCCAGGAGTAGATGGAACAAAGCTTAGCTAGATATTCCTCAGTGGACTGCCCTGCTTTCCCCCTAGACAGTGGGTTTCTCCCCAGTTGTTCAAAAAGCTCAATATATTACATCTGAAAAACCTCTTGATTATCACAGACTCTTTTGCAGTCCACCCTACTCAGAGTAGGGAAATACCAGATACACTAAGATATTGTGTGATGAGAGGTTATGAAAAATGCTGTGCCTTCTTCCTGTGGAAGGGCACAAAAAATGTGTGACTGACACTCCCAGGTCATCTCTGACAGACTTGCTAATGAAATGCAAGGCAAAATGTTAAATGTACTGCACTGCCCTCTTTATTATGCTATTTTTGGCGATCATATGGGGAAAGTATGTATCATTTAAACGAAAGTCACTGCTCTGAGTGTCTTCCCTTCCTTCTCTCCCCCACACTGTTTCACATTTCTAAACATTGAGCATACCAATCAATATTCCATTAAGAGGAGAATTAACTTGGGAGAAGCTTGCATGTATTTGCATGTAGTAGCTTATTTCTTGGTCTGTGGCTTTGTGTTGCCTTTCCCCAGTGTCAAATTTTCTTTTTTTAAGAACACTCCAAATATTTGTGCAATTACTTCTAGTTGTGAGGTTTGCCATGCCCCATCTTAATTTTGTCAATATGAATTGCTGGTAGAGCTGTCTGCAATGCCCTGCTTGCAGGCAACATCAGTCAAATGTTTGTAGTTACCTTTTTGCTTCTGTTTTACAATAGCTGGGCATCAAGGTACTAGGCTTCAGATCAAATGTTGCCCCCGGTTACACACATGTAGTTAACAGAAATCAATGTTGCATAGGCGTAAATGAAAGTTGAGTTTGATCTTTGGTGAGTTAACTCTTATCTCTTTTACACTGATGCTAGTCTGGATTTTCTGCAGGCTGGATTGAGTGCCCATTCTCAAATTCAGAATTCATGAGGCTTTGGCTGTCTGTGCCAACATTTTATTCCTTATGGTCTTTGTATGAGACTGAAATTAAGAACCTCCTGCCTGCTTTCTGAGATCTGAGCCTTAAGACTGCAAACAAATGTAATGAGATATGATTAAAAGCTGCCTGTAGCACATAAGAGCGTGGGTTGTGGCTGCATGGGACCTCCTGGGGAACCTCTCAGTTGATCTTGATGTGTGAATTGTCACAAGAGCTGCTGAACTGTGGACCAAATCCTGATCTAGTTAACACCTGTGGAGCTGACATATTCCGATATGTATCTGATGTTGCACAGTGCTTCTCTACCCTGAGGAACAAATCACTTGTGAAATTCAACTGTGAAGGTCTTGAGGTCGAAGAAAAAGTCTGCAAATCTCAGTAGATGACAGCAAATGCATGTGAGAGAGGGAAATGTTTGCTTGTTTCTGGTTCGTATGGTCCAGGTGCTTCAGTACATTTTCTTTTCCCTCAGTTTTCGATCACAATGCACCAAATTTGTCCTTAGCCCAGATCTGTGCCATCAAATGAAGTTAATCTGGTACCCTGAAAACATTAGATAAATGTTCTACCCATTCTTTAGGTTTATTGAATCGCTGAAATAAAGCCTATTTCCTAGTCTATTTTTCCTTTTTGGAAGAAAAGTGTATAGTTATATGATTAAACTTCTGGGCAGTTGGAGTTTTGCAGCATAACAACCTTATCTCTCTGGGAACTAAAAGGCAATGCAAAGTTGTGGGCAATATTTGAGTTACTTGGAGGATGGGAAAAAAAGCATAGAAATGGTACAGGATTTAAGAAAATAATAAGGCTTGCCTGAAGTCCCTAAAATGTGTGATTGTCTATAAAAGTGGTACTTGGATACAGAACTGCACCCAGAGATGAAGAGGAGAATTGTGATTGCCCTTATACTCTTTATTTTGGTTTATTTGTTTTTCCTCTGTCTCAGAGAGAAATTTTGAAAGACCATTTGTGTGTGTGTAGGGTATGTTCTTGCTAAAAAAGAAATTGAAGCAAGTTTTCCTTAAATTCACTGTTTCAATATCACACTTGAACAGTTCACAGCAGCATCCTTCAAGCCTTCTAAAAACTATTCTTAGACAAATACTGTTGTTGCAGCAGCTAAGTTACTGAAGTATTGTATTTCAAGAATAATACAAGTAAAACAAAAAAACCCAACCTTTGTACCATGCTGGCATCTTTATTCAGAGAACTGCATCCAGCTGCAGTACCCTGATGGCAAAGTTAAGGTACAGTGGGCTGGAGATCAGGAATGACACCCAGCTGGGTCAGGTTGAGAAGCTTAAACACGAATTTATGATGGAAGTGCAGGTGCAGCTTGAGCCCAGGCATCTCCTGCTTGAGGTGATGGTTAACCAGGGCATCATCAGGCACTCATCTTGGGAAGCCAGGGGGCTGGTTAGGCTTCTGCTGTGTGTAGTCCAAGTGGAAGTCCTCCTTAACCATTTCTTGCCTATTTTTAGGCTGCACTGTTTATCAGGCAGTTATTCAACTTCAGGAAAATAGGAACAGGATCAGATTTCCTCAGGATATTTAATGAAATGGCATCACATATGAATTAGTATAAGTCTTTTCCTCTCTAAATATTATCTTGTAAAATTAGACTCTATCAGTTCATGGCTTTCAGTAGACCAGTCATCTCTTGAATTTGACTACAGCCACTTCAGGGTTGGCTTAAGAGGATAGTTTTACTCTAGAAACAAAGCAAGAAACCCTTATTTTTATGTTAAAAAATTGGAAATCTAAAAATAATCAGAACTATTCAGCCTTGGGCTGTCTTTTTGATTATAAAATTGAAAGATTAAAAACTCTCAAGATTAACTAACAGGATAAGATCCAAGAAATGTCAGTGCTCATTTTACCTAGATAATGTTACTTTCAATTTTAGGCAAAAATTTAGGATTAATACCTGGGCATTGTGTGTATAACTATTACATGTACAAATAGACCATTTAATATTGGCTTGCTCTATCTAATAAAATAAAAATATTTCACTGTATCTGCAGTCAATGTTATGTGCAGAGATGCTCACAAGAATTATGATCAGAAAGCTCATACAGGAGAACACTGAGTGACAGCATTGCTCTGTGAAACCCATGGCCTCTGTTTTCAGAAAAAAAAATGGTAAATGTAGCTCTGAATCTCTGTGTGGGCTGTTGGCCAAAAAGAATTTTAAACAAAAAGTTTCTGATCTTAGCCAAGCCCAGAGCAGGCTCTAAGCATTGGTATCTGACCTGTCTGCCACTTGAGAGGGAAGGAGCTCTATACAGAGCAGGGATGCAGGACTTGGATAAAGGCACGTGTCAAAGAAATGAGTGGATTTTGACAGTTTCTTGTTTTTCTTTCTGAGGGCAAAAGGAGAGCATGAATGTTAAATCATAAAATTTCTTTATACCCCAGAACAACTTAATGAGCAAAGTTTTGTTGCCCAGAAACATCTAAAAAAGGACAGAAATGCTTCACATTCCGTGTATAGTGGAAAGTTACAAATATTTTTGGCATAAAGCAACAATTAACTGCAAATTGTACAGTGGAAGCTGGAAATAAATATCTAACTATCCTGATGAA
This sequence comes from Pycnonotus jocosus, assembly GCA_013400435.1. Classification (NCBI taxonomy): domain Eukaryota; kingdom Metazoa; phylum Chordata; class Aves; order Passeriformes; family Pycnonotidae; genus Pycnonotus; species Pycnonotus jocosus. The sequence goes on along the minus strand of VWYP01003589.1, from coordinate 742,341 downwards.
CCAAAAAAGTTCCATATTCTGTATGAAATGGAAGCACAAAGATCTTCCAGGGAACTCTGGAAAGCAGTAGAGTTCTTCCATTTTCCTTCATGTGACCTCAGTGTTCTATTCTGCCTTTTTATTTAGCTGCCACTCTGAAGCTTTGCTGTTACACACACGCACACAAAAACAACGACAAAAAAATACCCTAGAAACTATGTGGGGTCATCTTGAGTTCTGTGTGTAACTGCAGCTTTTTTTGGCTGCTTTAGGGTCAGACTCGTGCAGTGTCATCTGCCTGGGAGCTCTCTTCTTCCAGTGTGGCTGGTTTGCCAAACCAGTCTGCTTTACCTTATATATATACACATATATATATATTCTCAGAGTAGCTGTACATGCACTCTGCCCCCAAGTTGCTGCATTATCTCTTCTGTCACTGCATCTTAAACCTTCAGCTCTCTTTTTTTTTTTAGACTTATCTCACTTCAGACTAATGAAAGTACCACCCACAATTATTGAGCATCTGAAGGATAAAACACATCGTGTTAACTTTCAGTTTATATTTGAGGGATTTTTTTTCAATCTCTGATTTTTCTGTTTAGGCAATGAACTCTCCTGGAATGAAGGCTGTTATTTTTTTGCCTGTATAGTTAGAGCTGCCTCCCTAGTTGTGCTTGGTGCTTTAACAGGACAAAAATGATTCATGAGCTCTGAAAATGCTGTTATTCTCCACCCCTCCTGTATCCAGTTCAGTCAACAAAGATTGTGTTATGCTGAGGCAAAGCAGAACTTAATGCCACTTTTCTGCTTTTCTTAATTGCTTATTTTTAAGATGAAAATATATCCTAGAGAGGTAAAAAGAACATTACAGAATGTTGTGATTCCTAAAACTATTTTAATAGGATTTAAAAAAAAAATGAGATTATTCTAAATCCAGAGATAGTGAGCAGTAAAACAGGCTTGTTAGTCAGGGGTGTATCTGTTTCTTCTGGAAGGCAAGTATGTGCTTTGTCTCACTTCATTAAAAATAGTAATCCCAGGAATATATCGAAGGCTCCAAACTATTTTGGAGGTGGTTGTTGATACAGAGGTCCACAGTCACGCCCACCAGAGGGCATTTTATCACCAGTTTCTTGGGGAAAAAGTTTTTTTCCTTAAGTCATGAATAAAATAGTAAATATTGGACGGGAAAGCAATGTATGAAACATTGTACAGATAGCTTTTTTGTTTATATATAAATACATATGCTTATTTCCTGGCTGTATTTATATGTAAATAAGTAATGATGTTGGCTTGAATGGTTAGGTTTCCCCTCTGCTTTCTAAATACTTTCTAATTTTACATAGGGATAATCTGGGGAGAAAGGAATTCCTTATACACAGCTGGTGTAGCCATCGGGTACCAGGACACTGCCCTCCTCACCACACAAGTGCAGTAGATGCTCTGGATGATTGCAGTGCAGCCTTGCTCCCCCTTTCCAGGGCACTGGGAAGCAGAGGCTGCTGTTCACAAGCCCTACTCTTTTAGGAGGCTGGAATTTGCGAATATAGTTAATAGCAAAGCCCCTGGATCTAAAGGAAGCACTTGGCAGCTAGGGGAAGTGTACATCTGCCAGATGGACCTGACATCTTGTGTTTGGCAGCAGTTAATGCTAAGGCATGATATGCAAAATCCAAGGATGACAGCTAGGAAATGAATTTTTATTCTAAAAACTGTGTTTTGATTTTGGCTTTTGCTTTTTTACTCATCCATTATGAAATAAAGCTCTGCAGAAGGAAGAAAAAAAATTGCTCCTGAAAATACCTTTTGTGGCCAGCTTTCAGGGTGTTTCCTCATGAAGCTGACATCTGTGCTGAAGGTTGGGCTGCCCTAGTTCAGATGTGTGACCTTTGTCGGCCTGATACAGCACATAAAATGTGATTAATTCCCTTCGATTCCCTATGGATAAATATATTCTCTCCAGCAGAGCCCCTGTGACTTGTTTGCAGCCTCAGCAGAGGCCTGGGGTCATCTGAGACCAAGCTGCAAACCTGGGCAGGGACATGTAGGCAGAGCAGTGGTGAAAGCCTTTCTCTCTGCAGGACATTCTTTGCATCTGTGTGGGATGTGCTCTGAACTATTTGATTGGAGATTTGGAGACTTTGTGATCTTTGAGAATGTGACCCTTATCCACAGAGGATTGTGATCTTGTTTGGGATGAAGGGAGGCAAAGATACAAGGCAAGAGCATAGTTCTTTGGAGCACAACCTCTGGGCAGATGCCTGCAGTAAGAATGGATGCACTGTGTGTTTTGTGTGCTGCTGGTGGAGAGGCAGAAGGTGCTTTCTTCCCCTTATTCCAAGGGTTTTGTGGTGCTCTAGTCTAAACACTCTACTGTGCAAAATAGGGTGAAGACCCTCAATATATGGTGGCTGGGGGGCTGTGTGGAAACAATTGCTCAGATCTTAAAGTGATTGCAATGAAAAAGTGAGGTGAAGGATTAATCAAGACTAGCTCTGCCTCAGCAGCAGCAGGCAGTCTCCTACTAAACTACCTCAATGTTTTTCAGCCTCTTTATTCAGATGATACATCCTTTAGCCAGGATTTTTTTTTTCCCAGCAGTGTTAGTGTCTGTGCAAATAAATGACCTATAAAAGAATTTTATTAATTCTCTAGGACTAAAACTTTGAATAACATTTTTAGCTAGATAAATTTGCTTTCTACAACTGTCCAGATAATTTGATTAAGACCTATGTCTTCGCCACCTTGTCATCACTGAATTTAGTAACTTAATATCTCCAAGGGTTGTAAAAGATATCTTGTGGTTAAGAGTTGAGGGAGTTGCGGGGTTTTATTAATATTTGAGGGCTCAAGTGTAAATCAGTATTAAAAGGATTTTGGATGTGATTCTGTATTTTGGTTCCTTGGGCTTTAATTTTGTCTGTGGTGATGAGCTGGACCACATACTAATGTGGGGACCCAACTGTAAAGACTTAAGCGAGGGAATGTTGTTGTAGTGGGTGAGTTAGTCTGCTAAGAACTTTGTTAGCATAAAAAACCCCCAACCTGTTAGGGTAAAAAAAAAAAGTAGATGGCAGCACTAAGCTGTTCTGAAGAAGAGAGAATTTGAAGGTGAGAAAGATGAAAAAGCCTGTTAAATCTGCAATTATTGCAACAGTGCAGAGCTCTTGCAACATGATAGTAACTCATATTAGCAAAAGAACCTTGCAATCTGGTTTCCCTGCTGTTACGTTGGGAGTAGATACTACTGCTTCTTCTCATTTCATTAGTAAGGACCATATGAGGTCTGAGTGTAACTCTGAGCTAAAACAAGCTCATATCTAGGTTTCCTACAGAGTGACTTAAGGATTTGACCTGACTGCTGTTTGTATCTTGGTGATAACTTGTTAGCACTATTGTTATTGTATGAGAAACAATTCCTTTGCTTCCAAAGTATGTTCAAAGACATACATAACTTCAACATATTTTCATTGAGGCATGTAGGTCTCTGGCAAAATTCAGTTACTTGTTCTTTTAGTAGGACCACATAGCTAGTAGTGTTTTTTGACAGAAATAGCCAAGACCAGACTGAAATCTTATAAAGATGCTGATTATTCTGCATTTGAATTAGTATTTTAATGTGCCTCAGCAGAAGCCTTTCATATTAAAAAGAGCTACTTGTCACCTTTTGCTTACTTTGCTGCTTTTCTCAGTCTGATGTCAAACACTGATTTAAGGCACCTCTGGAGGGGGGTGGGAGGAAATGCTTTCCTTGGAGCCAGGTGAATGCCTTGCTTGAAATCTATTTCTGAGCAGCAAAAGACTGTCTTTGCATTTTGTGAACTCCAAAATAAAACAAGCAAAAAACCAAGTTCTCTATTTTTGTTATTGTACTTGTGCTTTGAGGCAGCCTGTCCACTAATAAACTGAGGAGTTCACAGCATGTGCCTGGGTAAAAAACCTGAATGCTTTAAGGAAATTCAGCTTTGAACAGAATGGGAGAAAATCCATGTGTTTTTAATTACCAAACCAGCTGTTTCCAAGGTTTTGTCTGACCAGCACTCGCTTTAGGGAGCAGGAGACCCTGCTGATGGTGCAGAAGGTGAGCTGCTTGGGCTCTTGTCAGGCTTGGTGCTGTGACAGCTTCCTTGGGGAAGCCTGTTTTAGTGCTCAGCCACCCTCTCAGTGAAGAACCTCTTCTAGTGTCTAATCTGAACTGCTTTTTTGATCTTCTTTTGCAAATGGAAAACTCATTGTGTGGATGGATATTTTGGTGTAGCTAATGAGAAACCCTCAAAATAATGTAGGAACCAATAAAACAACAAAAAGAAAGCAAAAAAAACCCCAACAATCAAAAACTCAACCCAAGAATTTTTTACATAGGTTGATTTGTAGCTTCTGCACTGAAAGTAACTAACTTTATGTGGTGGTGATTGCATGTATTGTTTGTTATTGTAAGTATTATAGGAATTTGGCAGGGTTTAATACTGCTAAAATAAACTGTTATTTTAGGAAACAGCAAGTAAGTTCTGCTTCTGAAGAAGTTGATATGTTTTGAGGACATAATTTTTAATATTACAGGTTTTTGTACCTTCTTGAGCAGGTAAGGTGGTTAACTGATACACATTAGAAATGAGCTTGTTTATCACATAGATCTTATTAGTCCACTTGTGACCTCAGAAAGATGGGAAGTACGATGATTTTTTTTGGTCTGAGTTTAAGTTTGTGATACTCTCTTTTTTTTTTTTTTTTTAAAATGAACCTAGTGTTTTTCAGAAAAAAAAAATTAATACTTTTAAAGGGCTAAATATGTTGTGTCCAGATGAAGCTTAAGAACAGACTGACCATGGAGCTACCAGACTTTAGGTCCATTTAATCAAATACCTACTTCCAGCAGTTCCCAAGGGCAACCATTTATAAAAGGAGAAATGGTATTTTGATTTGGGCTGTTGTAATTATCTTTGTCTCACAATACCTTTCAGGGGTTATCCCAGAAGTTTAATACCTTGTACCAAGATTTGTTTTATCCTACACTCTTAAATCTATTGATGTTCTTAATCATATGTGTCTGCTTTGGGGCAATTCTTGCTTTTTTTGGCCTTGACAACTTCTGGCTTCAAGCTCTGCAGTCTGTCTCTGCAGACATTTTTGAGACTATCTTATTTTTATCTCTTCTGTAACTTGTAGCTTTTATTGAATTTCCCTTTGTTATGCAACCAAGAAGAGAGAAACTGAAGATATGATTTCTCTTTGGTAGTCATAATTTTACATTTTTATTTCATCCCTAAAGTCTGCTATCCAGTCTTCAGTCTGCCTTCAAATAAGCTTTTCCACATCCAAAATACTGTTGTTATGGTCCTCTGAGCCTTCTCTGAGTCTCCAGTATTTCCCATGGATTTGGGTGCCTAGCACAGAGGAAGGAAGCAATACTGTTGATTTGATAGTGGCACTTCAAAACTGCATTATTCCTCAAGCTAACACATTGAAGGTTTCTTGATATTGTTTTCCCTGCCTCACTGAGCAGTTGTTTCAGGGTTTTCTGTGACGTCTCTGAATTTAGCTGAAGGACTGAAAGTCTGGATTGCTCTTCTTGAGATGAAATTACTTGATCTACTCTGTTTATTTTAGTACAGGTTATCACTGATGTTTTTACAGTTAGGAGTTTCTGTTTTGCTAAGATTAGTGACTCTTCTGAATGGTTTTACAGATGAAGATGTTTTGAGGAATCTGAATTAGATCTTATTCTATCTTTGGAACTAAGCTAATGTCAAGAAATTCTCATTTTTGTGTGTGTATCAAGGGTCCTGCAGTTCCACAGGTTTCCTTTCTTTACCAAGCTTTGTAGCAGTAGGAGATGGTGATTGGCTGAAGCCTGGCTGTTCCCTTACTGTGCTCAGGATTAGACACTAAGTTTTGTCTCTTTCTGGTTTTACTGTCAGGAACACATCATGGAGAGGAGGGGAAGAAGGAGCAGTGTGACTCAGTGTACAGCCTGCCCTCTCTGTCTGACAAGCTGTGCAGTCCCTGAGGTTTCTGTCAGCTCAGGCCAGAGCAGTGGTATCTTTAGTGCAGACAGGCTTGTGTTGGAGTCCTCCAGGTCTACACATCCGTGTATGTTGGATTCCCCCAGCTGAGCAATGCTCATCTCTGCTTGTATGTCTCATCCCCCCTCCCACCTATTTTCCTGTGTTGCCTTTATAATGAGTCAAGTTGAATTTCTTTAAAAAAACTTGATACTCAACTTCTCTCTCTGGCTTTGGCTTCTGGCTGTCATTTCTCAGGTGTCTGAACAGTTGCCTCAAGGCTTCTGCTTCTCTGTTGATTTGTGCTGATTTAAGCTGAACATGGCTGATTTATGAAATATATCTTAAACAAAGTTGGCTGAATAGCAAGGTTTTGTTTCTTTTTTTTTTTCCTTCCCTACATGGGAACTTAATTACTGGGGGGTAGCAATGATTTTCGTATCTGGTGTTTTTCTGTTTTTTATTCAATTTTCATGAAAATTAGATCCAAACGTAAGTACTGTGCATTTCCTTCATGCTGCAAATTCTAAGAAAATATCACATATAAACAGTGAAACAAACAAATAAATATGTATCCATTGCTTGTTTGCTTTGAAGTAATACTTGTATATAATCAAATGACTCCAGAAGCTGGCAGGCAGCTTTAAGAACATCATCAAATGTGATTAAAGCAAATACTCAGTTGGCAACCACTGGACCTTTATCACAGTTAAGGCTTCTCAGCATCAGACTTTCAGCACTCCTGAAACACTGTGAGAATAAATAAATAACAATCTTCACAAAATCTGAGGTGATTTGCATTTGTTTGGCCCTTGTGCCATTTCTGCTCTGTGGCTTTCTGCATTTCTGCAGTGTCTCATGTCAGGCTTTGCAAAGCTCTAGGAACGGGGAAGCTGAGATGCAGAGAAGAGAAGGGATTTGCCTGAGGCGCTCAGATCAAATGTACTCCCAGTTCTGGTGGCAGAAATTGCAACTTGCACATTTCTCTCTCGGCTTCAGCAGTCCATTGTCCTGGAGGGCAGCGCTGTTTGTTTGTGCCTGGGCAGTCTCCAAGGTGAGCTGCCCTCAGGGGTGGGTTGGTGCCTCTTGGCTGCAGTGGGGAGGTGAGGTTTTGTGCTTTGAGCAGGTTGTAGTGGTGGTAATAAAACCACATCTGCCCCACTGCCAAGGACTTGGTTGACTTGTAAGGATGAAATTTACCTCTAGTGTGCCTGTCCATCCTAGTGATCACAGAATAGACAGAGACAAGAAAATGGTATTCTGTAATTTCTTTTTTTATTCTCCAAAAGCAAAATGGTCCTTCCTCTCAAAAAACCCAAAAAAACAATCAAAAAAACCTGAGAAATCTTCTTTGTCGTGTGCTGCCGCAACAATGCCTGTGGCTTTCAGCACTTGAATTTTGCCACTTTATTTTGTGAAATACTTGTTCTGTATTTCAGTGGTACGCTGGGCTGTAGGATGTGGTAGGCTCCTGTAGCAATGCTCTCAGTCTGCCCCAGTGTGCCTCTGTGCCTATGGCTGACAGTCCCAGAGACCTTGCCAGGGAGCTGCTAAACACAGTGTGCAAAGAAGTAGCAAAAAAATCTATGGAATTGAGCCCTAGCAGGCAAAAAAATTATTTCAAAGCTGTGACTGAGGCAAGTTTTTCTGAGCTTGGCAAAGGAGGCTGTGATGAAGATTGCCTTGGAACTGTCGTCATGCTGAAAGGGAATGCATGGTCTTTGGCTTGGGGATTTGTAGGATGTTAGCATAGATTAGAGCCACAGAGTCCTAAATGGTTTGATTGTTTTAGATAATTTTTGCTAGTGTGAGTAGTTGAATTGAGGCAGCTGCTCCAAACTGCTCAGTTCCTTAAATGGAGTGCCTCTTGCAAGGAGTCAGCAGTGTTCTGGTAACCTGGAAGAATGTGGGTGAGTAATCTGCAGTACAGTGCAAAATCACACCTCTGGCACCAGTGCTGTACAGGACCCTGTGCATTGGCCCAGCAGTGAATGCAGCTGATGGGACTGCGTGCAGGGCCATGGTCTGTTAGAAGCTGTTTTGATGAGTAGTCCTCATCCTGTTGCTCCTGAATAGCTGTGGGAATTATTCTGTATTGCCAGCAGGTGGGATTTTTGCTTGTAAAAACTGAGTCATGAGGTAGGAAAAGCCCTTTACACCATTCTGGGTGTCTGGTGCCCAGACACCAGGAGCAGCTGTCAGCTATCTCTTTCTCAGTAGCACAGAAAAGCCAGGGCTGTGGGGTAGCACTGGAACTTCGGCACAAGGATATCCTGAGAGCACAGAGCTGGGGCTCAGACCCTAGAGCAGCAGTAGGTGATACTGCTGCAGAGACAAGGGCTGTGAGAGGACTGGAGCAAATAGAGCACTGGAAATCCCAAACATTCTCCAGAAGGGAAACATCCATGAAAGGAAAGTTGACTGTGCAGGAAGGAGATGATAGAGCTTTTCCTGTTTGCACTTAAAGGAGAATTAAGAGGATAATCTGCTGCGACAGCTGCCAGGTACCTGCTGCACTGCTGCCTTAGTGGTGCACCACTCCTTGCCCAGCTCCTGTGGCTGCCAGCTGCTGATGGAGGGATGCAGCCATGGATGGCCCAAGTGGAAACCCCACTCCTTTTGGAAGAAGGAAGGACTTGGCCTGTGGAGAACAGGAGAAAAATTACAGAGCAAAATACTTTTTTTCTGCATAGAATTGGTGACTTCCAGTTAAAGATAGGTTGTAGTATTGCTTATGCAATCCTGAAAAGTTTCAAGAAAAGAAGTAGTAATCAAAGACATTGTTTATAACAAATCTTGTTGCTGTCAAGTCTGTGCATTACTTGAATTGTTTTATTTCCATATTTTAAAGGAGATGAGAAGGAAATTACTGTCCAGCTGTATCTTCATAAGGTTGAGCCTGCTTCCAGCCTGAGAATATGTTGCCCATTACCTCCCTTTCTTTAGTTACTTTTGTCTCCTAGTTCTTGACTTGATGAGGTTTCTCCCCTTCAGTCATGAACACGCTTCAAGTCTTCAAGCTTTGAATGGTGGTTGTGGGAGAAAACATTTTAAAGTATTTCACTCTTTTGGGGGAACATGTTCTTTCTAAAAGACTGGATGGGCCACCTTCTTTTACTTGGTGTAACCAAGCCAGCCCTGCTGTGATCTAGCAGGACTTGCTCTGACCTGGGGATGGAGAGGTCATGAGGCCCCATTTCCCTCTTTGGCTCCTGGTGTTTGACTGCCACTTGAGAACCAGACTGAGAGGCTCTCATAGGGCAGCATTTCTTGAAGTGACACCTACTCCTTCCATGTGGCAGTGATACCTCACCCAACCAGCAGAGCTGTATGTGCCAAACTATGTGGTAGCTCCAGAGCCCAGACCACAATCTTTTTGTTGAATAGAAGCCAAACCTTGGTGTTGGGCTGGTCCTCTGTAGTTACCAGCTGCCTGGCTTATATTCTTGAAGTAGTGCACCCAGCATCTACTTTCAATATTTATCTATGCAAGCTTTCACCTACATCTTAAATAAGAGGCAAAGGTTTGTGCTTTCAACACAAGAAAGGTCAGAGTTTACATTGTCCTATAAAAGCTTGTGGTTATGGACTGAATTCCTTGCTTTTGATGTAGAAAAAACTCCAAAAAATCAACAAATCAAAATCAGTAGATCAACACTCTAAGCAGGTCCCTTAATGTTGGACAGTCCAAAAAAGCCTGTTACACATTTAAAAAGGAAAGTGCTGAATGTTTTCAGAAACATTGTATGTTACTGGCTTAGGGCACTTCTGGCAAGTTCAGTAGTTAAGTAATAGCCTAAGCAGGGCAGCAGTAGGGAAACTCCCACTGATGGAGAGTTGCTTAAACTATTAAAAAACTTAAACTGGTGAAATCTTTAGTTAAGTCAGGGGAAAATGTTGAAATACGTTCTTTTGTGGAAAGGGAATTCCTTTTGAACCTAGCTGGACACCTTTAGCCTGAAAAGAAAATCAGCAGCACAAGTAGATACCAAATCTGTTCTGCAAAAAGCTGTTAGTCCCACTGGAAAGATTCCTGAAATGAAAACCTCTCCAGAACAGTGAAGCACCAGTAGTGCATCCTTTCCCACAGTGGAAGTTCAGAAACACAAAATGTTGAGCATTGGTCAAGCAGTTTTCTTGAGGTCTTTTATTAGTTCATTACTCATGAGAGGGGTTTGCTGTATCAGTTGGTTTTGAGATTTGTTGTTGTGTTATTGTGGGTGGTTTTTTTGGTTATGTTGTTTTTTTGGGAGTTTTTTTAGTAGCTTAGTAGCTCTGAGGAAAAGCATAATAGCAATGGGAGTTCAGCAGACTTAAGCAAAATAGACAGGCAGAGTAGTCTGCTAGGAAGTATCATAATTAAAAGCAAAGTACATTTGTCAAAATAAATGAACAAAACAGAGTTTATGGTACATTAACTTGTTTGCTTACTTACACATAACCAAATTCTTTTGGATTAGCAATTGGTATCCCACTCATTAGTGAATGTTAATTAGATTCCATTGTGATACTCATTGGCAAATTTGAGAACAGAGAAAGAAAAGGAAGCAAGTTATTGGGACCAGGCCCAGTAAACTGCTAAGCACTTTCTGGTTTTAATTTAAAGGTATTGTTTAAGTTTTCCCTCAAAATGGGAGAATCAGCTACCTGCAGCCCACCAGGACAGCAGCAAATGTGTTGTCTGTCACAGCCCAGTTGTTCTGTGATTCAGGTTTGATTTTTTTAGAAGATGTCAGAGGTGTTGCAGATCCTCCTTTGCTGCCAAGCCTGGGCCAGGGTCTGGCCTTGCCCTGCTGTGCTGGAGGGGTGAGTGGTGCAGCTCAGCTGCTCTTGTGTTCCACCCTTTTGAGCTGCAGCTGCTTCCACTGTTAGCACAGCTTTTCCAGAAGGTACAAAGTGAAATTGGGGTGAGTTTTGCCAAATCCTTTGCTGACTCTGAGGCTGTGAATACCATTAGTGAAAACAAACTAGAAGAAATTCTCATGCTGCTGTTGGGAGAGGTAATGGCTGTGCCTGAAGGATTGCCATGCTACTGACGTGAGGAACGAGGCACTGGTTTGTGTCACAGTCACGAGCCAAATCCCTGCAAGAGAGAAGGCTTCTACATGTGTTTGAAGGTGGAGGGGCACTGTTTTGGCAAGTGCATTAATTCTTGGAGAATGATTAGGTAGGATGGAGCTCTTCCCACTCTGTATTGAGGAGGTTTCTCTTCAGATTAAATTTTTATGAGTAAGGTACAGGAAAGAAACTGCGTAATTCATTGAACTGTGTTTTAATCAGATGTTAGCACTTTGCAGTTCCATATGTCTTACTAGGTATCTCAGCAAATTTTTTTGGGTAACAGTAGAACACAAATCATGCCACTCTTATCTATTCTTGCTTCACCAAGCAGGACTCAAATGAGGAGATCAGTACAGTGATCCCGAGCCAAGAGCCTCAGAGGTTTTTAGCAAAGACTGCACTGGCAAAGACACTGATGAGGTGACATTGCAGAAGCTCCTTCGTATTTTTAACATTCAGAACATCATGGAATTTTTACTCATACCTGAATGCTGTTTCTTTGTCCTAGGCAGCAGGTAAAGCACTTAGCTTCTCTCTTTGAAGGACTTGTTGATCAGTGTCTCCTGCCTGGCACAGTTGTCTATACCATGTATGGCCTGGGATGTATTCCTTTATATTGTCCTGGTAAACTTAGCATAACATTGGTGCTTTCTTGTATACTCTTAATTAATCTCACCTGAAGTGTGCTTCTAATATTCTAAGTTCTATCACTAAACTTACTTCTATTAGAAATATGATTGGCATATACATTTAATGATTTTTTTAAACAAGCTTCTTTATCTAGAGAAAAACAATGAGCAAAACCAGGTTGAAGGAGTTGGGTATACTTGGTCTCCAGTGCAGCATTATCTGTCTACTGCTAACAAGTTTGGAAGATTACAAATAGCTATCTTCGATGCTAAACTCCTAATTTTCAGGGTATTACAACCTCACTCTAAAATGCTGAAGTACTTCCAATGGCTTTAGAAGAGGCACAAAATAATTTCAGAACCTATGGTGAAGCAGGTTGATGATTAACTTGGGGTAGAGCATGAAGAGCAATGGGATGTCATAACTCTCTGGAAGAGTCATCTGTGTCTAACCGAACTTCAGGATGATGTCATATCTCAAGCCATTCTGTGATCACTGAAGTCTGCAGAGATAGATTCTCCCTTTTGTTGTCATGGGAAATCATCTGGATCAACTCCAGCCTGCAACTTGCTTGGACCTTCTGATCTCTGGCTGAGAATTTTTTTCAGGCATGCTGGAAACATGGTTCATTTAGCAAGGCTTATCAGCAAAACCAAGAGCTGTGTTTTGGTTAGTATTCCTGCCTAAGAGAAGGTTTCTTGCATTATTTCCATATGAGTATTTTTATTTTGCTGTGATTGATGGCCAGGGCTTAACCAGAGCATCTTGGGTTATGCAGAGCTGAATGTTTGAATACTGAACTGTCAGGTGCATGGCCAATGGTTGGAATATGAAGATTCAAATTAGATACCTTCATGCTGAATGCAGTTCAAGGAATCACATAGTAGTTTGGGTTGGAAGGGATCTTTAAAATCTAGTTCAATCCACCTGCCATGGTCAAGGATGTCTGCAACTATGGCAGATTGCTCAAAGCCCCATGCAACCTGACCTTGAGCATTTCAAAGGATGAGGCACCTTCCACCTCTCCACAGGGAAAGATGTGCCAGTGTTTTACCACCTTCCTTGTAAAAAACTTCTTTATATTGAACAGAAATAAACCCTTTTGGTTAAAAATGTTTGCTTCTTGTCCTACTGCAATAGGCCCTGCTGAAAAGTTTGTACCCATCTTTCTTACAGGCCCTATTCAAGTACTGAATGGCCACAGTAAGTTCTCCCTGGGGCCTTCTCTTCCCCAGGCTGAGCAACCCAATTCTCCTTTTCCTAACAGAAGAGGTGTTCCATCCCTCCATTTTTGTGGCCTCCTCTGGACCTGCTCCAGCAATGTCCTTTCTGTGGTGAGAGCTCCAGAGCTGGATGCAGCACTGTGGGTGTGGCATGAAGAAGGTGGAGTAGAGGGGCAAAATCACCTCCCTCTCAGTTCATTAGAATTCTTGAGCTCAGGTCCTTGAGATAAGCTGGATGTTGGAACAGTTAAATTTCTGTCATTGTGCTGTGACAACAATGAAAGTGCCTGTCTTGGTCCAGTTGATTGGTGGAGAAGAAGTGAGACTCTCCTAGGGTGTGCACGGCAGCATCAGCCTTTTGGCACCACTTGGACTCAGCTGGGCTTTGATTTTTTGTACCTGTCATTAAAAACTTAAACACTGAAGAAGGACATAATTGCAAGAATATTATATTAGGATTATTCTAATAAAAGCCATTGGAGTTGGGATTCTTAAAACCCATTCACTAGAGGCACATCAGTTCCTGTCTTGATCTAGTCCGTGGGATTTTTAAGCTGACTTCATTCTGTGTAAATTAAAACCAAAACTGAGGCCAAACTGATTCTGAGGAAATTATTAGACTCTGTGGAATTGAGCATAGTGCTTCTGGTCTTCTAAAATCATGCTTTCAACTTCTGCTCCAGGAATATCAAGTTGAGATTTTTCCACAGTCATTTAAATCTTGCTGAGTGCTTTGAGTTTATCAGCAGGAGTACATGATGTGTTCTCCCTTTCCTACCCTCTACCCCCTTGCATAACTTTTTATTCCTACATTATTGTGCCCTATGGGATATAAAATAAACCTGCTTGCTCCAGAAGGCTCTGTAATGCAAGGAAGAATAGAGATCTGCTCTTCCCATGGTGACAGAATGCCTAAATAAATAGTTGCCAGTATGAGCATAGAAGCTGGCGTAGTGGTAGTTTAACCACTAGGAAATATATTCAAGGAACTATTTGTAGTAGAAGAAAATCAGCTAAAAATAAGTCTGCCTCTTCCTAATGTTGCATGGTGGGTAAAAGGGAAATACTTATCAATTTTCTATACCTCTCCTTCCTGTCCCCAATCCTTTATTTGAAAATTCTCATTCAATGGCATAAGGAGATCATGAAGACCTGGGTGTGCAACTATAAGTTTGGGGGGTTTTTTTCACCCAGTAAAACCACTTTTATAATTGCAAAATACTGAAAATAGCTGCCTTCTTGCAGGAGGATGGAAAGTGCTGCAAAATGAGATCTCACTCACAGAAAAATGTGTGCCTTTGTTTTAAAGACAGCAGTAAAAGGATTTGTTTTGGATGTTAAATATGTCAGCATTGTAAAGCGCCAGCAACCCACTTTGTTTTTAAATGTTTAAATAATTGCTCCTATGCTATGCTGCTGTAAATTATGATTAATTATACAAGTCACAACTTGGTAAGAACCAACCCATGAATGAAATACTATATTCAAGGGTTTGTTTTTCTGCACTTCTTTTTAAAAATTTGTGAGGTTTTTTATTTAAAAAAAAAAAAAAAAAGAGGCTAGCTAAGAGAGGCCAGCTGGCACTATTATAGAGTGATAGGGGAGAGCTGTGAGCATCTAGGAGGCACAGCGTGACGGAAGGCAGCCAAAAGGATTAAGGTATCTTAGAACTTCTTTGCCGCAGGCTTAGTCTGATGGCAGAGGGAACGTGTAATTCCTGCTTTATTTTATTTGTGGCACAAGTGAGGAAGGGGGTTGGAGATCTAATGACACAGTTTGAGGGATGGGACCAGTGGAGCTGCTGCTGGGGCGTCATGCAAGTGCAGAGGGATAAAACGGGAAAGATGTTTTAGGTTGCCTTTTTTTTTAAAGCTGCCTTCCTATAGGTCTGTTGGCATAAAAGGATAGTGAACGGGGCTGTCCAAATAGCAGAGGTTTCAAGGGAGGATTGGGAGTAATAAGAGAGTGCTCTGCTTCAGTATTAATGCTGGGTTGGCAGAACTCTGCAAATATTTTCAAGTATTTTCACTGGACATTCAGGGGCTACAATAGTCTCCTATATTAATGACAAATGTCCTATGTAACCTATAAGAAGATAAGCTGCCTTTTATTTCTGCACTTTTAATTTTTTTTTAAATAAGTGACAACAATAAAGTAGTAGATATAGATATCTTTGAAATTTGTTTTTGTGAAAATCCAGACTTTATTTTGCATTGTGGAGATATCATTGATACCAATTTGTGTGTGTGCATATATTTGCATGCTTATATAGACACTTAAACATATTTACTGCTGTACATACATACACTGAAGGCATACAAAATTAATGATAAATTTTAAAAGGCCCGAATTCTATTGGGAAGTTTTAATATTTTTTTAAGAATTTAGGTGTGAAATTGATGGTGTCACTTTAATGCTTTCACTGGCAGTATCTCTTAAATACTTCCATATTCAGTTTTAAAACATAAGTACTTCTACCTCTTATCTTCTGTGGCCACTGTTCTAGGAAAGAAAATCAACATTCTTTGTAGCTATTTTACTTTCAAGGTATTGAGCCCTTGTGCCCTAATCTCTCTTGGAAAGGATTGTAGGAAGTGAAGTGCTGACTTGCTGCCTGTATTTAAATCCTCTTTGAGAACTTTTAATCTTTTTTATTTAATATTTTCAGTCAGTTTGCAGCACTGCTCACAACTGCAGGGAGACTTGCATTTTTAGGAAGGCGAGGACAACCTGTTCTGTGATGATTGAGATCTGGGCTGTGGCATGATTAGCCAGCCCTAGGGGTAGAGTTTGGCTGTACTTTAGGAACAGTCCTTAAATACACACACGTTCACCTTGTATAAAGCTGCTGATACTTCTGGAAATACCCAATGGATGTGCCAAAAGGCTTATTGCTGGCAGTTTGGGGTTGACTAACATCATTGCCTTAGCTGGGTTGAAGTGGACTGAGCTAAAGGCTACCCTACCCTTTGGATGCTATTTACAAAAGTAATTTGAGAAAACCTGAGAGCTGACAGAGATGGGCACATCTCAGAATGGTGGCAGGTAAACACTTGCTGAAGGAACACTAGTTCTTATCACTTCTGAGTTTGGAAATCCTTGGGTTTTGCCGTACCACAGTCAAACTTGTTGGAAGTAAATCTTTCACTTCTCCTGTACCTCTGGGGCATTCCTGACTCAGAGCCTTGAGTATTTTATTTAACATACTTGTTTGACTTACATGTCTGTTTGAGGTTTTTGAGTTGTAGATTGCTGTTTGTTTTCTTGATTTGTTTGTTGTTACAGGATAAAAGCTTTTTTTTGTTCTTAATATGTGTACTTTATAGCTTCCTAATACAATCTAAGCACTCTTTAGTGTAACTTGACTGGCCAGAACCATAACAAGCAGTAAATGCTTTTATTAATATTTTTTCCTCTTTATTAAATTGCCATAATTGATGCAAGTTCTGCACCTTAGGAAGAAGTAGTGGAAAATTGCAGCTGGCAAGGTTAAAGTCTAGTCTGAAGTGAGTCTTGGTAAGAGAGATGGGAAGAGGGAGGCCATGTTGTCGCTGTGGCACTGTTAAATCTCTCTCCCAAAACAATTGCATGTAAAGCTCCACCTATGTGGCTAATCATGTTTGCATTGTTGAATGTTTCCATAGCACAGCAGTGCCTGCATGCTGCTTTAGATTAGATTAGCTGCACACTGTGTTGAATAGATAGCATTTTGACTAACTGTGTGTCAAATGATACAGCCACTATGAAGTGACTGAAGCAGCATCTTCCCCCTGCCCTACCCAACCCTGCAGGCTTGTCTCCATGAGGCCATTTAAAATCATTAGCATCAACGGCTTAGTAGGGCTGACCAGAAGAGGGGATCTGAAAAGATTTTTTTTTCTGTCTGTTGGAGATCGAGACTGTTTTATTTGTAGGAGAATATTAATTTTGAAAAGCAGTGATTCCCCAGATCCGCTTAGTCCCTTTCTGCTGCACAGCAAGTTTGTGATCAAGTCCTGGATGTACAATCCTGCATAGACTAGTATCAGGAAGTAGGTTATTAAAGAGAAGAAATATTTTTCTTGCCTAGATACTTAGGTCGTAAGTAGAGATTTTTTTTTTTAAATCTAGATAGCAAGGGATGTGGTGCTGTATGAGCAAGGTGCCCTATTGTTCATGCAGCAGTGTCACATGCTACATCCTGTGGGTACAGCTCTTAGGTGGCTGATGTGGGTGTGTCACTGTGTGCACATCCATCTTCTAAGTATGTGTGCAGTTTGTGGGTGCCTGTTGTTTAGTATAGAGGCAAAAATAAACACACAGTTGTGGCAGTGTGCATTGCTTGACAAGGTGAGTTTGTTTCCAAAGCAGAAGCCTCTCCATTCTGCTTATTTTTGGAGGGTGGGGGAAAACTGATTAAAATTAGTTTGGAGGAACAGAAGCCTTCTAGACCACTTTAAAGCTCTACTGACTGCTGCTCGGATGGACAACTGCCACTGGTTTTCTTCTTAGTACATTCACAGTGTCATGACTCAGGCAAGCAGATACTCAATTATTAATGACTTATCTACAAAGAAAAATAATTAAAAACAAACCCAAAGCAATAGAGCACTTAATTAAGAGTTAGTGGTGGAGTTTCCGCTGTCTCTTAATGGAAAGCTTCCAAGAACAATTTACCTTCCAGAAAGGAGTACCTGCATCAGCCTGCCTCATTAAAAATGCTTCCCGCGTAAACCAGAAGTTGGATCTTACTTTTAGGCAGGCAAATAAACTTATTGATTAGACACTAATTGGAGTTCTGCAGAGCGGAAGGGAGCCTGCATTCATTTCAGTGATTTCACGTAGAACCTTGCATTGGTGTTGCATTGTTGATTATCCTAAGAGCGGTTTACAGGGGACCTAAGGAAACTTTGTCATAAAAATGAGTTTTAGGACACTTTACTCCCCTCTCTTTTATGGCATCTCTTGGTATCTGGTTGGCTTAGAACTCCCTTGGGCATTTCAGCAATGTCGTTGTTACTGTCCCTGCTGTGTGTAGTACCACATATTTTTTCGTTGTTCATCCCTTTTCCTTGTCTTAAAAAACAATCTGAAGCGAACTTCCCCCAAAATAGAAGGAAAACCTAAATGTCTGAAGTAGAATTAAGGTTTTCTGAAAATGCAAGTTAGCAGTACCTATTCATAAGATGTAAATGCCTTGTGGAAGAGCTGTGTATGCAGCATGTGCAAATGAGTCTGTTTATCTCTCCAAGAGGACACATTCAGGCTGGCTCCTGCCTTCTGCCCTGTTTCCCTGGAATTCTCTCCCCCAGCAGGACTCTCAAGCTACTGCAGTTTGGAGAACACAGGCTTACCAAGTCTTACAGCAGTTAAGACCTGCATGAATAAAAAGCTGTCTGGATCTTAGGAACTCAGTGGTCACTGTTCCTGGGGCAAAAAGAATATAATTAAATAAAATCAACTCATTTTAGTGGAATCAAATTTCTGAAGGTGTGGTGTTTATTTCCTCACATTTGTGTCTTGTTTTTCTATGTTGCTGTATGCTTGCTCCTTTCACAGAGTCATAGAATGGTTTAAGTTGGAAGAGACACTTCAAAATCAGAGCTTCATCCAGCCTGGCCTTGTCTGTGGTGTCTTCCTCCCTACCCTGCGTTTCTGGAATTTTTTTCTCTCTTTGTTTGTAGTGTAAGGTCTGTATCTTTGAAGTCCTGTTCTGTTCCCCTTCCATCTGTGAATGTGTGTCAGTAATTCCTGAGGATGCACAAACAGAAAGCATGCTAAGTAAGTCTCTAAATGCAATTTGGTAGCTGGAAATAAAGAGCAAAACCAGCAGGATGTGACCACCAATGGCTTTGCAAACCAAAGGGGTGAGTGTTGTGTTAAATGAAGTCACAGTCCTTTCTCTATTATTTTTTGTTGTTTTGAAGTGCTGGCAGTTTCATTGCTGGAGGGTTTTATTTCCCCTTTAGTCCTCTGTATGCTGTGTTAGCTGACAGTAACTGGCTGCTGAGGTAGATGATCTCGTGACCTTACTGTCTATGATGTTTTTGTTTTGCTTTTTCCCACTCTGTGGGAGGAGGGCTTTAATTTAATTACTAGGTAAAATATCAGTGAGTGATCACTCAAGATCTTGCAGAGGGTTTTAACCTACAACTAGTTAGTGTGACTTGGTAAAAACCCCAACTGGGCAGGCAGCCTTTTGCAATCTCTTTGGTCGTATGCTTTAATTATGTTACTGTGTTCCCTATACAGAAGTAAGTAGCCAAAATTAAGTTGTGTAAGTAAGCTGTTAATGAATTGTAAGTCATTCAATTTCTGACTTTTCAGTTAAATTAGAGATAATAAATAGTTGAAATCTTCGTAGTGTTTGTTGTAAATCTTCTTGTTACTCAGCTATGTTCTCTCAGAAAATTAGAAGAAAAATTCTTTAAGCTGCAAGTTTTCTGTCATTTGTGTTTGAGTTGTATGGGTAACAGGCTCAACAGTGGCAGGATGCCATTTACATGGATGAGTAGAGAAAACAGAATTTCTGAGACATGAGTTTCCTCCTGTTTTGCATCAGCGATGCAAATTCATTGGCAGAGAGAAGAATTGAAAAAGGAAGAGTTAAGTGATGTCCCTACCTGCAAGATGGCTTTGGCAGCAGTGGTCATGGCATGTCATGTCCACATTGTCATTCTGAGCCCTTGTTATCTGTGTTTATTTAGTAAAGTTTTGTTTTCTCTGAAAGCTCAGCTTACCACAGTCTTTTGGCACATGCAGGCTCCTAGTTGGCATAGTCAACAAAGCTGGCACCTTCAAAGGGGCTTTGTCAGGGAATGCTTCCCCCAAGCAAAGATACCTAGATATTGTTTTTTTGCTTTTTACTCCAGCTATTTCTGAAACTTAGCTATCGATCTTTCACAAACCTGTATACTCTGAGTTTTTGTAAACTGCCTATGATGGGAAATCTGAACAGGGCTGCTCCTGCCGGCAGCTCATCCACTAAAATGTGGCCCTCCATTGAGAACAGCATGTTCTCCCTCTCGAGACAAATAAATACCTTTTGACAGGTAACTTGCTAACTGTGTATTTGTGCATTGTGTTACACATGATTCCTGACATACCTAATTACCTTGAAATTACAGATAAAGGTCCCTTTATACTGACTTGACAAAAAATGTTTTGGTTGTAATTTTTATTTATAAGAACATGACATTTTTCCAAAGATATTTTAAAGTAAACCTGTTTATTCGCCAAGTACAGCTGTAAAACTGGTGTGAAAGAAGATTGTTGATTACTCTTAAAACTAAAAGACAAATTTTGGTCTATTTAAGAACTTCGTATGCATGATAGTCCAGCTGAAGGCGTGTGGTATAGCTGTTCTTTTTCACATGTAGGATGTTTGTCAGTGGGGAGTTGTTTGGGCTTTTGGTTTTTTTCCCTCTGTGATTCTGTTACTAAATGTTAGAGGAATCTTAAGGAAAATATCATGTGAATTTTTAACCTTGCTGAACAGCCAGCCTGCACTGAAGCTCCTGATTAGTGCAGAATTTGATCACAAACCATGATTGAGAGTAGCAGCTTGTCATTGTGCGTGATTAATGACAGCTCCACCTGCCATGGAGCTTCCTAAGTGGTAAAAGCAATCCAAACTGGAGTGTCCTCTTCACTCAGTCGCAATTTAGGTTGCAGATTTATTCCCTTATCTCCTTCCCCCTGGGCCCCCCTTGCCCTCACAGTGGTGTGAAGCTGAAAGAAATATTCAGAAATACCTGCAAAGATTCAGGATTGCAACAGGAAATGGCTGACTGGTGAGGGGAAGTAGTGGCACAGAAAGCAGTGCAGGTGTGTTCGTTGAGGCTCAGTAAAATGTATAAATATGACAGTTCTGTGCTGCTCCTGGTGGAGGTACAGCTGGTGCAAGGGGCTGCAGAGAGCTAGTTCAGGTGCACTCATTTTGCCCAGGCAAGGTGACCCACTGGCTATCCAGCCTGCTCTGATTAGATTTTAGCTATTTTTCAGGCTAGTTCTGTACTAAGTCTCTATAAGAATTCTTGCTACTTTTCATTTTTATAACATCTGTAGCACAGCACCTGTCCTCAAGTTTGGCTTCTGCTGACCAAAACCTTCACAGCAGTAGGAGCAAGCCTGTATATGCCCTACTTGGCTTTTGAGAGCAAATCAATTTGGTAATATACCTGGAGAAATGAAGGTACCTGAAGTATATTCCTCAGCAGTGAATGATTTCTGCATGAATGAAGTCTTGCAGATACACCTAGGCATCCTGACTGATCTCACTAATGTTATTATGGAGCAGAGTCTTTCACATGGGCATGGTTTCCACCAGAAGCACAGATTATCAGGACCTGCCTGGGAAAGTGTATTTCTCTGTAATGGGAAAAGAAATTAAACTTCTGCAAGAAACAAAGCTATCATTAGTGGTAAATAACGTGCTTCAAAACTGTGTATCAGTGAGGGCTTGCTCCTTTGCTCTCCTGCCTCTGGTAAACACTCTACATAAATGATGCTTACAGTTTTGTAGCTGATGGATCAGAAATAAAAATACGTTTAGAAAAAGAAATGTTTTTCTGACATTCTGCCCCAGCTGCTGGTGGTTTGTCCTGGTAAAGCAGGGGTGGTCACAGGGATGCACAGGGCAGTGATAAAGTGGTAGGAAGCACAGACAGGCTGGGGGAGTCTGTCCTAAAGCTGGAGGTCTGGAGGAGAATTTGAGAGGTGGCCTTGAATTGCGAGAATGACTCAAGCACATTCTAACACTGATCACCTTTCTTAAAATAAAAGCTGTTTGCATTTGAGTCAGTGAGGATGGGATTTGTCTCCCCTTACCTCAGACATCTAAGTTTAAGCTTCTTGCCCTAGGGTGCCTTCATGGATAGGAGAAACAAACAGATTGCCCTGACCATGTGCCTGTTGTGAAAGTGTTGGTGCTGAGCTTAAGCTGGGGTTAGTGTCTCTCTCCTTCTCTCGGACAGTTTGTGCTGATGTAACTGTTCCCTATTGTTCACCTCATGGAATTCATAAAGGCCAAGTGCAAGGTCAAGCACATGGGTCAAGGCCATCCCCAGTGTCAGTGCAGACTGGGGGTGTTGGTCGATGAAAAACTGGAGGTGACTCAGCAACACAGCCCAGAAAGCCCATTGTGTCCTGGGCTGCATCAGAAGCAGCAGGGCCAGCAGTTCCTGGGAGGGGATTTTGCCCCTCTGCTCTCTCTGGCAGTCTGTGTTCACGCTGGGATCCTGGGTACAAAACACAATTGGACCTGTTGGAGTCCAGAGGAGGGCCATGAAAATGGTCAGAGGGCTGGAAGGGTTTTCCTGTGAGGGCAGGCTGAGACATGGGGTTGTTCAGAGCAGATAAGGTTCTGAGGAGGTCTTACTGTGGTGTTCCAATGTTTAAAGGCTGTATGAGAAAGCTGGAGTGAGGCTTTTTACCGAGGTCTGTAGTGGCAGGACAAGGCATAACAGCTTCAAGCTGAAGGAGGGCAGATTTAGATTGCATGTAATGGAAGAAAAAAATTGATTCAGATGGGGGAAAAAAAAGAGGGGGGTTTAGAGAAAGCCACTCTGGTGTCAATCTGTGGTTGCACTGGATGTAGGGATGCTGCTGTATTTGGTACAAAATCAGCATGAAACTTTCTCTGGCTGCCTTTGTCGTGCTGCTTGCTTCCAGCAAGCGTTCTTGGTGTTCTCGTCAGGGCAAAAGCTTGACACTTCATTTTAAGCAAAAATACCAGTTTCCAGAGCTTCTGTTTTGAATGCAATATGAGAGAGTGTGTATATAAATACTTCCTCTGGCTCATGCCTCTGTCTGCAGTGTGAATTAACATCAGTGTTTTGTCTTCACAAAAAATGTTACCACACTATGTTGTTATGTGCCAGTATGACAACCTAATAGGATCACTGCTTCCAACTTTCCCCCTCTCCTTATTGCAGGAAATGATATCAATTTAGCTAATGAGGAACCCAAATACAGCAACTTGCAAATATTTGTATTTTGGCAGTCTGGTGTCTCTGCAATATATGAGCCTGTCTCTCCTAGTCCTTTGGTTTCAGAGGATGATACACTAGTTATTTCCATTTCCTATCCTTACCACAGAGTCTAAAGAGCAGCATCTCTTTAAATGCAACATAGAACGTAGTGTCTGGAGAAGTATTTGATCTGATTTGCCTTAAAAATGCATATTTGTGGGGAGGAAAATACAAGGAGATGTTTGGATGATAGGAACTTTGAGAGTGCTTTTATTTCTAGGTTGACATTGCTAAGTGTATGACTACATCAGCCATTCTTTAAGGGGTTAAGGAGGTATTTCTGTTACTTAATTAAATTTGAGACCAATATGGGCACTGTGTCCCAATAGGGACACTCAGGCCCAAAATCCCTGAGACCCTGGTAAAAGAGGCAGTGAGAACCCAGTCCTACAAATTCTGTTTCCTCCCAAGCTGGTTGGAAACAGCATGTACAACATCTCCAATGTGTGGAGGAGTATGGCTTTGAGACACCATGGGTATTCTTTGGTCCTGACATGGTTCAGGTGATCCTGGCTGTTACCCAGGTCCAGCCACAGTAGCATCTTGCCTGTGATAGTTCCACGTGCAACTTGCTGCGCAATCAAGGGAATTAAACTCAGAAGACAGCAGTTAGAGACTTACCTCATTCCCTGCAAGCTAAGAGGATACAGCTGGGAAAGTGTCTTGCTACCATGTGGTGACTGGCAATGACTTGATCATGAATTTGTGTGATTGGAGAAATAGAGTAATTTATACTGCAAAGCTAATAGTATTTTTGTAAGTGGTGTGAAACTGGTGCTAGTTGTGGGGTTTATTCCTTTATAGGTATTTTAGTTTGAGCAGTTGTGCAAAACAAATTATATTTATTTTGTTGGTACCGAAATATATTCCTGTTCTATAATTTTGATCTCGTTTCCTGATACATAATTCAGTAACTGCCTTAAAGGCAGAAATAGCTTTAAGTGTACTGTTCTTTACTTCCATCAAAGCAGGATTTTACCTGCTGACCTATGAAAGACTCTTAAAGTTAGCTTTGCTGTACATGAAATGCTATTCAACTTTGATAAATCTAAGCAGAGTGAGTATGTATGTTGCGAAGACCTGGTAATGTGCAGAAAATGTAGCATAAGTATATGTTAAAGTTGAAAAATAAAAATTTAAAAAAAAAAAACCCTTGGTAAAATTGCTTAGCTGATAACTCAGAAACCAGAGGCTTAAGCTGTTCGGAAACAAACAAAAAAGTAGCTTTAGTTTCTAAAAAGGGGAAAATAAGTGTTAACATAACTGCGGTCAGGAAAGGGACTGTAAAAAGGTGAAGTCTTACTCAGCAGGTCTGTTTCTAGCCTGTATTTCAGAGGTTATTTTTCTTGCTTTCTTCTCCCCCCCTCCTCCTGATGCATGCTTCTGCTCCCGTTGGTTTTGCAGAGCTAGCTCAGCGCTGATCCAGGGGGGCTGGCAGGTGCAGCAGTTGGAATTACCCAGGGCTGTGCCAAGCTGTGCCCGGCTGGCAGCTGTGTGAGCTGCGTGGGGACAGGGATGTGCAGGTGTCCCCACACACGGGCTTGGCCCAGCACCACTGGGAGTGATGGGCAATGAGGAAAGAGTCCAGCGTGACTCATGAGTGTGCTGTGGGAGTATTAAGAGAGCATCTTTTTCTTGTAAACTGAGACTTGAGATAGAAGCCTGGAAGCACAGTAAATCTGGAATATCACATAGCCTCTTAAAGTCTTTTTTTACCTCCTCTTCTCGTCCACGTACACTCAAATGAAATCTTGTTTTCAGTCCACTTGGAAGAGAGCTGGCTGCTTGGGGTATGGGAAGAGCATAAGAAAAAAGCTGAGACTCTTAATTTCTTCTATGTGGAATGTTCCATTTTGTGAAAACTGCCTCCAACTGATAAGGCTGCAGAACAAGTTCTCTGTGAATTCAGGCTATTTTGTGCCTTAAAGGCTTCTCCCTCAAGAAGGAAGAAAAAAAAAAAGGTAGAAATAGAAAGAAATCCAACCATCCAATTAAATACTGGAATTTTGAAAACCCAGACATAGCAAATAAACACATGCCCCTTCTTCCTTTTATTTTTTCCGCCTATTCTAAACAAGCCCAAAGCACTTTGCAAACTACAAATGGAGGTCATACAACACAACCTAGTCCCTGTGGTCATTAGCCAGAAAACTGAAATACAGATGTCTCTGGGGCAAAACCAAGTAGTTTTTAAGTAGGACACAACTTTAGGACAAGAAAAGAATGTCATCGAACTGAGCTGAGATTCTCAAGGTAACGAAGAAGTTGAGCCCTTAGGTTGTAATTTTAAGGATCTGCAGACAGCTGGCAGAGGGACCACGGCCTTCAATATGTATTTATTGTTGCATTTACCTCTGTCCTCGATGCCCTTTTGTGTCCCTTGGCCCCCTTGGTACATGAAGTTTAGTTTGTAGCGTCCTATTTTTAAGTCATTACTTGGAAATTTTGTGGTGGTTCATTTAAAATGTCAGGGGAAGTTTGAAGGACTTTCTCTTCAGCCAAAACATAGGAAATTTTTTCTTAAGTTGGAATAATTTTACTGCTGTTGTAACTGGGGAAATAAAATAATCCTGCAGAACCTGCCAAAATGGAAGCATAAACAGAGGCTTTGAAAGCCCACATTCCAAGTGGAAAAAAAAGCATGTTCTCAAGCTGTGATGGTTGATAGATGTTTGCAATATTTTGACAATAAATGCCCCAAATTGTATTAAAAAATAAAGGAAAACATTTTTTTTTAATAACTAGTATTTTTTAAAAGACACTATTTTGCTAGATGCCATCATCTCATTTAATTGTTTCATTAAATTACCAATATTCATTGTAGCAATTACAAGTGGGTTTATTTTTTAATTTTAACTTACAGTAATGGTATCCTACAGATTGCAGAAGAGTGTCCAAAGACCTAAGTCTGAACATTGTTGTTGTGAACATGGGATTTTTAATAGTCTTCCTCTTCTGTTAAAGGATTTTTAAAAAATACTATTGATGATTCCACAGTCTGTGGATGAGTAATAATTTTCAGGAGTGTGAGAAGTGGTCTCTTTGGTCATTCTGTGTAGAATATTGTGGGAGGTGTGGTAAAGCTTATGAAGTCAATGCTGCCTCTGTCCAAAATGAGTGGTCAGGCAGGATTCCTCAGGACTTGCTCTGTACAGGTGCCACCTTCTTGTATTTCTACCTTAGGCTTACCTAATTTTTGGGAGCTGGAGTGGAACATGACACCAGAGTCTTTGTGGTGAGACGATACTGAACTCTTCTTACAGAAGTAAAGTAACATACACTGCTCTTCCTAGAGTTGTGTGATATTATTTCAACAAATGGCAGCCCTAATCATAATACTTACGGGAGGGAGTAATGGTACTAAATGGGAATGAATGCATGGTCTTCCTCTCTAACCCACCTCCAGATGTGGTGGTGACCATAAATCTCTGGCTGTGGCTGGTTCTAATATTAAACAGGACTCTGTATTTTAATGGGATGAGCATAGAGCTGAGACATTAGCTCATGACCCTTAATCCACTACTATGATAATTCATTAACTTTTCTGTCTGTCTGCCTTTGAAGCTGTGAAAGTTCGTAATCCCTTCCAGAGGAAACTCTGGGAAGGGTTCCATGGCATGAAATCCTACCCAAGGAGCAACCGAGGGGAAGCACTTGTTTCAAGGATGCTGCAGCAAGGTCCTTGGAAGAAGAGAGAAAAGGACCAAGATCTACATGATGTTTACTATCCCATAGAAAAGTGTGGAGGTTGTGGATAGAGAAATGTGGGTGGCCTTTCTCAGAGAGGGCTAGTGGGAAGCTGCCTGGAAGCTGTGGGTTGGGAAGAGGATGTTTCTCTGGAGCCCTTTTCTCTAGTCCTTCCACAGTGTCCTTTGCTGGCTCTTTCATTAACATGAATTTTAGACCTTCCCTCATCCTCCCTGCTGTGTTAGTTTTTCCTCCCAGTTTTTTCTTTGCCTCAGAAACATCAAGACAAAATTAAACAGGATTTGAAAAATGACATCACCCACACAAAGCTTGTTGCCAGTTTTTTTGTAGGGTCTGCCTCTCTTTCTGCACCTGCTGCCATCTCTGCTATTTTGATGGGCTTTACAGTGCAGGCAGTGCCAGTTGTGCATTGCAGATAAAGCTATGGCAGTGGTTTGTCCCAAATGATTTTAACATGAAAATAGTAAGTGCAGAGTGCTAACTAAAATCTAAATACCCATAAAAGACCAAAAGGCACTTCCTCTCAGGTGATGTTTGCTATTTCTCAATTCATCCTCTTCAACTCACCTGCAAGGTCACTGGGGAGGTCCTGCAAGTCCTGTGTTTAATTTGATAATATAACTTTGTCCAGATGCTTGTTGTTGAGGTTTCTTGTTGCTGTGGCTGTTGAGAGTGATCCTGCTGGGTCTGTGAACACCCCATCTGTCTGACATGAAGTCTGAGTAGAAATGTAGGTAGTAAATGTACAGTAAGCCTGGCTGGTTGCTGGATATGGTTCTTTTCTGTAGGACTGGGTTTTGTGCATAAGGGTATTGCAGCAAAATCAGTGGAGTTCTTAAAGGCTGCCAGTCTTTGACTTCAGTGTTTTAGATGAGCATTGTTTTAGGAGTGGTAACCTTTTACAGATCTTTCTGATTCAAATAATGCTAATTTAAGTTTCTATTGATATATGTGATGGGGAGAGAGCAACTTCTCACAAGTGCAAGCTGAAATGAATCCAATGCACTGAAGAGAATTATGGGTTTGGTTTGCTTAGTTTTTTTCAAAAAGAGATTTTGACATAATTCTTTCAAAGACAGACTCTTTGTAATTTAATGTCTGGACTTTTCTTCCTTTTAGAATTGGGAAAATTGTTCTTTCCTCCAGCTATTTTCAGTGAGCCAGTTCCTAGAATTTTATAGAGAAAGGATAATATTTAGGTCATAGGAAGAAGGCTGTTGGAAGTTGCCTTCAAATGTACTGTAAATATCGTAGCAACAGTTATGAAAGAAGGAAAGTTGTAGATTCTCACAGTATTAAAAATCAAGTAGCTCTGTTAAGCTATTAATTAAAACTATGTGAAATGCAATGTAGTGCCACATTAGACTCTGTGAATGAACCAGTTAAGATTTTCTATGAAAGAGGAGAAGTAACAATCCAAGAAAAGTAAAAGTGGGAAGATTAAGGCTGGAATATTTTTGGATTTAAATAGGATAAACTAGAAAGGAAAAATAATAGTTTTGTTGTTGACCAAAAAAGGTACTGTAGCTTTTCATTGGACAGACGAATCTTTGGGACTGAAGAGCTGCAGATGCCATCCAGGCATACCCATATCACAATACTGACAGATTTGCAAGGGTAAATAAAATTGAAGACTTGTGGATATAAAAATGAGCTGAAGAGAGGTTTCTTTAAAGCCTGGGAATGGCTTGACAGAAATTGTTAAAAATTAATAACTTTGGTTTTTTAATTGTTTATACCAAAGTTGTGCAGTATCAGAAAAGAACGTTAGAAACTGGCCTAGATAAGCATTCAGCTGAGTACAGAAAGTCCCTCAGTGGCACCTGGTCAAATGGAGAAGTTAATCTCTCTTCTCTCACAGGCTATCAAACGTTACACTTTGGCTCTTGGGTAAGTGCTCGTTAGTGACTGGGAGCTGCTGGTATTGGTTTTCAGGGGCCTGGAGAGACATTCTCTGGGGTGTTGTGGCTCTGTCAGCTCAGGGAATGCTCAGTCAGGCCAGAAGAGGCACTGGCGTGGCTGTGTTTCCTCATCTTTCCCAAACAAGGGGATTGCTTGAGCTTCTGAACATGGAGATGTGGAGGTGCCCAGGCAGAATGCTGCAGCCTTGGAGCTGGCTGTGCAGAGAATGCCGTGCAGGTGTCCTGGAAGGATGGGCACACGAGGTTTTCCTTGAGTTTTGCCTCTGTCCAGCCCTAGGTGTGCTCCTGAGGAAAAGCAGACAGCTGGTAGGAATTTGGCCACCAGCCCAGCTTTCAGGCCTCTCATACAGAGACAGAAGATGTCTTCTGTGTCCCACAGCTGGACACTATGATTTGTCTCCGGCAGTTTTAGGGAACAGATACAAGCAAGGGCAGAGCTCTTGGAAAGTTGCTGTTTGGATACATGTAATGTTTGATGTGAGAAGTGGGAAGCAGAGGGGTTTTTCTCACTTTCATTTTCATATAATCACCATTTCACATTAGTGTCATTAAGAGGGGTTGTTGAGATAGTATCAAGTCTGCACTCTCACTGCTTCTTCCTTTGGAGGGGCAGAAGCAAAATGTTTGGTGCCTATGGCTTGTTTTCATCTTGCCTGACTTGAGGCACGAAGGGTTCAGCACAGACCTGCCTCAAAAGCATCCATAGCTGGGAAGTGGATTGGGTGAATGGAATAGATGAAGCACACTTGAAGTTCTTGGAAAAGCGATTAAATTTGCCTGTCACTTGCTATTTAAATGAGTGCAATATGTTGATGGGTTGGTTTTGGCTTGAAATGCAGTTTTGTAGAGGAAGAGCTCTGGTTTTATGTGGTGGGGTTTTTCTGGTACCTGCTAAGAGTGCTCTAAAGTAAAAGCTTATGGCTGAAAAACAGATGGGTTGAAGCATACCCTCAGTAAAGCAGATGTGTGAGGAACTTTAAAACAAAATCCTCCCTTCTTCCAAATAATCAAATTGGGGGGAAAATTCAGGAAAACAAAGATTATCTGAAAATCAAGCTCATGTTTCATAAAGTACCCAGTTGCAGCTTACCTTTGTCTTGCCACACTCCAAATATTGATGGGACTGTAAATGGCTCTGTGTTAAATGTATGCAAACCAGATTGTAGAAAGCAATGATTTAAAACAACAACTGTCTTTCATCTTTGGTGAAGACAACAAATATTATAAAATCTAAATTGTCTGGAAAAAGTAGTTTATCTTTGAATCCTGACAGCATTCAACAGCTGAAATATATAAATGCACTCAATTCTAGCTTTGGAACCTAGATTTAATGAGATGCTCAGAGGAAAATCTTTGGAAGGGCTTATATAAATTGTAGAAATGGGCCACTGTGTTGTCACAGATAACTACTTTTTTTCAACTTTTGATCCATTTTTATAAGCAATCATTTCATCAGACAACACTTGTGTCTGCGCTTTACCTGTCCTTCTTTGAAAATAATTTTCAACAGTAACAAATAATCACAGGCTGGAAATGGAGTCCTGTCACTGATGCCACTGAATAACAATCGATGAATGTGGAGTGGAGCGTGAGCTGCTGGGCTCTGCATGGTGCAGGATGCACCTACCTGCAGCTCAGCCCCAGTCTTCCAGTTCACTAACTGTGGTGCAGGAAGAATGGAGGGGAAGAAGGGGAAGGGTGTGGGTTAAAGAAGACTTTTCTGTTGGTTTCTTATCCTAAAAAAAATGTGTACCCGGTATCTGAGAGGTTGCAGAGCTCACACTTCCTCTCAACTGGCTTTCTTCTGACGCAACAGTAATTCCACTGAGCAATCTGCCATTCTCATTTACTACTTGGTATAGCTCAGTGAAGAGAGGTGTTGTCTGGCCTCATTGTCTTCCATTTAGTTAGGAAACAGCCCAGGATGTTCTTAAAAAGTAAGACATTCTTACACTAACATGAAAACAGAATATGTTTTGGCAAAGATAGCCTGCTAGGAATGGAAATCTGTGGAAATGCTGAGGGTTGCATCAATCTTAGGAGAAAGTTATTACATTTGATCTGGTATCTGCTCACTACTTATAAACTGAAATTCCTGGAAGCAAAGGAATGCCCTTTTTGTTTTCCCTGTTGTTGACAGCTTAAAATGAGTTACACTAAGGTAGATGTATGCTTAGTTTCTCTTTCAGTGTGAATGTGAGCTGTAGATGCTGGAATCTACTACTTTTTCTTCAAAGAGCCCCTGTTTTGATGTATATCACAAAAGCAGTTGGAGACACAGTCAACATAGAGTTCAGCTGTCCATTCTGTCTCCAGAATGGAGAGTTTCTGAAGGCCGTTCTTCCCCCAATGGGCAAATTAAAAGCATGGAGAAGGGAACCAGAAACCTACCACATACCTAAAGCTCCCTATACATATTTCTGATGTGAATCTATTCATTGCTTTACATCCTGGGTTATTTAAGCTTGCTCTTTCATATGCCACCAAGGCCAGCAGTCTTTGATGTGATCTGGTCTCAGTTTGCCATATAACAATCACTTCTCGGGTACAGCAGAATTTTTATCAGCCGTGTCTGCATTTTTCCACAGTGGCTTAGCCATCCATTTAGATACTGGCAGATGTTGTGGCCTTAGCAATGTCACAGATTTGAAATACTCTCATCTTTTCCTGGGAAATAACAATTTTGGTGACTCTTGTTTATTCATTGACTTTACTTATTTTAATACTTCATCCTTTCCAGAGGATTTGTTTTGAAGGTATTCAAATGTCCAGCTGTAGTTTCAGATTTTGCTTTCATTGCCAGACAGTAAGCTGGAAATAACTCTAAAGTCATCACCCTTACCCCTCCTCCAGTGGTCAGATTATGCCAGCGTGTGTCCTGTCTGTGCTGCACTGGTTTGTTTCTTCTTGATGATGAATTTTTTGTGCATTTGAATGCTTCTCCCTTCTTTCAAAATGTTAGACTTGAGACTGATTTTGCAGCCAATTAATGTTAAAAGAAATACAAAATTCAAATGCAAAAATAAATTCAGTTAATATTTAATGCTGGATAGGTTCCCCTTGAATGGACACTTCAGTTTTCACTTCTGCACTGGCTGAGTTACTACTCAGAGAAGATATGTTTGTGAGCAAATTGCACTCTTCTGATCAGAATCACAGATTGGTTTGGGTTTGAAGGGATCTTTAAAGATAGTCTAGTGCAACCCTTCTGCCATGAGCACCTCCCACTATCCCAGGTTGCTCAGAGCCCCATCCAACCTGGCCTTTAACACTTCCAGGGATGGGACAGCCACAGCTTTGCTGGGCAAAGAGCCTCCCTCAAGGTGTTAAGAGGTGCACTATTCATACATTTTGGAGTGAGGTCTTGGGTAATAGCACCTTTCTGGTGGGAAAACAGGGTTTTGGGGCTGGTTGGACATTGAGATTTGGCACTAGTAACTTTTAACACCATTTGTTTGAGTTTGGTTTAACTGTACAGGATAAATGCAGACTGTGGTGTTCTACTTCTATTTTGTGTTACAACAACATGAGGGCATCTTGGGGGGTTGTCCTGCCTCTGTGGTTGCAGAAAAGAGAGAGTGTTTTCTGTTTGATATGCACTTGTTAGATTTTGAGCTGGAAGAATGTAGGTTAACTATGGGTTTCTGTTTCCTTTTTCAGTGGTTAAGATGATGCTGCAGGAAACTTGTTTACTGAATGGAAGGAGCTTAATATCTCTTTAAGTCATCTTGGGTTGACATTTTGAGTATAATTTAATTTTCCTGTTTTTTCTTGGTGTGTTTTTCCAGATCTGGAAGAGTTTGGGGATCTTTTTTTTTAATCACTCATCTCTTTATCCCAGAGTTTCAACATTTTCTCCAGTTGGTTTCCACTGGCAGCCTTCCCTTAAGCTGCTGTTATTGTATCGTTCGTGCCATTGTCTGTGTTGTGAAATGTTAAGCAGCTTAGCCATGACTGTTTAATTTCTCTGTTAAAGCTGATGTTTTTGAGTGGACCTGGCCTCCTTAGCACCTCTCCAAACTTAGTGGACATCTTCTCCTTCTCTCTTTTGGTGCAAGCTTTCTTCTTTCTAGGTGACAGCAGATTTCTGGGTCAGGCTCCTGAATATAGAAGGCATTTTCTTTTAGCTTCTTTCAAAAACTACCAGTTTAGTTTAGTTAACTACATAATTCTTATTTTCAGACTTCTTTGTTTCTTTTCAATTTATTCCTTATGTCAGCTGCTGATTTCTCTGAAACTGTGCGTGAGAATTTGAACGTGTTGTATCATCTTTCCTCCAGAGATATCTCTTGCCTCTGATTTCTGCGTCTCCAAAATTCATTTCCATTGTGGGAAGTGATTGGTGTACAGCCTAAAACATGACAATTCTGAATTGTGTTGGATATGCATCTTGCAGTCTATAAAATCTTTTATTGATATTGATCTGAAATTGCTGCTGTAATTGTATTTAGTCCTCCAACGTGGATTTCTCTCAGTACTTTTTATTTTACCTTTTTAAAGTTTGGGTTTTGTTCTTGCTTTGCATGAAAAGTAATCAGATCAGATGTCAGTTGCACTACACACTTTAATATCCTGGATAAGTTGAGCTACGTTTTCATTCCAGTAGACAGGTTTTTAATCTGATCTGTGGGTAGATATCTTACTAGCAGAATAAATATTCCACCAACAAGAACCCCAGGGCAAATCTGTCAGTCTTTTGCCATCATGACTTTTTAAAATTATTATTTTTATTTATTTACTTATTTATTTCCAAGCATGGTTATAAATTTCATGCTAGTAGTTGTCAGGCCTCTCCAGTGTAAGCAGGTATCATGGCTTGGACCCTGTCACAGTTTGCAGCAAGATTCAGCAGCACAGTTGTTTTTCAGCGTGTGGAGTCTGTAATTGTTATTTTCCTGTATAACGTGAAATGCAGAAGCTGGCTGTTAATTGGCTCCCAGTCCTGCAGCAGCATTTCAGCATTAGAAATCCTAGTTAAATGTTCTTTCTGTAGGGAGGGAGAACCATTTTCCCATCTTGTTTCATCATGTTTATAATGAATTCTTATATTTAGCTATATCTTTTAACCTACTCCTCAACATAAGCTGTGGTTTTTGAGAGCACACTCATCTGTTTTCTGTTACTTGTATAGCTTTTGACCTTGCTGATTTCTAGTATCCCAGAGAACTATAATTGTAGCTGGTAGAGAACCACTCATTTTGGAAATTGCTGTTGCATTTGGAATATGTTACTGCCACTCCTCTGTGCCTTCCCCAGCTGTGTGGTGCTGTGCTGCAAGTAAAAGGGGAGATGGGAGCACTCCAGCATCCAGCTTTGTCAGCCAGCCTCGCCTGAGAAGTCATTGAAAGGGATTTGACTAACCCAGGCAAGGAGAGGCTTCCAAAGGGCAGTAGAGAGGAAAACATTACTTGACAGGTAACTATTAAGAGTGGCAGAGCATAGTAGGTGTCTTCAGCTGCTTGTGAATGTCCACAGGCACAATCAACTTGACAGAGCCTCCTTATCCAGCTAATTTATCTAAAGGCTCAAGCCTTGAGAGATACTCTTGTAGCATAGTTTGTTGTAGAGCCAACCTTGTTTGGCTCATTGAGTTAACCTGCTCTACTGGGGTGCCTCTTGGCTTGTCTGGTCAGCTCCTTCCTGAGGGTGATTGGAATTTTGTGGGTCTGAAACACAGAAAATTACTTGCTTTTTGTGTAGTCTTTGCTCTTCCTGACCTGCCTGGCTTGGTTTAGCCTGTCCTGGAGAAAATTGCGGCTCTTGATGTAGCTTTCAAGGTTCCTGTGATGTTCTGTGGTCTCTTCTGCCATGTCCATGTGTAGATCCTCAGGAAGATACCATTGGTTCAGATGATGTTAAATTCTAAATTATATATTTCTCTACTTAGGGATGGATGTTTTCCCATTCCTGGTTGTGCTCAGTCCTTTTATACAAAAAGTAGGCACTTTTGAGATTGGCTATGACTGCAAAAATTTTATACTTTATTATTATTATTTTTAGATCCAGCTTTGTGTGCATGGCAGGAAAATATCTGTTCATATTGCAATTTGTCTATTAAGGAAGTCAAAAATGATACTTGACTTCCTGCCATAGGATGCTGATCTTCAGTCCAGTACCACACACATGTTTCTTGGCTGTCATTCTAAATCTGTAAATACATATAAAGCTATATCTATATGTCATATATATAAAAAATTAGAGTGTCTCCTGAATGTAACAGGAATATTATTTGAATGTCTTTTTCATTTATGTGACAGGGAATTGCAGTGGAAAAAATGTGTGGGCATGCATCTCTAGCTTTCCTTGGGACGTTGGACAGTGTTACAGATTAGTGATAACACGTGTAATCACAGGTTGAGATTCTGCTGCAGGGGATAATCTCTTGTTGTTTGTTACATTGAGTGCTTTTTCTTTCCTTAGACTGCTTTTTCATGAGTCCCTTTCTGGGGTAGACTAAGCCTAGTTGTCCTTTTATGAAATCCCAGTTGGCGATTGCTATTAGCAACACAATAACACATTTCCACAAGCTTGCACCTGGTTACAAAAAAAAAAGAGGCAGCATGTGCTGCTTTGTCTCTTGGGTTATGAGGTTCAGTTTGAATAGCTGATTCCTGGTCTGTGCTGAGGTATTCAGTACTATGCCTCTGAAAGAAGCTGAAACTTGTTTTGTTGTGCTTGTGGGTCACTAAATTAAGTAATCTGGAGAAGTTTAAAATGCAGGTATCTTCTTTCTTTTAAACAGTAATGATGGACATTTGTCACAAATGGAAGGCAGAAGATGAGGTGCCACTGTAGGTGTGAGGATTTTTGGTAGGAAATAAAGCTTGCTGGCTGGAGGATCTTTGTAGCTGTAACTAGTTAATTGTTTGATTAGAACTTGGATTATTAAATCAGCTTTGAATATCCATTTATCCATTATCCATCCACCCATCCTATTACGGGTCTTCCTAGCAGCTCTTCTACAGACAAAAAAAACCTGTTAAAGCTGAATCAAACATTCCTTAAAATCAGTGAGAAGGGTGTTTTATCTTTGAGAAATTTGGATTAGGTCCTGTGATGCTGGAAGCGATGAAGTGATTTAACAACTTGGCTTGTGGTCTGCTTATTCTCCACCACCCACCACACCGCTCAGTTTGTGTTATTAATTTTACTAATAGAAAATGTGTTGACTTTATATAGGATTCTTGATAGTTTCTCTGTGAGCTTCTGAGGTGTCAGCAGGGTAGAATTTGGGTAAACTCTAGTATTACAAGCTGGTGTGGAGAGGGGAAAAAAATAGAAAGGCTTTCTAGCACATGACCCCTGAAATTTTAACATGTCATCTGAAGAAAATATAAATCTCCAAAGTTTACATATCTGAGTCTGTGCTTAGTCTTCTGATTGACAATAAGTAGCCTTTCCATGTTCCAGCACGGAGTAAACGTGTTTTTAGGCAGCAGAGTATATCTGTTCTGGCTGAGGAATATACAAGAGCAGTTGTACTATGTCAGTTGTTCAGGTTAAGTTCTTCTTAACCATCCCTTGGGGAAAAAAAGCAAACCACAACAATGTAATAAAACAGATGGAGAGCACTGTTTCTTCATATCTTTCTGTGACAGGCAACATTCTTCTAACAGAATTACCTGTATTAAATTATAGATGAGCTATATTGCAAAACTAACACAAACTTCTGTATTTTCCAGCCATTCTCCCTGCGTTTGTCCCAAATGGCATTCATCTGTAGATATTCATGTCATTTCATTGTGGTAAAGCAAAACTATACTCCCATGCAGCAAAGTCCCTGATGATGGGATTTCAGTGAGATGAGTGGGAACAAGTCACTCTAGATCCATTCTCTGCAGTCCTCAGGCAAATATTGCAAGAAACTTCCTGGAACTTGCTGAACTTCCCAGGGGAAATGGAAAAAAGAAAGCTTTTCTTGGTGAATTAAGTTGCATATATTTTATGTGGAGGTTAGATGAGAATTCCATCTAGGCATAAGAGACTGTCACCCTAGCTGCTGGGGAGATGCTGTGTGTTCCCTTGGGACAACCAGAGCCTTTGCCCAGCAGTTTGGAGATACCAAGGAAGAAAATAAGGTTGGTGCTAACAAGTTCCCAAGGGGGCTTTTGCTCAGCCCTCTGCGTAAGGAAGGTGGTTGTTGTAAACCAGTCTTCTGGGTGAGAAGCAGCTGGGCCAGAGGAGAAGACAATGGGGTCCTTGGAGAAGAGCTCTTAAACACAGATATGCCCCTATGTAATTAACTTCCTTCCCTGCCTAGTATGTCTTGCAAGCAAGAAGTGGGAACATTTCACAGCAAATAGAGAAGCTGTCATAACAGATGTGGGGTTTGAGGGGTTTTGTTCCTCACCCGGTACTGGCCTCATTAAATTGGAGCACAAGTTTTATGAGGAGGAGCTGGGAGTATTTAGCCTGGAGAAGAGGAGGCTTGGGGGGGACCTTATTGTTTTCTACAAGTCCCTGAAACAGCCTGTAGCCCACTGGGGGTTCATCTTCTCCTGGTTAACATGCAATAGGGCAAGAGGAAATGGCCTCAAACTAGGGGATGTTGAGACTGATTACTAGGAAAAATTTTTTACTGAAAGGGTGGGCAGGTACTGGAAAAGGCTGCCTAGGGAAGTGGTGGAATCACCATCTCTGGAAGTGTTAAAAAAAAAATAAAAAAAAAGGAGTTTAGATGTGCTTAGGTTTAGCGGTGGACCTGGCAGTGCTGGGTTAATGGTTGGACTCCACAATCTTAGAGGTCTTTTCCAACCTTGGTGATTGTGATCTGCAGTTAAAGCAGCATGGGCTGAAGCCCTCACTTGTGACTTAGGCCATCCAGATGTTTGTTATTACAGTTCTCTTTAGGCTCTGTATTCCTGAGGTTGCTTTAAATGCTGTAATTTTAATTTAGCTTGATTCTCTATAGCTGTATATATATTAGTAAACTAAGCAGGGCCAAGGCACAGGCTCAAGTGTGCTTGTACATTTGGGTGATGTTCACATGCTCTTGGGCCAGGTTTTGGATGAGGGCTTTCCCTGAATCATGCCCAGGTGTGAGCACATCTGTGGAAACAGGCTGGACAGAAATGCATCCTGGAGGGGAGTTTGGGCAACTGAAGTGGCAGCTACAATGTACCAGAGAATTGGCACTGACCTGCTAAATTCATCTTACTGGTGTGATATATTTATGAAAGTCAAGAGCCTTTTTTATGTTCGATTTAGGTTTGGTTGTTTTTTTTTTGTTTTTTTTTTTATGCCTGGAGCTCACCAGCGTGTGTATGTACATACAGGTGTGTGATATGAGATGGCAGAGCTGTCCCTGCCCCATGTGGGAGTGCTGTGGTGGGGAGCAGGTTTGCTTTCATCCCTACTGGGAGAAGTGGGAAGAGTTCTACATGCATACTCACATCCCATACCATGCTTTGATAGCCTGGTGGTTGTAGCTGCCTCCTGGGGCTGATTTCAGATTTCAGGTGGGATTTCAGGTCTCAGGCAGTGGAGAGGTTTGAAGCACAGATGTCTGTGTTTAAGGCAAGTGCTTTAACCACTGAGGCATTGAAGGGAAAGGGAACAATGCTTTCTAACTGCTTAAGGGGAAAAGGCAAAAAGGCTCCACTTTTTATTGCTCTCGGCAGAGGGGAAGGGAGATGAAACAGAGCAAATTCCAGTAGGGAGATCACTTCTGGGAAATGGAAGTGAAGGTTTTACCTACCTTCAGAGGGTCAGATTTGATTATTTATTCCTGTTCATAGTGTTTCCTGGTCTCATGCTAGTCTCCTGGCCACCCGGTAATCCATGTTGTGCAAGCCCTGCCCAGGTGTGCCTCACATGGTGCTTCATGGTGCCTGGCAGGGAGTGGAGCACTGCACTGCCACAAGGCAAGTTCCTCACTGCTTCTCACTTTCTGCAAACACTGAATCATCTTTTGTGATCTAATCTGTTTTAATAGCTAAGAGTGTTAAGTTTCATTCTCATACTGTTTTAAAGGTGGTTTATAACTACAGATCAATGTGGTTTTTATTTTTTTAAAACATACTTTTCCTAATGTTTATGTTAATTCCTCCTTAACATGGTGTTGAGTTCCAGTACTCTGAGCTGATTCTGTTACTTGGTCAAATCCCAATCTGGTGTTTCAGGGATGCTCTTAGAAAATACTAGAATTTTAACCCCCTTTTTCTGGTTTAGTATTGATTTCTGACAGAGTTCCATGAAATATAGCCTTAAGTTGATGAAATTAACTTTTCTTGATCCAAGAGATTAAATGTGGCTGTAAATTTTTAAGCAGAACCAGTTGCTGCAATTCTCCATCAAAGAAAATCTTGTGGACTTGAACAAGTAAGACTTACAGAGAATGTTCTCCTGGGGAAGCTGATTAGTTAATACTTGAGTAATATATTTTTCTTTCCTCTCCCCCTGCATCTCCAGACCTGAAACAACAGAAATGATTCGTAGATCAAAAGACCGCTTGAGTCCCTTTTATCGGACAAATATCATAAATGGTAGGCTTTTAACTTTTCACTTGAGTAACAGCTCAGGCTTTCACGATTCCTTTAATAAATTTAAAGTAGGTCATAATACCCACCACTGCATCCTTAAACTGGTATAAATCTTGGTTTTCAGAGTTTTAATTACAGTGGCTGCTCCCATTAGGTGGTCTTGTTTCATGGCAGGATGCTAGACAGCTCTCTTGCTCTAAGTCATTTATGTGGACTGCGGGTATGTCTGTCAAACCATAATGAGCAATGAAAGAATGAAGAATGTTAATTTAACTGATGCTGCTTTTGCTGTTAACGTAAGTACCACCAGCTGCACCTCGTAAACATTTGCTGTTTGCTTGCCGGCGCTTTGCCGTTTAGCGAGGCCCCGCGTGATTGATAGAGGCAGAATCAGACTGATGGCTGGCGTGCCGCAACTTTCCTGAAGTGCTACTTCTCTGAGTGCCTTTTTGTCGCAGGAGACAGCTCCTACATTTTAATTGCTTTTCAAGCTACCGAGTGCTGCTCGTGTCAAATGCGGATAATTGTTTTATGACACAGAGGTGCTATAAATTAAGGAGAGGTCAGCGTAGATAATGCGTGCGTTACCTGCTGGAGGAGTGATGGTTGGATGGAAGTGACACGGAGGAGATGCTCACTTCAGCATGGAGGGGTTCTCAGTGCTCACACACAGCTTCTTAAACAATGGACCCTAATAGGAAAAGACTGGTTGCCACAATAGCGGTGCTTGAAATCACTTTATAATTAGAGAAATTACTGAATAATGCTGAAGTCCACAAATGGCTTTTTTCTGACCCATTAAGCGTTCAGGTAAACATTCAGAATAAAGCTGCAGACGTCCATTCACCTGTCAGTTGTAGTGTGCACTCAGCAAAAGCACATTTTGTTCCTCTCTGGTGGGTCATTAAGAGGGTGATGGACCCCAGGAATTTGACACAGGCTATATGTGCTCCAGTTCAACTCACTCAGAATCATCTTTCCTTCCTGCTCTTGCTTCACTGATTAAGGTGCTCCTGTACTTCTTGGCATGAAGCTGCTTCTTATTGACGTCCTGTCTAGCTTTTTCTTCTTTGCCTTGATATTCTCTTGAAGTGTTTTTCATCTCTAGCATAGTTCCTTTCTCTTTCTATCCTGATATACCCAGTTATTTTAGAGATGATTTACTACACCTCTGTTTTTTATGCCAAATGTATGTCAGGGTGAAATGCTCTAAATCAAAATGACTGCCATCTTTAGCATTTAAATTATTTAGGGTTTAAACAAAGAAATACTCATAGAAGTAATTGATTTCTTTTTGTCCTGTATTGCATATAACTTATTTTCATAATATACTCCAGTTAGTAATAATTGGAATGTTATGAATTGCAACTAAATACCTTAAATTTATACGACTCTTTGCTAATTGTAATAATATGCTTTTATCTCTGCACACTATTAGGTTTTAAAGCTTTATATTCTCAAAGGAACAAATAATCAAATAATATACCTTTATTAAATTTTTAACACATTAATCCATGGCAAGCTTTTTTTTTTTTTTTTCTTTCAATCAGTGAAACTCTGTTTTGGGTAGAGATGGAAGAGATGCAGAACAAGGTAGAATTGGTGGCTGTGACTCACAGGACAGGAAGGTTATAGCACCAGACCACAGGCCAGGGTCCCATCCCTGCTCCTGGAGTACTTCAGAAGGATGAGAACTGTAGTCATCATGGACAGAAACTCGTAAAACTTGCCAAAATTGTGTGTTGGATACCAGTGTCCTCTTTGGGTCAAAACCTACCCTATAGCCTCTGTGTTTTTAGGCTTTAGAGCAAAGTTTCATTGATTTCAGAGAATTACATTTAGGTAAACTTCTGGTGTCTGTGCAATGAGATACTGTAGTGACATTAAAAAAAAGCTTGCATGTAATTCTAGGGACCTAAACTGGTAGGGATTCATGCCTGTAAGGCTTTGACATTAGACTATAATATCTTTCCCACTTGGTTCCCTTTTTTCAGCCCATGACTGAGAAATTAATTTTCCTTGGTCTTATATTCAGTAAATTGGTCCCAGTAAAGAAAATACTTTCTGAGTAACATCTGGCTGTGTTGAAATGAACAAAATAAAAATGTACTTATGGACAGTCGAGGCTGACAAAACTGGGCTTCTTGAGAAAGATTACCAAAGAGAAAATCAAATATATTAGCAGTTATAAAAGTAACTTACTTTACTTTTTAATACACAAACATACTTGAATTGACTTTAGACATATAATTTCAAGTTGTTATCTTTTTCCTTATAATCTGAAGAGAATTCACTGATACAGAATAATAGAATGGTTTTGGTTGGTCCTCTAGATCATCTAACACATCCAATAAAATTTTCTTTAAACCTTAGTCTGTTTAAACCCTTATATTAAACCAAAGTTTTAATACTTTGTTTTTTAAATCAAATTTGAAATTATTACATTTTAATCTCATGTAACTGAGAAATATTTGTTTTAATACAACTTAGTATGAGTTTCATTATGCTTTCTTAAGGGAAAAAATCATTTTACTGACTTGTAACAGTATTTCCATTTAGTGGGCTGTTTAATTTATAGCCACTAAAAGTAAAAGTATTTTTTGCATAACTCAAAGGGTTGTTTTAATGGCCCTGACAAAAAAAAAAAAAATTCCATTAAAATTTCGTATCAGCTCCAAAGCTGGATGTTTCCATTTGCTATAAGGTTTTTCTTCTGGTTACTTTTTGTTCCCCCCACTCTTGACTATGTTGTGAGCAAACCGTAGAAAAGACCATGTGGGTGTAGTCAGGTCCTGTTTCCACTATTTCAGTGTGTAACTTCAGCAGGAGACCTGTCCTCTCCCTCAGTGTGGATTCCTCACCCTCTTTCCATTTGCCAGGACAAACTTTAGTGGATCAAGGGGAGCAAATCCCAGTTCCTCAGGCCGTGTTGGCTCCCAGCAGCTTTTCCAGTGCTGCTTTTGGCAGCAATCCTGAAAGCAACTGAAGACTTGAGCTGTGGTAGGAGGTGACAGTGGTTAATGTTGATTCCTCTTGCCACAGAACTGATTTGAAACTCACACCTCAACACAGTTTACGGAAGTGAAGAAGGGATAAGAGACCAGATGAACTATGGTTGTCCTTACCACCAAGTATTTCTTTCATCTGGTTTCAGGGAGGTTGATGCTGCATTAGGGGCTGCAGTGGTCTGTAATCTGGTATACTGCTAATCCCCATATAGACACACAAATATGTGCTGATATATATATATATATTACTCTTTTTCTCCAAGAAGGAAAACCTTGGGGCCCTAAGTCTAACTAGGTTATGTTCACCTTGGTTTTGTAGGCTGGAGATGAGAAAATGAACAAGGACATGCTCCAGCCGTCCAGCTCTTTCTGTTAACCTGTGGGGAATCTGGGTAAAGATCAGTGTATCTGTCTGCGTGGAGGCCATAAAGGTGGGGTGAAGTGGGTGAAACTGACAGCTTCAGTACTTCTCCAATGAGTTAATAGCAACATTTCTTCCTCTCTGGCACTGGTCTAAGTTTTGCTTGAAACAGATCTGCTGTGTGAAGAGCAAGAGTGCTTCAGTGGATGAAATATTCCATGTTTAAAATTGAATGGGCGGAGAAAATTAACTTCTGCTGCATGAAAAAAAACCCCAATGACTTCTGATCTTCTATTAGAAATAGCTTAAGTCAAGTCAGGCTGCATTAAGCAGTCAACAAGTAACACTTTGTTTTCACCAACTTCACTTACCTCCTGCTAATTTTCATCAAGATTCCAGATAATATACTACTAACCATTATTTTCTCACCTAGTTTGCTCAGTACTGACAGATAATAGATGATCCTATTACAAATAGATTTGACACTGCATCCATGAAAATGTGAAAATTGGAGTCTCTCGTCATTATTTAAAATGTGTGCTCGCTCACTCAAATGAGGTATAAGAGTCTGCTTTGGAGATAAAGTAGTCCAGATTGCTGGAAAGGCTGCTCCAGTGTCACCCAGGTTAATGTAGATGTATTATGTATTTATATAGCCTATAGGAGGATAACTTTTTAGCAAGTGATTTGAACTGAATACGCACTTGATCAGGACTCTCATTAATAACCCATGGCCACACTGTTCTCCTGGTAAGAACTTATCCTTGCAATCACAAAGATTAATTCTGGGGCTGTCTATTGCAGTTTGGGAGAACGAGTCCAAAGAAACAGGTGAGTCATATAGAGACCTGTATCAACTGAGCTATAGATTAAGATCTGGCACTGTCCCTGATATTTTGATTAAAATGACCATTTTTTCAGTCACGGTTCTGGAACTTGGAACAATAGTGTTTTTCTCTGAAGGTGATGGATGCTTGCTTACACTGCGCCTCAGTTGAGGGCCTGGTGTCAAACTGTAAGTTCTGTGCTTGAGATATCAGAGATAAATTGACTTCTTTCCATTAGGTTTGAGGTCATGTCCGTGTTTCCAAAAGAATTGCAGTAATGTCATCAGGAGTTAGTAACTGATGGATTGACACACAAGGTGGGATTTGATGTGAAGAAGGGAAGAATTGGTTAAAAATGAGACAAGAAGCATTTTCTCTCATACTGGTAACTGGATTTCCCTGTTTGATGGGTCATGAGAGACCAGCATATTTGAAGTTCTTTGGAGAATAGAAAA
Organism: Pycnonotus jocosus; assembly: GCA_013400435.1. Lineage (NCBI taxonomy): Eukaryota > Metazoa > Chordata > Aves > Passeriformes > Pycnonotidae > Pycnonotus > Pycnonotus jocosus. The sequence continues at coordinate 698,674 of VWYP01003589.1, read as the reverse complement.
CATCCATGGACTGTTAGGAAATTCATTCTTTTGCACATCTCTGAATCCTAATTATTGCAGAAGCCCTGCAGCTCAACAAAACAATTTTGATAGACTTTCTCCTCAACCGTGTGTACCTCTAGCATGGCATTTGTGGAAGTGGTCTTGGACCAGACAATTGTCTGGACTAATGTCGTGGTTTGGGCCGGTGACAACTGGTCACATGAAGGCAGGGAGTGTTTTGAGAGTCTCTGAATTATGCATATGACAGATGTGGACTGTAAGAGAGGACACTTAGTGAGGATCATTCAGATGAAGGTGACATGAGATGGAGAGCTTGCACCTGAAAAGTACATCACCAGAGAGCTGGGGCGAGAAGGCCCTTTTACTAATCCTGACTTTGCTGTTAGGCTGTGAGTTAAAAAATGAGGATGTAAACAGCAGCATCCCTGGTGCGGGAGCATGATCATCGTACATTCTCTCTGTCATCAGCATATTCTCTGTGTCAATAAATGGGAGTGTGGTAGTCTTATTCAAAGCCTTTGATGACAGGCTGCAGGACACTGCCTGAGGCTATAAGACAAATAACAGTAGTCTTCTCCATGGGTGCTATCTGACTTGTAAAAATGAGTACCTTCCTGCCTGTGCCAGTGCTGGTTAGTTAGACACAGGCAAGCTTGCTGCTATCTGTGCAGCTGCTGAACTTGCACATGTTTTAGTCAGAGCTGTAAACAGGAGTGTCAGGGGAAGCACTACTCTCTGTTTCTGCAGATACGGCAAAGCATGAGGAAGGTGGCAGTAATTCAATGGTGGAAAATCTCTTGTTGTAATGCCTCAATTCAAAGTAGTTGTATGGAGCCTGTGGTCCTGAGGAAGCTTGCTAGTTGTGGGGTGCTGGAGGTAGCAGTGATGTGTCAGCCACGTAGCATGCAGCTGAAAGTACGTGATGGCCAGGATAATATAAATCCTCTAGGAAAATTATTTTTCTCCATTTATCTTGTATATAGGCATGTGGATGACTGCAAGCAGTGCTGACTCTCCTTAGGGAAGGTTAGTGCTCAGGCTACCCACTGCTGAAAGTTTCTTGGCACCATATGTAAAAATCCTAAAACCTATGTTTTTATATAACCTAATTCTTAAATTAAATCTAGCAGCTCAATTTTAACAGCATGATCTCCTTACACAATTGAATGAATTCTGTGATGGTCATATGTGCTAAATTCAACAATTTGAATTTGCATCAGGAGAACAAATGCTCACTGTGAAGGAATTGCTTTTTTCAATTATTCTCATGAAATCCAAAGTTTGATTGACTGTAACCTGCACACCTCCCACACTTCCTCTTCTGTCTTTGCTTGTTTTCTTTTCTCTGAAGGGGATCTTTTGTAACTGATCTGTTTGTTCTGCTGTTTCTTTGGGAATGACAAATTAAGCCACAGGTCTTTTTTTAGTGTTGCCATTGGGAGGTGGAGAGAGGGGATTTTAGGGCTCCTTTACTCTGGTGTGCTACTGGCAGTCATCTTTGGAAGTTTGGTTTGTTCCTTTGGAAGAGTGGCCAAGATCTGTGGTCACCTCAATGGTGTGTTGGTTTGACTCCTGTCATTTTAATAGTGAATTGGGATGTAATAAATTGGACAGCTTGTAAAGGGTTGAGTAAGAGGATTATAATTAATGCTAGTCAACAGGAGCTTCTGGAAAATAGGTCCTGTCAAGCTAAGCTGGTACCTCTTAAGTGTTTTTAATGTGATTGCAAGTTTGATATTTATTTATTCTAGAAGGCCTTTGACTTGGTGACACCATTTTGATTAAGAAACAATAACAGTATAGAAACATAGTTATAATTTGATTTTGCAGATGTGAGGGATGGGAGCTGAGCTTGCCCGACTTCATCCATTTTCAATTTTGCACCCTCTCCTAAGCCAGTGGTGCTGGACTCCTTCTGAGGTCACTGGAGAGGAGGGAGGGCCATTGTTCCACCCTGAGTCAACAGCAGGGAAACATTAGCGTGTAGAACAAAACTCTTGTTGCCTGTGTCAACAATCTCTGTGTAGATCCATAAGAGAACTTCAGAGAGGCTGTGGTAAATCTAGGTCTGACCATACTGCAGACACTCCCAGAATGTTGTGTTCAGGTCTGTCTGCACCTCTAGGAGGTGGATGAGATAGTGAGTAGGTTAGATGAAGAGTGGTGATGGTGGCTAAGGGTGGAAAAACACACCTTAGAGCCACTGGGATTTCTTGCAGCCATCAATTACCCTAATCCAAGAGAAAGAAAGAATTTATTAGCTTTTCTAATTGGGAAAGTTTAAGAAAGGAAGAGTCTTCTGTCTGTTTAACAAAAATATAGCAAGATTCGTTGTCTAGAAATGAAAGCCAAGAAAATTCAAAATAAATAATTGGGGAAAAAAAACCCAAATAGGTTTTGACAGCCAGAATAATTAATCACTAAAATCCTTCTCCAGGACCTAGAATGCATCAGTAAAACTTTGGTAACTATGGCAGTTTGGGGGTTTTTTTTCTTCCTGAAAAAGACAACAAATTAAGTCATGTGCCTTATAATGTGCAAGAGAATCAGACTGAGGTCAAAAAAGGACTGCTATGATTATGCAGTCTATTAAAAGTATGTTGGTCTCTTTGAAGAGGATATAGTTTTCCATGTTCTGGTCAGGCTCTCAGAGCCTTATTTGCATAGGGGAATGTTGCAGTCCCCTAGCATATGGCAGTGTTAGTTCAGATCGTAAGAGAAATGGTTGCCTTTACCCTTTTGAGCATGGGCTGTTGTTTCCAAGCTATGGTACTGTGCACTCCCTTTCATTTTTGTAGCATCAGACCCAACAGAATGAGCTGTCATCATCCCTCATGTCTCTGGTACATCATGAACCAAGTGCAGTTCCTGGTTGGTTTCTTGGCATTGTGCAAGGCTTCAGATGAGACAGGGAGGGACACAAAGACTCTGAAGAGCCAAGTACTTACTTTGCCACCATCCTGATTTTTTTTTTTTTTTGCAGCTATCCTGCTGCTCTCCAGCTTCCTAGTAGCATTTTCCCCACACTATAATAGGCATGATCTGGCTGCTCTTACATCACCTGCAGTTGGTTATGTTACCTGACTCCCTAGCAATCTCTGAAAGTCTTTCTAGAAGAGTAGGGCTTTGTATTAAAAACCATCAGGAAATGGCAAACCAGCAGGTTTTGTTCTGCTTCTACTGACTTTTGACAAATATCTGGAAAAGACATTGAACTGCAGAAAGTCAGTTCATGGTGTCAGAGAAGTTGAGGTCTTCTCAGTCTCAAATGTTTCAGTGCTTTGAATGTGAGTCTCTCCAGCTGCTTCAGTGAAGCGTTGACATCAAGAAAATATGTTAGTCAAGCTGTCCTAAAACTTTCAGTCTTTTAATCTCAATGCCTTCAAACTATTTCAGAAGAAGGTGTCTTTGCTGGTCTTTGCTTCAACAAAGAAATAAAAGATGCTTCAACAAATGTACTTCCTTGCCTCCTACCTTTAAACTAAAAGTTTAGAGGGCTTTAAACTAAAGTTACCAGTGGAGTAGAACCTCAATCCATCCCACTCCTATCTGTTTGATGGCAGTGCTAGCAAGAGATGTCCAGAGCCTACATCCTGAATTACAGGTCTGCACCTGAATCCAAGGATAGCACCTGAATCCAAGCCAGCTTCCTTAGGAAACTTAGTGTCACTGTGCAGATGTGGCATGGGAATAAACAACAAGAGTTAGAGACTTGCATGCCTGCAGGGCTGTGATCTGACTGGCCTTGGGGAGATGTCAGGATGGTTCCTGTGACTGCAACATTGGAATAAAAGGATATAGGCTCTTCAGGAAGTGGAGGAGGTGGAAAGGAGGATGAAGTGTTAGTGGCCAGCTGAAGTGCATGGAGTTCTGCCTGGGGATTGATGAGAGGCTGACTGAGAGCTTATGGGACAGGATTAAAGTGAGGGCAGGGACAGGTGATTTTTCTGCCTTGGTCTTCACTGACAGGTGTTCCAGCCCCACTGCCTGAGCTGCAGAAGGCAGAGGCAGTGATTGGGAAAGAACCACCGGCTGTAGGAGATGATGAGTTTGAGAACATCTAAGGAAGCTGCAGGGGCACAAGTCTTGGGCCCTGATGAAAATGTGTCTATGGCTTCTTTGGGAACTGGTGGATGACATCATTAAACCACTATCCATCATGTTTGATAAGATGTGTCAGTATCATGAAGTTCTCACTTCATGAGGAAACATGCCTCTCATTGAAAAAGGAAGACATGGGGAACTATAAAGCAGTCAGTCTTATCTCAGTGCCTGGCAAGGTCATGGAGCAGATTGTCCTGGAAACTATGCTAAGGCACATGGAAAATCACAAGATGACTGGTGACAGCCAGCATGACTTCACTGAGGGCAAGTCATGCCTGACAAATCTGGTGACCTTCTAATGGTGGGGTTAAGAGCATTGGTGGGTAAGGGAAGCACAATTGATGTAATCTACCTGGACTTGTGCAAAGCATTTGATGCTGTTCCATGTGACATTTTTGCCTATAAACTGTGGAGAAATGAATTTGATGGCTGGACCACTTAAAGGATAAAAAATTGGCTGGTTGGTTGCACTCAGAGTTGGGGTCAATACATAAATGTCCAATTGAGAGCAGTGGTGAGCTGCATTCCTCAGGGGTCAGTTTTGGAACCAGTGCTGTTTGACGTCTTTGTTGGCAGCACAGACAGTGGGATGGAGGCACCCTCAGCAGGTTTGCTGTGACACTGATCTGTGTGGTGCAGGTGACACGCTGGAGGGAAGGGATGCCATCCTGAGGGGCCTGAACAGGCTTGAGAGGTGGGACTGTGGAAACCTGGTAAAGTTTAGCAAGGCCAAGCACAAGATCCTACACTTGGGTTAGGGCAGTCCCAAGCACAAATACAAGCTGGGTGGAGGATGGATTAAGAGCAGCCCTGCAGAGAAGGAGTTGGGAGTGCTTGTGGATGAGAGGCTGGACCGGACCCAACAATGTGCACTTGCAGAGTCACCAAGGATCTTCTTCTTAGGGCCATGAAGATGATCAGATGGCTGGAGCATCTATCCTGTGAAGAAAGACTGAGAGAATTGGGGGTCTTTAGCCTGGAGAAGAGAAGTTCCAGGGAGACTTCGTAGGCCCCCGCTAGGTAATGAAAGGCAGCAGTGAGAAGGCTGGAGAGGGACTTTCTACAAAGGGCATGCAGTGATAGGACAAGGAGGAATGGCTTTAAACTGGAACAGCAGATTTGGATTAAGTGTTAGAAGAAAATTTTTACTGTGAGGGTGGTGAGGCCCTGGCACAGGTTGCCCAGAGAAGTTGTAGCTGTCCTATTTCTGGAAGTATTCAAGGCCAGGTTTGATGGCAATCTGATCTAGTGGAAGATGTCCTGCCCATGGCAGGGGGTGTGGCAAAATGATTTTTAAGGACCCTTCTGCACAAACATTTCTGTGATTCTGTGACCTTCATTCCATCTCCACCAAATCCAGTGGACTTCAATGAATTGTGAAGTTGACTCTACTTTAAGGCAGTCTACTTTTTCACTAGACTGTATGCATTTGTCTTCAAAGAACCCTAACTATTAGGGTTAAGAATTTTTAACTGAATTTTATGATCTATTAGAGCTGTGTAGTTTTTGAATAAATAGTCTTTTCAGTGCTTTATTCTTGCACAGGAATATTTTACATATCTTTTTTGAAGCCCAGATGTATCAGCAGCTTTTCTTGAGCTTTTAATGGGAATTAAAAAGTAAATAAACTGGGAATGAGATAGAAGTTTTTACTTGCATCCTAACAGTGATTTCATTTTGAGTCTAAACTACAGCATACCACAGAACTTAATGTCATCTGGATAAAGCAGTTCTATGTTTAACATGGTTCGGGGGAGGAATAGTGAATTACGTGCTCTAGGATGGGCTCCTAAAGTGTCTGTCTGCATTTCTTTCTGGAACTTGGTTCAGTTGGTTTGGTGTGTATGCTTTAACTTCATTTGCAGCATCAACTAAAGGCTATTTAAAGAAAATGATGGAACTTGACAGACGATTAATGCTGGCTAACTGATCTTCTAGGTCTGTAAACTGATTACTAACCTATAATATATGTACATCTTTTGGTGTTTTGAAAGCATTTTTTAAATAAAAAAGCGTCTGTAAATTATCTTGGCAAACTTTGTCATAATTGCTCATTGCATTTGAGTTTACAAAAATAGCTTTGTTTATGATGTGGTATTTTTAATGGCATATTTCACTGTTTCCATTTAAACTTCGAAGTGACATCTTTGTTTTTCCCCTTTAAAGAGCAGCATAATCCAGATGCCTGTCAAAAGACTTGTTGATGTAGCATTTTATGAGTAATCCTTATGTTTGAGGTTTTTGTTTTGTCAGAACTGTTTGCCAAGCTCTTATGAAGCTCCCCATGAATATTATTGATGTACACTTCCTTTTAAAGAAGTGATTATCCAGGCTGGAATACAAACTCAACAGCCAGCTCAAAACCACAAGCGTTTTCTCAAAAGTTATGTGATGTCACAGGAGGAGTTAATTTGTCAATATAGTGGAACAGGGGGAATACTGAGTGAATATTGTTTTCCCCTTCCCTTTCCACTTACTAACCCTTTGAAATATAGGCCAGCATTTGGGTTTAGGGGACTTCAGCTATTGCACAGAGTGACCTCAGGGGTTACTGTGTGTCTAAATCTTTGATGAAGAGATGTTCATAGTTCCCAGCCTATTTTCAGAGAGATGAGTGGGATTGCGAGAAACTCAGTAAAACATACCGAGTAGCCTTAGGTATCTAGCAATTATCATTTCAAACCCAGAGCTCATGGTACAGTGATGTTCTCATTTGTTGCTGCTAAAAAGTTTTCTATAAATATTTGAACAGTACGTGTGTGCAGACATCCTTCTCTAGTCATTTTTTCTCAGGTAGTTCCTTAGTTTAGGTGGCTGTGGCTTAAATTCTTTGGACCTTAGTGAGGGTTGGCAGCATTGCCAGGCTTTTCCCAAGCATTTCAGAATCCTTATGGCTTGCAAATGCCCTGGGATCTGCAGACCTCACAGCACTTTAGCTTGCAAATTAGTAGTTGGCTGGTTGTCAGTTGGGGAAAAGAGAGAGCTGTAAATTCTGTAATAAATAATATATTAGGGTAAACATAACAATAGTATTCTGCAGACATTGTGGTGCAGAGCAGTCACTCCTTACCATAAAGTCAGGTGGGACTGTGAAAATGGATGCATCCTTCATTTCCAGCCCTGTGTTTTATTTTTTCTACCCTAGCCTGCAACTCATGGCTGCATCTCTGCTGAACTTCAGAGCCTGTGTAGCTTCTTGTGGGATCTGTAATTACTCCCTTCTCAGACCATTTGCTTGGCTTCTGGCAATAGTAGGACAACAGGTCACACCAGGCATTATGGAGCTTTTCCTGCTAAACATGCTAAAGATAACAGATAAAGATAGCAGCACACAGTTGTTGCCAGTCTGGCAGCTCTGATACCTTCGGTGTGTCAGTCTGTACTTACCTCCCGTGTCCATACAACTTCCCAGCCGTGCTGAGCTCAGCTGTCTGCAGTGACTGATTTGATTTGACAAGTACATTGCCTATAGCACCCTTCTGCTGCCCATAAAGCTTTCACTTAGCCTGCCCAGTAAGTGACCATACTTTGTTACCCCCTCCTTCTGATTTGCCTTCTTTTGCTTTGTTTATTTGCAAGGAAAGGGTGTTCAAGTCTGGTATTTCACTCCTGTTCTTCAGCCCCTGCCCCAGGCTGTGGTGTCTGGCTTAGGAGAGGTTGTTTGTGGGGCAGAGCGTCTTGAGAAGGGCATTTTTAAAATACTTCTTCTGTGCTTCAGAGTTGATTTATAGCTTGTCTGCACAGGCAAGCTTTCATAGAATATTGTTGTGTTAAACTTTTTCTGGATAATTAGCCTACAATAACTATGTCCACATCCTTGGCTTCATCTTTCTTCTTGTCCAAATGCTTTTTTCAACCACAGGTGAGACGTGGGAAAGCATTGCATGGAGCATTGCATCCTCACTGAGGTCCACTTTGTGCAGCTCTGCTGTTAAGTGAGCTCTTCTTTGGGGAGCCTCTGGAACAGCGAGTCCCTCATGGCAGTACTGAGTTGCCAAATGTTGCTGCCTGTTCCTTGCCTTTTTCAGATCTTCTATATGGCTTTGGATACTTTGTCTGTGACAGAAGCTCTGAAACAGTGTATTACTGCATAAGAAAATTGTGGTTTTGGCTTGACATAGTATGAAATCATTGTCTCCCTCATCCTCTCTTGCCTTTTGGAAGCTTCTTTTCTAATTTACTACTTAAAGCTGAGCTTTCTTCTTGCTTCTTGTGCTGTCACCATATCTCATTGTTTGCTGGTGCAGCTGAACTCTTCTTTGGCCAACCCAGAATTGTAGAGGGGAGTCCACCTAATACAGCTCCTCTCTCCAAAAGATCCAGACCTGCTTCTCACTGCCCAGGCCTTTCACGCCAAAGGCACTTCTGATTATTCCATCCCTTCATGAAGATACTTGTGTTGATGAGAGGTGAGCTGACACCAACTTTTCATACCATGGCCTGCAGCTGATTTAACCCAAAGAAAGAGCTCTTTTCTTCAGGAAGGAAGAGATAACTTTAGATCCAGTTGCTTCAAGTCTCTTAATCTAGAAGCATAGGTACAGGACAGAATCCTTAACCTGTCCATTTTGCAGTAGTTAGGCTCCCAAAGGAGAGGTGAGGCTGCTGCTGTAGGCTCCTGTAAGGCACCTTCAGCTTCATGAGAATTGATACAGGGAATGCAGGTTTTACCTCTGTGCAGGGTGGTACACTATGATGAGAGACAACCTGGGTTTGCTGTTGAAAGCTCCTTGCTGTGTTTCTGCCTTTTCCAGTTTCAATATTTTATTTCAGTTGTTCAGAACTGCATGGCAGGTGTTGCTCCCCCACAATGGTAACTGCAGTAGAGTTTTGGTAAACTTAAAAACCTTGGTTGTAAGCAGCCAAGATTTTCTAAAGCAGGGGAAAGAAAACTCACTCAAATGCTAGTTAAATCATTAAAGTTGCAGTGTATTAAAGATCATTAAATCTGTCTTCATATTTCCACAAGTAGTTTTTTACACTTCTGGAACTGTGTGTCCAAGAGTAAGCAAACAGATTTTGAACTTTGGCCCATCTGTGTGCCATTTTCCTGGTGACAGGTAATTGCTTTTCTTGTCCCTTCGTTTCCTTCTGAGTCTTCTTTCTTCAGATGTCCCATATCCAGCTGTGAATTCTGTTTTGCCTTTCTATATCATACTGCTGTCTAGAGCCTGCAATGTGCTTTGTAAATATTCTTCAAGTCTTTCGTTATTGAGGTGAGAGAGGAAAAGGTTTTCTTCATGTAAAACACTCATTGGCTTCTCAGGCTTCTTCCCTATCTGACACCCATTTTATTCTTACTAGTCTCAAATGTTTTTTCCCTGTTCTGTGAAGTTCTGGAACAAGAGTCCTTAGATGGCTTTGAGAAGTGTGTGATTCCCTAAGGAAATCTCTCAGAGTAGCTCTGGCCTGGTGTTGCCCTTGGAGATGATGGGGTAACTATGCTATGATGAGTCACTATGCAAAACAGAAATTACTCCCTTGAGTAATTTCCCCTTTTTCCTTTCCATAAAGTGCTTTATGAAAACAGTGCTCTTTTCAACGAACTAAAAGCAAAACAAAGAAAATAATCCCTTTTTGTTTCAGAGTTCTTAGGCAGTCCATGGTATATTCCTTAGTCATCTTGTGAAAGTCAGAAATACTCAATTAAAAAGTCACAACAATGTATTCAAGAAATGTTAAATAGGTAAATAAGTAGACCAGCTATTAGAAAAGCCTTAGCTCCAAAATGAGTCTAGACCTGTAAAGAGGACAGGCTCAGGAAGAGCATGGAGCTCTGCTTGATGAACTGTAATGATGAGATGTAATGTGGACAAGATGTTTACATTTCCACAGTCTCCCTAGCCTTTCATGTCCTTCCTCTTTTATTGTCTTACGTCTTTAAGAAACTAACCTGCAACTGGCTAGTGGTTAGGCAGCACAGAGTTTCTTCTGCATGTAGATGTTCTGTGTGTTTTATTGAATCATAGAATGGCTTGGCTTGGATGTTGGTTAAGCAACCTGTCTAGTGGAAGGTGCTCTGCCCATGGCTGGGAGCTTGGAACTATATGACCTTTAAAGTTCCTTCCAACCCAAAGGTGGCCTTGAACACCTTCAGGTCCGTAGATGGTCTTGGCTCTGATCTTCTCCCATAGTGGGTGATTCTTTGTTTCCCCAGTCCATGCCTGCAACTGGTACAGTGTGGGTGGAGCACCTGTGACCGAAGACTGAGGCAAAAAAAAATAATTGAGTATCTTAAATGTTCTCCATATCCCAAGTAACTAGGTTTCCCATTTCCTTCTGGAGAGGGCCAGTATTTTTGCAAGTTGACATTCCCTGATGTCACAAAAGTACCTATAGAAGCATTTTTTTGTTGCCCTTGACATCCTTGGCCAGATTTAGTGCTATCAGCACTTCAGCTTTCCTAACCTGATTTGGGATGTCATTCATCTGGCCCTAATCTCATCCTTTTAAACTTTTTTTTTAGTGGTTTGATCTTTTTTCGCTTGTTTCTCAGGCTGATGGTGCGTTGTGCCTCTCAGCCAGCTCTCATTACAGATCATTCATTGCAGCATGAGCCATTTGGTCAGCTAGTCAAGCCAAAGTTGCTATATGCTTCATTTGCAGAAATATAGTAGGAATTTAGCAGTTTAATAAAACTCTTAATGGAGCTCATTGCCTGAGTGATCCACGAAGTGACCTTGGATAAGTCATTCAGTTTTTCTCTGTGCTTGTACCCTTAGCATCCTCACCTTCATCACACTTCTTTGGGCTGTAAATATTAAGCACTGAACCAGTTTCAGGCTTTCACAAGGGAAATTATTTGGTCAGGCTATTTAAACATAGCAAAAGTCATACAAATATTCTGAAATTATATCCTAGCAGGGTAGGGAGATAACTTCCAAGGGGATGTTTTGTGTGCTAAACTTTACATAGCTAGCAGGTTGGATTAGTGAACGGCTACTCTACCACTTCAAAATTATTATAAATACACAAAAATGAAGTTTATATAAAATGAAAAAAGGCTTAAGCTGAGGTAATGGGACAGAAGCCCTGATTGCATTGCAAAGAGAAGTGCACTGTAAACTTCAGATTCAGATTGTATCAACTCAATTACATGTATGCAGCAATCTTGTCATTGTAAGAATCTTCTTGGTAGAAACTGAAACTCTAGTGCTAAAAACATGAAATCAATAGGCACAGTTATATCCACTTAAAAAAAATTGTATTGATTTGCAGATAACGACAGCAGTTCATTCTTGCAGGATTACATGCCACTTCCTGTCATAAAGATTACTTCAGTATGTATTGCATCTGAGATGGAGAATGTAGGGATAAAACTGCTTTGCTTTAATGAATAGTCATTTTACTCTGTGCATTAAAATGAGATATATTCCTTTAAATTTATCTCCAGGGATTATTTTGATTTCATGGGCAAACTCTGTGTTACCAAAGACTCTAGAACACTATTAAACTTTTAAATAGTTTTAAATTGCCTTGTTTTTGCAAGTGCTTGAACTCATCCTCTCTTTGATAGCAACTAATTAAGCAAAATATCGTGCTCTTTCTGGTCTCCTCCACATCCTTGATTAGAGGGTTAACACCATGTTATCTTGGGTATTAGATGTTCTTTGCTAAACCCTGAATGCCTACCAGGATCTAATTCTCTGTGCTTTGTAACAAATTTCTGTCACTTTGTGGGGTTTAAGTTCTCTGTGCTGATCATGGTGGTCTCCCATTGAGCA